>OZ020612.1:43478363-44078363 GCA_963971575.1 Liopterus haemorrhoidalis | reverse complement strand
AAACAAAATGTTAATTCTATTATTATTATTATTTATTTATTTATTTATTTATTTATTTTTTATTTACTTATTTATTTATTTATTTTTTCAGTTGGCTCGGTTGCAAATGGACAATAGCTCTCTCCTTCACAGCTTACATGCCATTTATTATGGCACAGTTTTATCCTCGTTTCTACACAATGATACCTGCAGGACTCGCCGTAGGTATGGGTGGTGGACCTCTCTGGTGTGCCAAATGTACTTACCTGACCGTAGCATCCGAGGCCTACTCCCAGATCACCGGAATAAAGTCAGATGTACTCGTTATAAGATTCTTTGGACTGTTCTTCATGTTTTATCAGTTTGCACAAGTTTGGGGAAACTTAATCTCTTCAACAGGTAAGAGAGTTGACAGGAGTAACTTATTAGGGTGAAGTCTAGTAACACAGAATGTTGATAACATCCTTAAAGTTGAACACAAACTGTTTCTATATAGTTCTATGAACTTGATAAACTACATATGGAAATATTTAACTGGTTCTCGTAGAAGGGATAATTTTTTCTATTGGCACTGTACAATAACTGTAAAAATTGTGAATTAAAAAAAGCACAACTCAACAACGGTTAGAGATAGCGACCTGTGGTTTATATTTTTGGATTCTCTGCAATTTACTTAGTCTAGAAAAAATTGGGCAATAACCCCGTCAGTAATCATTAAAAAATTTAAAAATGAAAAAAAAAACACAATTTTTTTTTTATGAATGGATTTTATATATCCTTCATAAAATCCATTTCGGGCCCAAAATGGGATTGAAAGTTGATATTATGGTGCATAGTGTGGATGGAGAAATAAAAGAAATTCATAAAAAAATATTCATTTTCTCTCGTACCTCGTTTGAATCATCGTAGCTGTCTTTTGTCTCGCTTCCACAAACCATGAATCGTATATATTTTCGCCCGAATACATTCGGGAGTAATCTTTTCTGCAGGTAAAGCTTGCCCGAGTTATCTTGGGTGCGGGAATTTTCGCACATAATAGCCGCCCGAGTATACTCGGGCGTAGTCCTTAAGCGGTTATCGTTTAATGCGTTTTGAAATTATGACATTTGTTTTAATGGAATAATTTATATTATTTGTAAAAATTGCAGTTACAGCAAAAACACACAACAAAAATAGTTTGAGAAAACGACCTGAGGTTAGAATTTTTGGATTGCTCGTAGTTTATTTAGTCTAGAATAAATTTGAGGCCTTATTCGTTTTACGTATTTTAAAATTATAACAAATTTTATCATGGCGTCATTTATAGAAATGTTCATATTCTCATCGATGTATCTCAAAAATGAAACTGTGGTTGCAATTTTTGAAATCTTGAGGTACTAATTGACTTGTAACTATATTTTAAAACAACAAATTTTTTTGAAATTTTTTAATTAAAAGGTTTTTTTTTTTAGAGTTTACGTAAATTCTAAAAATGGTTCGGGATATAAATTTGCGGTTTGAAGTTTTATACTTATTCTACATTGTTTAGTCTAAAAAAAAATGGTCTTTAATAAACCAATTATTAAGTTTTGTATGGGCAGTAATCCAAAACCCTTGAAAATGGCAAAAAATCGAAAAAACCGTAAGGGTACCTAAAAAAAATCGTGATTTTTAAGCAAAAAATGTGTGTCTCCGATTTTATTGAAAATTGGTACAAATATGTATTTTTGGTCATAGATCAAAATATGGTCTATTTTGAAGTTTGGGCAAACGTTTAGGAATTATAGGCAAAAAACTGATCCAAATCGGCTCTAACTCAACAACTAAGAGAGTGTGAATTTTTTAAATATTTATTTTCATAATCCTCATCAGAAAATTAGCTTAAAATTAAATTTTGGTTAAAATCGGAGTCAAAAAATTTCAAAATTTTTGAAAAATAAAAATTTTAAATTTTGTTGAAAAAATGGTTTACTTATTATGCATTTTTAGCCTTAGATCACAAATATATGATCACTTTTGAGTTACGGTCTAAAATTTTGACATTTTGACAAAAAAATAGCCCTTACTTAACAGCAAAAATGAACATGAGAAAAGAAACTATTCCTTTCTGTTTTATGTAGTTTTCAATGAGATATATTTTGGGGAGCTATGGAGAGAGCTACCTATAAACGAAGTATCTCACTTATTATTTACTTAAGGCAGCGCACAACCCTATAGTCCTCAATAGTTTCTTATACAAAACTAATAATCGGAAGTAAAATTAATAACAATCTATATATCAAAATTTGCAGCGAATTTTTATCTATCTAATAGGATATATTTAATTGTCACGCCATCTTGTAAACCAATCGACGCATATTTGCGTACCATGCGGCAAATTGTACCTAAAGCTTCATTCTACAAATATGATTATAGCTATTTTGTTGTATTGTGAAAATTACTTATAGTTATTGTACTTGGTAATCTATTATTGCCGCTCTCTTGAATCTGCCGCGGTTTTCAAAATTGGTTTTACGGGTAAAAATGATTTATTTTTAGTGAAGAATACGTGTACCAAGTGGCATTTTATTATCTTTAAGTATAATATTTTTCTACGAAGGCTCTAAACTATAAGTAATCAAGGCGAAAAAAAATTTGACGTATTATTTGAACATTTCTACACAAATCTATATAAATATAAAAGTTATTCGAAACCCACAAATAGATTTAAAAAATTACAGGACAATATCGCTGATGTCTATTTTTAAGCTATTGAGCGATAATATTTTTACTATAAATGTTTTTACAATTAAAACTATCATATTAGATAGGTACAAAATCGGTGCAAAATTTGATGTATAGGTTGATACTAATTTTATTTCAGATTGTTAGTTTTGTATAAGAAACTAGTAACCTCCGGGGGTTATACGCAGCCTTAACATCAAAAATATGTGCAAAAAATAGTTAAGAATAAAGAAACGATTATATTGTGTTATACTTGAAATTGACATATCTCACTTAGCATTTACGTTACAGCAAAATATACATAACAAAAACCATACGAAGTAGGGGTACTCTAGCTCAGTGTTTGTCAACTGGTGGTCCGCGGACTAATGGTTGTCCTTAGCAAAAATTTTGTAGTCCGTGAAAAGCTTACAAATTATTAATTTTGAGATTTTTTGTTAATTTTTTTATGATCGTTTGTTCATTTTTCAGTGATTATTTATTACTAAGATATATGTAGAGTCTACGTAAACAATTTGTTTAGTAGTACATTTATTTTTAGGGGTCCGCGGCAGTAAATTAAATACAGAGTGATTATTTAATGGTGAGACGCCGTCACCGAATTTTACGTGCCTCCTAGCAGAATACTATGAGTATAATAACCTTGAAGAAAATTTGATTATGAAGAAAAAAGATTATGCGCGTGCGCGCATTATCGCCTGCTACGAGGTGTATGAAACGGCAAATTATTAAAACTTCCAGTGACGTCGTCTCGCCATTAAATAATCACTCCGTATTTTACTGGTCCACGGCACGTTTCAGTTGAGGAACGCCACTCTAGCTAGTTTTTAAGTACGAGGGCGGAGTGAAAATTCGTGCGAAATCCTAGGCATAGATGGCGCTGGTAAAATTTGATATGACCGTTGAGTTGATATGATCTTGAGCGTTTGTTGAATGAAATTCGAAAAAACATCCTGGTCTGAAGAATATCCTTTACGTCCATAACAATGAATTAAAGTTTGAAGTAGTTGGTCATCCATTTTAATGTTTTATAGTAACTTAATAGACTTTTATTTTCTTTGGTAACTCAAATAATAGCCGATTAAAAGCTATAATGTTACACCGCGCTAATGTGGAAAAACAATCTCTTTGTTACTGCTCGTAGGCACGCACGCTCCCAATCTAGATGTTATTTTTTATGACACTTTTATCCACATAAAAACCACACGTAAAAACCACACGTGGCCAGTACATCACTTAACAATTACATTTTAGGTAACAGATTACACAGGTCAACAAATTTAAACTTTTTTTTGCTGACTTAGATCTGATACTTGTTTTTAACTAATTTTGGGGTGCTGATTTCAAAAATGTTAACAGTTTCTGCCTATCACGTCAAATTTTTGTTCTATGGTTGACTAGAAATGGGAGTTTACTAGTGTCAATTTTAAGATTTATTGATAAATAATATCTGTTAGAAAATATTAGGCCATGTTATTTCTACCCTGCTACTAGAATGTATTTTATACAAGTACTTTATGATGGGGGTCGGTCCTGTGGTGGCCACAGCTGATGTGATACGTAAAAACTGATGTGATATTTGAGTTCAGCAACACCAAATTAGTAAGAAACAAGTCTTAGATGTAAGGCAGCAAAAATTGTGTTGACCAGTGTTATTAAATGAGACTGTTTTGTTATATTTCACTCATTTCATTGACTGTAGTTTTGGCTCTAGCCATTTGTCAAAGTAACAATTACTAAAAGAAATTATTAAAACATACCAAAATAGTCTCATTATTGGTCAGTTCTGTGCAATTCGTAAGGCGTTCCGTAAACAATCTATTAAATCTATTCTGTATATTTTGTCGTTAAAAAGTAACCTTTAACAAGGAGTTAAAATTAAAAAGTGTTATGGTTGAATCGTGAATCAACAACGTTCAAATATAATAAATCTATATTGCGGAAATATAGAATATTTATATATAAATAATTATTGCTACAGAAAGTAAATAATATAATATTAGCATGACATGCAAATGTATCTGTATTTTTTCTTTCTTTCTTTTCTTTATTCTACATTAAAATACTTTTATTTTCAGGTTATATTTACCTTATTTTTATTTTTATTATAATTTTAAAATAAACAGAGAAATCAAAAATTATAAATGTATCACAATTTTAATGTTTTAAATATTTATTTGCAATATATCAGAAAGTTTTTGGTTTTTCTGGATTTTCAAAAAAAAATCTTTTGTGAAACAAAATATTCCGTAAAGGTTTTAGACAAATGAAAATATTTTAAACTGTTTCTTCAGGCAAATTAAAAGAGTCACTCATATCAAACAATTGTCTTTGTTTAATACGAACTGATCTTAAACGCATTTCAATATATTTTTTATTATTTTATCACTTATTAACGTCTCCTTGTTCAATTTGTTCTAGTAATAATTGGTTTAAAATAAATAGACCTGCCATGATTTATTCTAAAAAGGTTTTTTTTTGCTACTTGACGTTTAGAGGTTATAACTACAAGTGATTAAAATGTTAACACCGTGTATTTGGCTGGAATTAAAATTCCAAATATAACCTACTGAATTAACCGTGTCGACGTTAAAATTTAACGCTATGGAGTTATAGAACAACAAAATATTGTAAAGCGTAGTTAATTTTTTTTTTAACTTCTACCTTGACGCTTAACTAGACACGTACAGGCCTTGCGAGTACTTATAGGCAATTGGTTAATTCTGGACATCCGTAATATTTACACTTAACGTGACGAGTGTGAGCATAATCAACCATTTGGCTATAGATTGCTTACAAAATACGTTATGGGTTGCACAGGGTTGACCCATTAATAACCTTTTACCTATAAGTGAGTTACACAAAGTTAAATTTTAGACAATTCGATAAATTACATTTTATATTTTATTTAATTTAATTAGCATAATTTCTCTCTCTCTCTCTCTCTCTCTCTCTCTCTCTCTCTCTTTCTCTCTCTCCTTTTGCTTTGGGAGTTGTCAGTTAGGTTACTTTTGGCCTCACACACAATAACTTCATCTTGCTCAGCCAAATGTTAAGACTTTCCATATATGTTTTAACATTTTAATTTAAAGGTGCGTTTTATTGTTAAACAAGAGCAAAACATTATGTAAATGTTTAAATAACAGGTTTAAGAATTATTTTGTGGATTTAGAATTAATGACACATAAAAACTAACCTAACACAAGGTAAAAAATGCTGCTTTGGTCACAAGGTAGACATATTTGCATTTATATTAGCTGAATTATATGGTGTACAGCAGTGTAACAATTTAAAGCTAATTTCACACATGTTTCACACTGTAGCTTTGTAACTAAATTATCAAACTAATTTCTTACAATTATGGTTGTTATCCCATTAGTATTTCCATTAGTGTATACAATTTATACTTGTAAAAAATCAGATTTTCAGACATTTTCACATTTTTTCAATGGAGGAAACTTCCTAAGCGCCCTGACATCTGGTGGCGATTTACGGAAGACACGAGAATGACATTGTTTTGTTTTGTTCAATGGTGAAATACGTGATTTTTGTTGCTTGTGTTTTATTTTTGTGAACCATGGCAAAAAAACAATACATTTTGTTGTGTGCTGCAATGTTCATCGTGGATAAAGAAGAATCCCACTTTAACATTCCATCATTTTCCTAAATCGGAAACAATATCAATTGAAACGAAAGAGAGAAAGTGGATTGTAGATCTCTATGGATACAAAAACTTAAAATTTGCAAAAACCCAAGCCCATGCATGCGCGTTTGCTCGTTGCGTTTTATGTAAAGTGATTTTTACTTATTACTAATATATTTATCATATCTTTGTTAATATTATATTGACAGACACTCAAAAAGAATTAAAAACACAGGGTAAAACTAAAAATTTTCTTGTAATATCTTGAGAATAGTATATTACTACATATCTTGTAAATCGTAGTTTACGTTTAAAAAAAAAAATCAGCTGTGGCCACTACAGGACCGACCGCCATCACAAAGTACTTGTCTAATTTATGCTGCTTTATCAAAAAAATTCTCAAATAAAAGTTGTTAGTTATTGCTTTTATAGCAACTTTTATTAAATAAATTTTTTCGAAATAGTTCTCTGTTGTGAAATATTCGCAAAAATCTTAAAAACTGACAAGGCTAAACTCCTATTTCTAGTTAACCGATGTTTTACCAAAAGTTAATCAACTCGTGCCATTGATGTCAAAAGCTTAAATATGACGTTTCATAAAAATCCTTTTAGCCGAATTTGCTCTGTACGTGTACATGGACCAACAGACAGGCCGACAGACAGACCGACAGACAGACCGACAGACATCATGCTAAAAATAGTCAAAATGTTATGTAGGGACCTCAATTTGTGGAAATCCATCGAAATCTCGAAATGTCAAAATCGGTATGATCACAATACCTCCCTTATATATGTTGGCGGTCGGTAAAAAAGCACAAAAAAGCTCGGAAAATAGGCAAATACAACTCAAGTTTATTTTCACCATGTAAATAAATATACAAGTGACAATTTAATGTCACCCTCGAGTGTTCTAACCTTTGCCGCATATGGCGCTGCAATCTTAAAATGTTTCCCCTATTTTAATCAATCAATTTAACGCTGTAAAAATGATTTTTCTTTCTAGTTTTGTCAGCCGATATTCCATCTCTGGATGAAGTATCTCTGACTTATAACGAAACATTGAAGAGAGTTGAAGATATATGTGGAGCGAATTTTTGTACTGGGGTCTCCGTGGAAACCAATCCTAATCTGGAGCCGCCACCACCGGAGAAAATTCAACTCATCTCCGGGATATACCTCGCTTGTATGATTGCAGCATGTCTTATTGTGGCTTTTGGAGTTGATTCTCTGTCACGGTAAGTGGACCTAGGATATTTTATTCAAGGATTCAAGACTTTTCAAAAGATTTCAAACTATTCCATTCTAGTGAAATTTAAAATGTATGTTTAAAATAAATAGAATTTAGAAATAAAAATTGATATGAGTTGTGTATTTTCACATATTTAAGGGTTTCGTATGTACAGAACTGGAAATATTTGAAATAAAATATTTTTTCTACTCATCTATCAGAAATCTATCGTTTTCTGTTGCCATAGCAAAGTGGAAAATTGGTGTTTGCTGAGGAGCGTTTTGTATCCAAGACAACCCAATCAAAAAATACTTTCCACTCTAGCGCAGAAAGTATTTTCCGATTGGTCAATATAAATTAAAAAATACTGCACATTCAAGTTTATTTTTTGTAATTAATTGTTGTTTGACAATTATTTAAAGTATTAAAATTAATTCCTTCTTCGAACAAAGAGTTGGCTGTTACTAGGGATGGGAATTTATTTTTGAATATCGATATATGCCCGATTCGATACAAGTGTGATATCGATATTAGATATATATCGAAGTAAAAATATCGATATTTTCGATATATCGAAATAACTAACACGTAACATGTAAGATATATAAATTACATATTTTTTGGTTGGCTTGGCGGGAAAAGAAGTCGCCAATTGACAGACAATCAGTTTACAGTTGGTACTCACCCAAATACCAACCAACTTTCTAATATTATCCTTGTTAACAGCTCTCTTAATTAAATATATATATATGCTGTTCACTTTTGTAAGGACAAACCAGATCTTTTGGTTACTTTTATAGTGTATTACGGTCTTTAAATATCAATTAAAAATATTCCTTACACTGTAAAACCGACTTTAGATTTATTGGTTATGATCATTATTAAGAAAGTGACATTTTTTATAATATTTTAATACCAACATGTCAATTTCAAAGGTGCAAATTATTGAAATCAAAATTTCGTCTTACAGGCTATTCCAAACGATTAGGCAGAACTAAATGGAAATTTCGTTATTTTAGGCTGTCACGAAAAGAGACCTTGCTTGGGTTATTTCATGTTTCAGGTTTGGTATGTGAAAAATTAAAATTCCAACAGTGAAACCATGGAAACGAATGACATATGTCAAATATTTTAATACATTTTTCCATATTTTGAAGACAAAAAAATTAATAAATGGGAAATTTTTATTAAGAATGACAAAAAACTAAAATGTAATGAAAAGGACATTTTATAATGACAATCAATTTAATCTAGAATTTGCAATGTGAGCATGATTTTCAAAGCCTAAACAAAATGACCAAAAGTCTGAAATAATTGATAAAAATTACTAGATTTCAAAAATTAGTTCCTCCTAAACGTTTGGAATAGCCTATAGTTTGTTTCTACAAAAGTGAACAGCATATATTTAAATGTAAAAAATATACAAGAATAACGATATTTTGTGCGAATATCGATATTTTGCGCGATATATCGCATTTCAAATATCGATATAAAAATATCGATATATTTTTCTAAAGTATCGATATTTTCGATATATCGATATATCGTTCCCATCCCTAGCTGTTACACAATATACGGTAAGTGTTTACAACATCCCACTTCATACTTGCGCATACGTCAAACACATGTCATTTGTTTAATATACAGAGATTCTAAACAAGTGGGACTGTGCAGAACTTTTATTTATGTCATTAAACTAGAAGATGGGTAGCTCGCTTCGCTCGGCTTCTTCTAACCAAACACTTACTAACCTAACCTAACCTAAGATAGTGTTTTGTCATTAAACTAGAAGATGGTTAGCTCGCTTCTAGAAACCATTGTTTTAGAGCCACTGACAATTCTTGAATTATTTAGTGTAGTCGTTATGTGCTGCCATCTGTATAAAGTTTGAAGGGGGATATTGTAAACATTGGCCGCCGCTTCTTCTATCTCCTCGTTAGCTTCGCTGCTTACTTCATCTTCATACATTATTATTTAACCAAAGTAAAAATACCAATGTATTTTAAAATAATTAATTTGACATTCATTTAATTGTTTATGAACATCGTAGCAATGACATGCCACCTATTATGTATATAAATCTAACATCATACTTAATGATTTCTATTTCTTATTTTTTGAATTTTTTAAAATACGTGTTCGTAGAAAAAATAATATGTGACACGCGCAGAAAGTACAATTTGCAGATTTAGAAAGATTGCCGCTCTCTTTTCAAAAAAATACACTTGGAATTTGGATTTACATACACTTTATCCGTGGGATTTGTAATATATTTGATATTTGTTGTCTTAAAACGTTAGAATTTGCAATACTTTAGAATTTGCTCTCTTATAGTTTAATTTGTCACAATTTGGACTGCCATGGGTGAGTCCCATGGCAGTCCAAATTGTGTCCAAAAAGTATTAAAGTAATTTAGGAATCTAATTTTCAGGAGTGATGTAAATAGTTATTTAAACATTAAGGGGGGTAAGTAATATTTACCAATCGAGGGCGTTTTTGCGCCCGAGCGATAGCGAGGCCTAGCAATAGAGTCTGGCAAATATTTACCTCCCGAATTGTTTATAATATTTTTTCCACTCTCAAAGTTAATTTCAATTGCATAGCTTCTTTTTGATTAATTTATTTTAGATATTTGAATAAAATATCAGTATGTCTGTGGCTGGTTGCTATGGTTTTCATCAAACAAAGCGTAAATATTAAAAGCGTTGTGTCAAAAGTTTGTAAAATGAATTTGAACAAAAGTGAAAGAGAAATGGGAATTGATGAGGCTGCAAACGCTGCATTTTCCTTCCTCCTACCAGAGAAATGGGAGAATTAAGGGTCGTTACCAGATGGCATACAAATTTAGGTTTTGTTTAATTTTTTTCACTTACTTCCCCGGGGTAGGTAAATTTTTACTTACATCCCGTTGTTAATAGTAACCAAAGCTTTCTCGGTAATGTGTTGTCTTCCATAAAATCAATGTTATAAAAATGTACTTACTATATAGAGAGTGGGAAAATAATATTTTAACGACTGTCACTATAAAGGAATAGCAATTGGTAAAATATGCTTTTTATACTTTTTAAAAATACTTTTCTTATTTCAAATACATTATTGCAAATACAAGAACTAACTAAACTCAAAATCTGGAATTGGAAAACATCAGCAAAAGAAAGGGTTGTCAGGAAAAGCGTTCTTGAGGAGACCAAGGCCCACAAAAGCTGCAGCTCCATTTGGCGAAAGAGACAGAGAAATAGAGTGACAGACAGAGAGAGAGAGAGAGAGAGAGAGAGAGAGAGAGAGAGAAATAGAGAGAGAGAGAGAGTTCGTGAATATGGGAACAAGTGAAATGTTTTCTATCGCGTTCGCTCGGTATCGTTAAACACAGGCAAACTGAGAATAACGCTCCATCAAATTTTGTTGCAAAAAAAATCGCGGCCTTTCATGCAACTCCAATGATTTTAGTCGAGTAACCCATACTTCTGGGTTCTAACATACAGATCGGAAACAACAGTTTCCTGACATCAACAGTTAAGTCACCTGAAAAATTAAGAGTGGTCCAAAGATCGATCATCATCATTGGTGCGACAGCCCGAGTTGAGCCTAGGCCTTCTGTTTCCAGGTTTCATGACCATGTTTCCAATCTATGTATATTCAGGAGTAATATGGTCAGTATTACGTCCATTTTTTAGTGTACACAGTAAAGATCGATAGAGAGATTAGTAGGTACTAGGAATTAGTCTAGCTGATCGAAAAACAAATCAGTGGATTCGAGAGCAAACAAAAGTATGTGACGTCATCGAAAGAATTGCTCGTCTTAAATTGAACTGGGCTGGACATGTTGCTAGACTTCAAGATGACAGATGGATAAGGAAGATCCTAGATTGGAGACCAAGGGATACCGACAGAAGCAGAAGAAGACTCCCAACTAGGTGGACGACGACGTAGAGTTGCGGGGAACTGGAAATTTAAAGCACAAGATCGTTCCGAATTGAAAAAGCTTGGGGAGGCCTAAGATCAGCACTGGACAAGCAAAGCTGATTAATGATTATGATGAAACCTGATTTGAAATAGGAGTCACAATTTTTAGTGTTGAAAAAGATATGAATAACCTCCTTACAGATGAAACTTGCATTTTTATTTTTCTACTACCGGCTGAATATATAAGATAGCAATGATGTTGACTTTAATTTAACTGGATCTCAAAACGACACACGCAATCATGTAAATTTCTTTCTTTTTACTGTATATATGTCTCAAGAATAACAAATGTTATGAATTCATATTTTTACATCCTTTTTACGTCGCAGAATGACTAACTCACTATCCAGACAAATTGACAGCTTCAAGATAGTCTGTACAGTCTGTACTTTATTTTTACAATAAAAGATTTTGTAAATTCCCTCATGTTATGTAATTTTATGCAAGTTGGGGAAAAGATTGTGGTTTTAGTACATCCCTCAGAGAAGATTGTTTTGTTTAAGATATCTTTATTTTATTCACCAATGAAAGGGAATGACAGTTGAAATGAAAAGGGAAATAGAATTTTCAGGAATTACTTCTAGTCTTCTTTAACAATACTTTACCAATTAATGCAACGAAAATCTCTCTCTCTCTCTCTCTCTCTTTCTCTTTCTTTTTGGGCACTGTCAGTCGAGTTGAACTTTGTCCTTACTTAAACAAATCCTCCGCCATGTTAACAAAATGCTTATCATACACATTTTTGCTATTAAATCAGGAACAACCAGTTATGGCTTTTGCTTTGATTTCCAGGTTCGTGCAAACACCAAAGGAGACAAAGAAAAAATTTTTTTTTTACTTTTCTTTATCATCAACTCTATATCTATATTATAAAATTGGAGGCTGCATCTGATTGTCTGTCTGTCTGTTTTTTATTCTAAAATTAAAATTTTTATTCTAAAATAGTTTCTAAAAGAGCTAAAATATCTCCCTTATTATTGACTTAACAGTAAAGAAGTGTATAACAAAAATTGTTTATAAAAAGATGACAAATCTTTCTTGTCGTATATACTTTTTTTAATTACATAATTTACAATATTTGTGAAAACTGTAAATTAAAACGAAGCACAAACAGTTAGAGATAGCAACCTGCGGGTGAAATTTTTGGATTGTCCGTAGTTTATTTAGTCTGGAAAAAATGTGGGGCTTTAATCGTTTAACCCGTTTTGAGATTATGATAATTTTTTTGAATGGCTTTATTTTTATTGTTGATGAAAAGTAGTGAATTAAAAATAAAGCACAACTCAAAAACCATTAGACAGCGATTTCCGGTTAGAATTTTTGGATTCGTCGTAGTTTATTTAGTCTAAAAATAATTTGAGGCTTTAATCGTTTAACCCTTTTTGGGATTACGACAATTTTTTTGAATGGGATAATCTACATTTTTTGTGAAATTGTGAATTTAAAAAAAGCACAACTCATAAACGGTTTAAAACAACGGCCTGCCGTTGGAATTTTTTAATTTTTCCTAGCTTATTTAGTCTAGAAAAAATTTGAAACTTTAATCCTGTAATGCGTTTTGACATTATGATAATTTTTTTAATGTGGATAATTAAAAATCACAACTCAAAAATGGTTAGATAAAACGACCTGAGGTTAGAATTTTTGGATTCCTCGTTGTTTACTTAGTCTAGAAAAAATTTGAGGCCTTATTCGTTTTGCGTATTTTAAAATGATGACAAATTTTAATATGGCGTGATTTATAGAAATTTTCTTCTTCGCATGGATGTATCTCAAAAACGAAATGCGATAAAGACCAGCGGTTGAAATTTTTGAAATCTTGAGGTCTTATTTGACTTGTAACCATATTTTGGAACAAAAAAGTTTTTGAATATTCTTCATTTTTATTTAATTTTTTAAAAATTTTGCTTAATCCTTACTAAAAAATGGTTAGGGATAGAAATCTGCGGTTTGAAATTTTAAAATTCTCCTACATTGTTTATTTTATAAAAAAAAAAATATAGGCTTTAATAAACCAGTTATTAAGTTTTGTACGAGCAGTAATCCAAAAGCTTTGGAAATGGCCGAAAATCAAAAAAATCGTAAGGGATAGACCTTAAAAAATGATTTTGAAGCCAAAAATTTTTGACTCAGATTTTATTCAAAATTGGTACAAATATTTATTTTTGGCCATAGATCAACAAAATTTGGTCCATTTAGAAATTTGGGGAAAAGTTTAGGCAAAAAACTGATCCAAATCGGCTCTAACTCAAAAACTAGGAGAGCATGAATGTTCCAGTCGCATCGAATTTTCTCATTCCAACCTTGTTACAGAATATACTATTAATACAGTGAATTTATTTTTTAATGCAGCATGTACTATGTCTTTACCATGGATACAGTTTTTGACAGCAATATAAATCGTGTTCATTTTCATTTGCAACATGTCAACATGTACAGATGAAGAAAAAATAATGATGGTAACTTGGTATAACTCCCAAATGAGTTTAAGAGAAGTTTCTGCTGTAATTAGTCCAACTTATCCAGATCGGCCAATACCAAATCCCTCTACTTTCAAGACTAGTTAATAAATTTCATCGCGAAGGATGTCTTAAATCAAAACATAATAAAAAAAGAATAACATCCCACGTGCTTACAGAAGAAAAGCAGTTGGAAATATTATTACAAGTGGAAAAAAACAATCAAAATACTTTAAGATCAATTGCACAAACCGTTGGTGTCAGTATTGGATCTGTTTTTAACTTCTTAAAAAAAGAAAATTTTCGATCATACAAATTTCAAAATCATTCAAAGAATTGTTAGAAAGGGACGCAGCAGTACGTATGGATTTTTGTTTTGTAATGTTTGAAAAAATTAATTCCGAACCAACAATGCTTTAATGCTTTATACTTAATTTTATTTACTGACGAAGCAACGTTTACTCTAAATGGTGAAGTGCACAGACAAAATTTTAGGTACTGAAGTCGAGAAAATTTACATTTGTTTTATTCCTCCCGAACTCAAAGGCCTCAAAAATTAAATGTTTGGGCAGGGATAATAGGAACCAATATTATAGGGCCTTTTTTTATTGACGGTAACCTTAATGTCGCAAAATATCTAGCCTTTTTGCAAAACCAAATATTACCTGCGTTGCAAAACCTGAATATTAATGGACCTGTATAGTTTCAATATGATGGTACACAAGTCCATTATTCTAGAATATTTACATAGAACTTTCCCAAATAGCTGGATTGGAAGAGGAGGGTCGATGAATTGGCCAGCGAGATCTCCGGATTTGGCACCCAATGATTTTTTTTTTTTTTATTGGGGATATTTAAATGCCAAACTATATAATGGAGAACTTAGGGATGTTGCTAAACTGCAAGACAAAATTGTTCAAGCATCCAACAATATACCTCAAGAGCAATTGCTGAATGTTTTGAATCATTTTTATGATCGCTTAACATTTTGTATGCAAGTAAACGGAGAAACTTTTGAACATTTATTATAAGTTTTTATTATTTATTTATTTATTTATTTATTTAATTTATTTGTATTTTCAATAAAATATTTTGATTTTGCTAGTAAATATGTTTTTTTTTTATGTTGCAAATGTAAATGAACACGATTTATATTGCTGTCAAAAACTGTATCCATGGTAATGACATAGTCCTTGTTGCATTAAAAAATAAATTGACTGTATATACAAAATCGTGCATCAGTGCAGTTGTCATAGAAAACTTATCAGTTGTTTTTTGTTACGTATTACTCATTTTAATTACATTACTATATAATTCTTAATTATTTTCCAGGTATAATAAAGGCAGGATCGGAAGTGGACATGGGTTATCTGGTTTGAAACTGCTTGCAGTCACAATGAAACATCTTAAAAATCCTTATCAGCTCTTAATTCTTCCAATCACCATGTTCATAGGAGCTGAGCAAGCTTTCATAGCAGCTGATTACAACGCGGTAAGTCATATTATCATACTCACAAAATTATTGCGTGATGCCATTTCCATTTACTGTATCTTATAGACAAAATAATAACTTCTTAGAACATGAAATGTAATCGGGACACAGTAGCTTTATTGTTCTTTAAATTATTCATTTGTTATTTTTCTTTTTGATATCAATTCTTTATCGCCGAGACCGGTATGTTACTCGTGTTCAGATTATCGTATTGACGTAACGAGAACTTGGCACATGACGTGGAGTAATGTTTTCTGTAAATATGTGCATATTTTCGTGTCCGATTTCAATTTATATCGCTGGGAATTGAATACTGGCCGCATTTTGTTAACTAACTTATTAGTCTAGGAATTTGGTAAATGATAATCCAAATTAGAACAGAATATTATTTCTTAAAATAATTCATTATTTCAACTGCTAATCTGTTGAATTTTGAAGTCAATATAGACCAGTGGTCTTCGGCCTTCTTACATCTGCGGAACCCTACAGTTTAAATGCTTTTTCTTTGGAACTCCAAGACAATAAGCCACAATAGGCTGTCTTTTTTAAAATTTAAGCTCAAACATTTAAAAATAATAATTCGGACCGGTTTCTGAAAGCTTATTTAACTATAACCAAATAGTTAGAAAATGGTTGCTATAGTTACTTATGGGATTGTTATATTATGACCGTAGTTGACCATTTTCTCATAGTTTACTGAGCTTTCAGAAACCGGCCCTTAGATGTATACTATTGAATTCCGGTGCGAGGGTCTGTGGCGCCCGTAGGCAAGATTTTATTGAGCGCCCTTAGGCAGAGCGTAACTAGCTTTTTTAGCTTTTTTCGAGCATGTCAAATGAAAACCTAAAAAAAGGTGTTCCCTTCTAAATTTCAAGTGAAGACCGAAAAAAAAAAACATTCATTTGGCATTTAGTGCCCTTTTAAGTCTCACGTCAGCGCCCCCTCGCAGCGGCGCCCCCATGCCTGCTTCCGCCGGCCCTGATTAAATTTAATCTTGATCTATAGTGCGTTCAAAGGTGAGTTTGCAGTACAGGGCATATAGAGTAGTTCTTTTTCATACTCTCTAATGGGTTTACATAATGACGCTATTCTTTTCTTGCTTGTCGACGTTGCCAGCTCTAAAACGCGCTGATCGGTGAAGACGCAGTATTCTACAAATGGTCATTTGATTTTGTTGAGTGTTATTTTGAGTTTTATAAGAGCTGATTTTTGTAAATCATACAAGTTTTTTATATTATTATAATTGACACATTTGACACTTTTACAACATTTGGCAACAGCGCTCCCATTTGCCATAAGAGCTATACTGCAAACTCACCTTTGAACGCAGTATAAATTGATATTTTATAGTTGACTATACATATTTCTATATTTTTGAAATGTAGGTATAATATACTATTTTACTTCTTAAATAATGCAATACCTACCTAATATAATTTTTAATGCAAATTATAAATAAAAATTGAATCGAATATTTAGCGATTTGCTGTTTTGAATCTTATTTATTTATTATTAGCAATAATCAGAGCCGCAGTAAGGAAACTTGCGCTAGGGGCAAAGCCGTGTTTTGGCGCCCTTGGCAAATAAAAACAAGGTTCTCACCTTTCAAAATTTAAGTGACGAGCAAAAAAAAGATCCTCACCTCTCAAAATCCAAGTGACGAGCAAAAAAAAAGGTCCTCACCTCCCAAAATCTAAGTGATGAGCAAAAAAAAGGTCCTCGCCTTCGCAATGGCGCCCCTTAGTCAAGCCCATCAGCGCCCTTTTCCTTAGTGCGCCCAGGGCCGATGCCCCTCCGCCCCCCCCCCCTACTGCGGCTCTGGCAATCATTATAAACATAAAGTCAAAGTAATATAGTAATTTATAAACATAAAATTCAATATACAGTACAAAGTACATATTTAAATGGTAGGTGATATAAGAAGTAAATAATAATCGCTACTCAACAAATTTGAACTGTTTGTCGAGTAAAATTTGTTGTTTTGGAGTCAATATGACCTACTGATGACGAAAATGGTGATTAAGAAATTTGTAGCACCCTCAGATTTAAAATTATTCAATTTTCAAAATTTACTAAAATCATTGTATCCAGTTGCGTTGAAAGGCAGGGGCGAGAGGGGCATAGGCCCAGGGCACCACGCTTTAGGGGCGCTGAAACGAGCTCTCAAATATACACATCCTCAGTAGCATATCCAGAAATTTATGAAGGGGGGTTGCAAAAGACGATTTCACTTATTTTTGTTTGGAACAAAAATATAATTTCTTATTTCTATATCAATATATGTACTTATTAGCTGCCTCGTCCGGTTTCGCTTGGGGACAGTTCGTTATTATTGACTTACATTTTTGGGAACTTACAACATAATTACTCGTAACTAACCAAGTAGGTGACAGGACAGAAGATAATATTGTAAACAAGTGAAAGGCCAGGATTAAATTGAACAGTATTATTTTACAAAGAGCCTCTTTAAAAACAATGTTTTTAGTTATATTATTAAGCGCTAGCAGGACGTTGCTCGACTCGTGGACGAACTATATAGAATTGCCCTTTCGAAAAGCATAGACTCCGCAAAACAACGCCAGTTATCTTCAGGGGGTGACACTGCGACTTCTGAATAGCGCATGAATCGTGTACGTACTTTGCGACTGGCGAAATGAATGTTGTCGCTGATAATTTCAAGAAAATGCGTTAAATGTGAACGGAAAACATGAATTTCATTCCACCCGCGCGCACTAATTTCATTATAACTTTGAAAGTACTGAAACGACTTAAGTAAAATACATCTGAAAACCTGACCAGATGATGTATGCTATAGACAGAAAAAATAAAAGCGAAACTCGTGAAAACCGGATCAGAAATGCTCGACGAAAATTTAAAAAATAATATTTCGTTATTTTTGTTGATATTTTTGTCCTTGAACAATTGAGGGGTGGGGGTGCATATGGCTCCAATCCCCTTCTTTGGGACGCTACTGCACATTTTATTAAAAGGGCGCAATTTGGCTGTTTTTGTCCCGTGCGCCAAAAGGGCTTAGACCGGTTCTGATTGTATCCAAGCAAAGAGTCTCTAAAAAACAGACTAAAACCATTTAATAAAAGTTACGGAACTCCAGGGTTCCTCGGAATACAGGTTGAATACCACTGCTATATTGTATCATTTTTTCCTCATTTTTTCTTCGTTGCAAAATTATAAAATCAAAATGTGGATATATTTTATTTGGAAGCTCTATAGCAGCGTTTCTCAACCGGGGGGGCGTGTAGGCTCGTCGGGGGGCCGCGAAGTCATACAAGATCGAAACATGAAAATATAATAAAAATGCACTCAATCTTACAAGATATAAATTTTATTGATATTCATAAATATACCTTTCACAACATAAATAAAATAAATATTCTATTTATTTTTATACTTAATATACTTATTTTAACAACTAATTTAAACTACAGGCTATTTCAAAAGTTTAAGTTGTCACTAGCTAACTTTATAATGAGTAAATGGGCTTTTACTAAACAAAATGATTAAAAGCTTCATTTAATCGATAAAAATTACAAATAACAAAAGAAACAGACTATAAGTAGACTATATCAAGGTCAAATAAATTGTATGTGTCGGTTAATGGGTTCGCGTTGGAGACACTTCAAGTATTTTTAAGTTGTGCTTTGAAGTAGGTACGATTTGAAAGTGCAACATTTGTTGTTATAATTTGGGGGGGGGCATAAAAGGTTGAGAAGCACTGCTCTATAGTATTTCATTTCCCAAAAATTTAAGGTATTGTAGATTTCGCTTTGTTAATCTTCTGGAGCCATAAATATTTCTGGCTAAACTTGATCTGGATGTTTTTATTTACAGTCGTACGTGTCCTGCGGATGGGGAATTAGCAACATTGGTTATGTGATGATATGCTACGGTGTCGCTAACGGAATTGCTGCCATCATCGTTGGAAGTATTGTCAAATTAACCGGAAGAGCTCCAGTGGTCGTCTTCGCTACCTTGTTGCACGTGTCGATCATAATTACCTTGCTTATTTGGAGGCCTGATACTGAAAATAAATATATGTATTTCTTGATGGCTGGATTGTGGGGTGTTGCTGATGCTGTATGGCTTGTACAAATAAATGGTAAGTACATAGATTAAGAAATTTCTTGAAATTTATCTAACTCAAAAATAATCCGTACGTGCGTAAGAAACGTTTCTCAGTGACCGTAGACCGTTGTATTGCGTAAAATTTTGTAGATGCTGAGACGCACTCGGACAGCCGAAAGCACTGCCGGTGCAAAATTATTAAAGTAAAGGTTGTCTCGTTACTTCCGTTCAATCAGAGCGTGAGAAGGAATACGTCATATGTATGCGTAGTTTAAACTAGCATACATAATTAATATAGATGTTGCACGTTTTTAAATATTTTATTGACTTTTTTCATAGTATATATTTATTTCAAGACAGATATTTATTTCTATTGAATAAATTATAAATAAAAACCTAAGGAATTTTTATACTGATTTATATAAAATTTAAGGTGATTAGTATTTGTATTTTAGTTAATAAATAACAATAAATTTGAATACAAATATAATTTAAGGTATATTTAAATAAAAATAGAAAAACAAATTGCTATAATAATATAGTAATTAATAAAATTGGAGGTTATATCTGTTTTTAAAAACGGCAGGGTTCAAATATAGGCATGGTATCTCAAAATTTTCTTCCTTAGAGGGTGTTTCTGGGTTAAAACTGGTACTAAAACACTTAAAATATTTCCTTTATAAACAGAACTATCATAACGGAAACAACTATACAAAAAAAAATTGTTTATGAGAAAACAAATCTTTTTTGTTCTATGCCTTTTTCAATTTGATGAATATTAGGGTAGTCCCTGTAACTACCCTAAAACACCCTAAAGCTAAAATATTGAAATATTTCACTTATTATTCTCTTTACATCAAAAATGAATGTAAGAAAATTTATTCAGAACGAAGAAACATTCCTTTCGAAGAAAATAGAAATTAAAACAAGTAGAAAATAAAAAAAACGATATTTTTATATTTATAGATAAAAATTAAACTTCACGTGCATATAACATATACAATAAAAAAAGACTGACGTCTCGTTAGCATACGGATGACGCGTAGCCTCTCTATTGACCCCCACCACTAATAGGCACGATTCCACCATCTACTTTAATAATCTTGCCGCCGGTTTACTTAAATATATTGACCTTAAGTGTACATCCAAACTGGTTTATATCACGAGTTATATCAACGCCAGGGTTGCTGCGTACTTGACGTAACTAGTTCTAGCGCAGAAATACTCTCCCTGTCTTATTGCACAAAATAAGGTTGCATCCAGCAATTTTATATCATCCTCTTTTTAATATACATATTCTTTATATTTTCTAGGCCTTGCGGCGTTTAGGGTATTACTACAAAGAAATAAAATAAAATAAATTAATATTACAATGAGTTACACAACACATTTATATTGAATTTCTTTGTTCTTTCTTTGGTGTACCTCTCTTTCTTCCTATTCTCATTCCGGCCTCCCTCTTCGATCTCCTTCCATTCTTGCCTCCAGTTCCCTTACCCATCTTTTTTCCTCGTCTTTCTCACTCATCAGTTTCTGGCATCTCTTCGCTAAATGCTCCAAGGTTTCATCTTCTTCCTTACACATTCCACAGAACTTATCCTCTGGCTTTGCCCAGTACCTATTGTTCTTCTCTTCGTTGTTGCATCCTAACCTCGCTATCCTCCTGACTCTACCCCCTGATCTTCCTCTTTTTCCCTTCAAGTATCTCGGTATTCCGATCACTCATATCTCTTTACATCTTTTCACACTCCGCGATTTGTCTATTCTGTCTGTTCTTTTCTGCTCCTGTATCTCCTTATCCCTCCATCTCAGTTCTTCTCATATATCTATTCCTGTTTCTCTTTCTTTCTGCTTCTCTTATGTCCATTCCACACTTCCAAAAGTACTCTTTTCTTGTCTTTTTAATATTCGATATATTTTATACTTTATACATTCGACTAATTTAAAGTAATTATCATAACCATATTCTACTATAATAAATACGAAATAAATTAATAAATTATTTTTTAGCCAAAGATTTTTCACAAAAAATACGTCCGTCTGATTGTAGTAAGAGATGCAGTACATCCCTTACTTCCATACACGCCACTGAGTTTGCAATTCATTCTTAGAAATGCAGTATACTTAAAACACATAAAACTTTACAACCTTTAGTAAAATATTTTATAACAAAGCTCTAAATTTTATTTTTATTACAGCTTTAAGTGGTATCCTGTTTCCTGGAAAAGAAGAAGCATCTTACAGCAACTTCCGTCTTTGGGAGGCAACTGGATCCGTTATAGCATATGCTTACAGTCCTTACCTATGCACTTATATTAAACTGTACATTCTTCTTGGACTGCTACTGATAGGTGTTACGGGTTACACTTGTATTGAATACAACGAATTCAAACTCAAAAGTGATGTTACAGTTAAATCAAATAAATGTAAATTTGAATTAGTTATGTCTAATGATACAAAATCAGGCGAAGTTGCTGATTAGATCTGTGATATTTTATAAAATTGTTCAGTTAATTTTTTAACTGTTTTTGTAAATATTTTATTTTTAAAATATGTGATTTCACAAAAAAATATTGAAAACCATTATTTTTTAGATTTTTTATACTATAAATACTTTAAAATAAAGTATGTTCATAGATAAGTTCATTAAGTTAGGTATTCAAACATTATTAACTATAGTTAATTTAATGTAAAGCATCCAATAATAAAAATGTATGTGTTAAAACAGTATTTTTATACTAATGTTCGCTAATCGAGCATTGAAATCACCATAAAATAATTTGATTTCCTCAAAAAGTTTTAAATCAGACTTTAAAAATAATTATGGTAATCGAAACGTTAATATTTAGATTATTTTCCCAACTATACAGAGTGTATCAAGATGGAGGGAATACGATTTTTCTCGAAAACGCGACGTATGAACAAGTTAGGAAAAAAAAATCATGATCAAAGTTTACCCAAAGGATCAAATGGTGGTATTTTTCGGAACAAAACGGAAGTACAGGATATCAAGGACAACTTTGATTTTTTAAATCGAAAGGTATGACATATTGGATATGTCTATATACACGCACCGGCAAATTTAAAGGAACACATTGAAAAATTATGTTTTTTTTTTAAATTTTATTATTTTGTAGCCTATATCTAGATAGCTTTGAATGTTCTACTAAACAATGAACGAAGATTGTATCGACGCAAAGCAGAACAAAATGCACCATTTAATTTTGCTACTACTGTATTTTTTTGTGGAGGTTCAATTATGGTGTGGGGTGGAATATGTTTGGGAGCTCGCACAGAGTTAGTGGTGATAGTTGGCGGAGCGTTAACTGCACATAGGTACATCAAAGATATTCTTCAAGACAATGTTGTACCTTTTGCCCTATATATCGGAGAAAATTTCACCATAATTCAGGATAATGTGCACCCACACGTCGCCCACTGTGTAACAGGCTTTTTAAATCAAGTGGGTATAACAACAATGGATTGGCCAGCGTGCTTCCTTGACCTCAACCCGATTGAACATTATTCCAAAAACATCGTACTAGAAGATTACCTGCGAGATATCAACAATATGTACACTACAGGAAAAATAATTAGATTTTGATGTATGTTCCTTTAAATTTGCCGGTGTGTGTAGATCAAGACCGGCGCGATGGTCTTTGGCGCTCATAGGCAAGACTTAATTCAGCACCCCTAGGCAATACATGCTTCGGCGCCCTATAAACACAATTCTATAGATAAAAGTCCTAATTGCGTGGCTTTCCGGCGCCCCTATCCCGTGGTGCCCCGAGGCAGTCGCTTAGACTCGTATAATTGTAACTCCGGCAATGCTCTAGACAGACGAATCGCTACGCTATCCAAATTCCGAATCGGTATTTTTAGTTTTGACATTATTTCAAGAATTCAAGCTATATTGTTAATAAATTGTCGTAAAACTGTAACACGTTATTAATTGTTGAAGTTAGTTTTTTCTTTATTTTTTCTTATGGATTACTATTTTTATATCAATTTGGCGCCCTTTTCCACTGATCACCTGAGGCAAGTGCCTCACTCGCCTCACCCTCGGTCCGGCTCTGATATAGACAGTACCGGAATAAGTAAGATCGGGGCCTTTGGCAAGAGTCTCATTGTGAGCCCTACCAGTCAAATAAATCACAAAATAACGAAAAAATCTATACATCAAAACTGCCCAGTCTGCCTAGGCCGTAGTCCACCCCTGTATATAGATAGAACTTTTAAAAAACAAACAACTCTTACTTATACATTTTATTAATATCTCTTACGGTTTACGAAAAAATGTATTTTCTGTACCGACTTATTTTTACCGACCGCCAACCTATATAAGGGACGTATTGTGATCATACCCAAATTGTGATGGCCACAGCTGATTTTTAATTACAAGTGTTCAAAGAGTCTTCCATTTTGGTTTACACACTTTCGCATCCTTACTCTTGAGCTATCTGTAGCTCGGAGCATAATAAAAATAAAAATATTTCAGTTTCAGGTTGACCTTACAATAAAAAAAAAAAATCGTAAAAAGAATTTTAATAACGAGGTGTCAGTCACCTACCAAAACTATAGAGTGCAAGTTCAGGAGAAGCTTGTGAGAAAACCATTTACCCTGCTTCAGTTATTATTTAGTGGGGATGAGCTATGTTGGTACTACTAAGCCGAGTAAAGAAAAGAAAAATAAATAAATAAAATAAATCATTTATATTACTATAATAATTATTTTTTATTATTTCATATCACTACAATACGAACGTTTTACAATTTTATTACACGTTTTCATGTTCACATTGATAATTCTAAATTTTGACACAAATACTCTATTTTATGAAATATAATCTTAGTCAATTATTACTTAAAACCTAAAATATTTACATGCTTCTTATAAAATGTAATAGGAACTTTGGTTTCATTCTGAAATGTATAACATCTCATACTAAATGACGAAAAAAATAAATAAGAACAGAAACATTTAAATAAATATAAAATACTTAAAAATATTGACTACGTGGATTACATCCACACATCCTAAATCTGCATTAGATACCATTAAATGATATCAGTTAGTCATTTTCTTTATTACTTACCAAATGCATAAAATTCTAATAGTGACAGAATTCATAAATTTACTACTGATAAATATTTACAATCGGAGACATTTTGAGATTCTTCATTACCTTTTTCATGATTTCCCTTGTATTTCAGCCAAATATAATGGAAATAATTTTTGATACAACATTTTACAACTTTAAGATGGTTGCTTTATTGCTTATTGTTAAATACTTTTAGTTACTTAGCCATCTCTTTAATTATACCATCTCTTGACGTCTTAATTATTTATTTATCAGTCAAGAGGCTTTTTATAGGGTTTACAATAAGCATCGGATATCTAAATATGAATCGGAAGAGTCTCATTCGTAACAGCGGAGTAATGCGGAGTCTATCATTTGTATATTTCTACATGTGTACAAATTTTCTGCATATTCTGATTTAGACAATCGTAATTTAGATAAATAGTATTTGAAACTAAAAATCATTTAACGTAATGTGTGTGATTGCCATGTTCGCAGGAGATTATACCTTGACATCCTATATTCCGAATAAAATTTGGGTTTTATTATTCGTTAACCATCTGACAGTTATTAAACTTGATATCTGATAACTATCTAATATTGTAAGGGATTTTTTTAGGTCATCACTTGTATTTTCACCCCCAGATTTTACTCAAATATTTCCTGGTTCCTCCAGATTTTAAGAACTAGCGCTGCCACTGTTTCATGGCGTTAGGAGATATTTTATACTACCTTATTATTCAGCTTTTTTGTCCTTCCTATGAAATTTAATTTTTTTCGCCTAGGAAATATTGTAGAACCAACGATATTCAGTGTTACATTGGTTTGATAATTAATTATGTATATTATAAGAATAAATAAATAATATTAATATGGCAAACTATTGTTCATATGATTTTGATGCCTAATAACTATTAGAAAACATACAAAGAAGAGTATATCTTTTGATGTCACATACATATTCAGATCAATTCTGTAAAGTCACGTAACGTTACTACAAGATAAAATTATATAAAAGTATAATGACTTTCATTCATGATAGTAACTGACCTTCCTCATAGTAAATTTAGTTACTATGATCATAGTAACTGAGTTACAGAATTGGTCTGTTTATGTCCAGTTAAGGACAAAAAAAATAGAACACCGTTTTTTGTCTAGTGTGAATCTATCTATTCGAATTTGAATAGTAGGCGTCTATACCCAAAACGTGTAACAATTTTATTTATAAAAGCATGCAATTCACCGCACCGACTATCCATCTTCCGCTTTAGCAATTATGTTAACCCTAACAAAATAATTAATGGAGGGCATACCTATTTTGCAGTGTTGACAATATATTGACAACTTAATGTTTGACAGATGTCATAATTAGAAAACCTGATTTAAACAAATAAATTTTAGAAAAAATATACACCTAGATTAAAAAGGTGTCCTATTTTTTTATGTCCTTAACTGTACATATTGGTTCGATCGATCTAATTTAGAAACAAACTTCGATAAGACGATCATCAAGTTATCGGATAAAATCATATATTGCCTTCTATAAATATGTATCAATTTATTGAAGCTACATCTAATCTTGTAAAGATTATACATGCAATTTTAGATTTCATAATTATGATTCTTTGTTAAAACTATTTAAATCTTCGACCTGAGTATCGTAACATTGTTTTTCGAACACACTTCGATTATTATCAAATACAAAACGAGCATTCATGCATTCTATCGGGTACTATTTTCCTTGCTTGGTATAACATATCGTATCACAATTTAGGTATCATTTTGGTAAGGAAATTTTAAGATTAACCTATTCTGTCTTCATATTTCTTTATTAATAATAAAAAATCTGAACCAGGCAAAGAAAATGTTATAATTATGTTAACGACATAAGGTTTAATAGTTTTTATACAATCCTCTAAATTTTATTTCTTAACATATGATTGTCAAAAGCCCAATTAGTGACAGAGATATTGAATTAAATTAAATATTTGGCAGCTAAAGTAGACTTATATATATAAAGATATATATCGAATCATCTTTTAATATTTTAGTACTCGATATCATTTTCATTTTCTCTCGAAAGTTTTACCAATTTTTTTAAAATTTATTTTTGTTTGTATATAAAACAATTTTATGATGGGAAGTCCAAAAAATATATTTAAAACGATCTCTCATATGTATTTTTTGAAATATGGTCATTTTTTGTCGGTTTTTTTGAATTTATCCAAAAACTGGAAACCCAGCTTGTAATGGAGGTTATTTTTGAGATCTACGACTCAAAATACATGAGTGTAAAAATCGTAAGATTTTTGGCCGTTTTCAAAGGTTTTGTTTGACAATTCATATTTATTGTAAAAATTGTTTTATTAAGGCCCAATTTTTTTCCAGACTGAACAATATACGATGATTTAAAAAATTCAAACCCTAGTTCTCTATATTTTATTGTTCTTAATTTATGATTTTTTTAAATTTCATAAAAAATTTGAAAATATCAAAATTTTGCAACAAAATTTTTGTTTGGGATTTGTTCCAAAATGAGTCCTAAG
Source organism: Liopterus haemorrhoidalis (assembly GCA_963971575.1). Taxonomy (NCBI): domain Eukaryota; kingdom Metazoa; phylum Arthropoda; class Insecta; order Coleoptera; family Dytiscidae; genus Liopterus; species Liopterus haemorrhoidalis. The sequence goes on along the minus strand of OZ020612.1, from coordinate 44,051,186 downwards.
GCCTTTACGACCTCAGGATTTCAAAATTTTCAACCGAATGTGTCTATCTCATGTAGTTTTTGAGATACCGTCTTCCGAAAATGATATATTTACAAATTTTGAAAACCACACAGATCAAAAAGGCGTTAACTAAGGAGGGCCGTAATTTTTATATAGGGTAAAAAAAACTCTTTGGATTCCAAAAGTTCAAACCGCAGGTCCCTATATTTTTTTGTGCTTAAGATAGGATTTTTTTAAATTCTCAAAATAAATTGAAAATTTATAAATTTCAGAAAAATAATTTTTATTTGGGGGTTGTTTTAAAATATACCCTGAGGCCTTTCAGAACACGGATCAAAAAGGCGTTAACTCAGGAGAGCTTCAATTTTAATTTAGGTAGATAAAAGTCTAGATTACAAAAATTCAAACCATAGATTTCTATCTCTAATCGTTCAACAACATCTCGCGAAAATTTGGACTTATTATTAACTTTTCCTCCATTTTTCTTAGGAAAAGTAAAAAAACTAAGATGACTATCTTTGTCCTTTCCTCAATGACAGCCAAAAACACTACAATTTGTTCTCCTTTTATAGTTTTTCACAAATTTTGTCAATATTGTAACAAAAATTCAACACTAAAATGCACGTAATAAGGTCAAACAATACTGCAAAAAGTAGTTTAGCAACCAGTTAGCGTATTCGAGCGTACACTTCTCAATAGCCTGTTTGGTTTAAGCGGAACTAGATTTTCAAATCCAGTAACTTTTAACGATTGATTGAAGCTTTTGATCACTTTGTTTAGCAAAAGCCCACTTCAGGTGTTATAAAGTGACAACTTAAAAATATTAAAATTCCATTTAGTTCCGCTTAAACGTTTGGAATAGCATTTCTTTATCTAATGACTTTAGAGCAGCGTTTCTCAACCGAAAACGTGCCACGGACCAGTAAAATATTTAATTTTTTACCGCGGACCACAAAAAATAAATATACTACTAAACAAATTTATTGCATATGTTCTCTACATATATATATAATATCTCAGTAATAAAAAAATCATTGAAAAATGAACAAAAATCACAGAAAATGGACAAAGGATCATAAAAAAATGAACAAAAAAATCTTAAAAATAATAATTTATAAGCTTTTCGCGGACCACTAAAGTTTTGCTAAGGACCACCGGTTGAGAAACACTGCTTTCTTCTTCTGCAGTTTCAATCCAAGGATTGGTTAGCAGCTCTCCACTCGTCTCGATCCTGGACCAGTCTTTTAGTGTTTTAGAGAATATATATTAATTAAATTTTGATTATAGTTTTGGTTTAAATATTAATAATATAAAGTGATTTTTATTTGAGGGAGGCGGACCCAAGACTTGTGCTGATAGATGCTTCTGGATCTCAACATTAAAACAATTCCAATCTGTATCTCTTTTAGTTTTTAAGATGATGCGTATCTCAAAAGCAGTCATACCAATAAAAAATCATAATAAATACATGATTTAATTAAACAATGAACCTCCTTTGATTCAATATTTTATCAGTAGTGTAATCTGAATTCCAATTTTCAAAATTTCGAATCCTGTATAAACACTTAAGTCAAAATCAACATTAAATATCCACTGTTACCCATTTATAAATTACTATCTCCTGTCTAACATTTGGGTACTATTGGATATCCAATATTAAAATTACAATCTACTTTCTTACAGGATTCAATGTACAATCATTTTACAATCTTATGTACAGATATCAAGTGATATCAAATATTCACAAATATTACAACTCTTGTAATTCACATCACATAAATTGGTCATTAAAACTTGACTTAATAACTAATACGTATACAAGAAATTTAGGGATCACAGACAACTGTTTAGGTAAAGAGTTTTCAGAATTTCACAATTGCCTATGAACAAACCCACGAGATATGTTTACACAAATTTTTATTGTTTTCCACATCCATAATCCACGAATCACTAAAATTTAAACCATTCCTTTAGACATCATCCGAACAGTGTTTTTTAAAGCTTGACGCTTATTACAAAACCAAATCCTAATCACTTCACGTTCGTAACCTAATTGATGGGCCAGTCCTGTGATTTCAGTACCTAAAAAATAAAATTATTATTAGAAACAATTTAAACAATATATTTAGACCTTTCATTTAAATTCATTGCAGGCCTTATTCTTAAGTGTAACCAGTGACGTAAATAAAGATATTAGACGGGCAAATTATGTCGTTGCAAAGGGGCCCGAAGCTCTAGGGGGCCCTAAGACGTTCTGCTGAATTAGAGCTACATATTTAAATTTTAAATTAAAAAATTGATTCGAAGTGTGACTTTCACACAGTTCGGGATTTGTAGGTATTTAATAAGTGTAAGAAACCAACATAATACTGGATGTCTAAGAATATTTGTTCTATAATCACATCAAAATCAACAGATTTTTGATAATCATTTTAATTCGGTATTTGAGTACTAAGAGCTTCCTTTTAATTTTTTTAAACTAAATTTAAATAACTTGCCAAAAAACCCACCGTTTTTTTTTGCATTTGCTCGGTATTCAAGTCTTCAATAAAAAATATTTTGATAAAAGGCTTCATTTTTTTAAATTTCAGTAACATATTTCACAATGTTTTTTTTATAAGTTTTTCATTACTATAGTGCGTTCAAAGGTGAGTTTGCAGTATAGCTCTTATGGCAAATGGGAGCGGTGTTGCCAAATGTTGTAAAAGTGTCAAATGTGTCAATTATAATAATATGAAAAACTCGTATGATTTACAAAAATCAACTCTTATAAAACTCAAAATAACACTCAACAAACACAAATGGCCATTTGTAGAATACTGCGTCTTCACAGATCAGTGCGTTTTAAAGCAGTCGTTTTAGAGCAGTCATTGTGTAAATCCATTAGAGAGTATGAAAAAGAACTACTCCATATGCCCTGTACTGCAAACTCACCTTTGAACGCACTATAGTATATGTGGAAAGTGTCGTGTCGAGATTGTACGGGCATTGTGCGGACAGCAATGAAAACCAATCAAATTGATTTCAAAATTTGATTAGTTTTCATTGCGGTCCGCAACTCATACAATCTCCTTAATTAATTACTAGTATAGTGTGGTGTTCCAAACTCGGTCCTCAACTGTTAAATATTTTGTATTATATATTTCAAACAAAAACAGACACTATCTTAGCCATACATACAAAAAATCCATAACATTATTAGCCATAATTTAGCCATGAATTAAAAAAATAATTAATTTTGTCAAAAACAAAAAAACAGCAATTCTTTTCAAAAACGAAATCGGATGATAAAATTCCTGTCGTACGTTTCCGGTTCAGATCAATATATATTACCTATAATTTTTTCAGATTTTTAGTTTAACCTTTTTAAGTAAAAGGGGGCGGGACAAGAACTTTTTTAACACATTTTAGGCTAAAATCGTGTTAAAAAAACTACTTTTCGTTTTTTAATCTACGTCCTAAGAGCATTGTTTCGCTACCACACAATAAATTTAAAAGAAATATATATTTTTTTTTATCGACGAAACAAAAAAGTCGATATTTTTCAAAAAACTAACCCTTAACAAAATATATCCTATAATCAATGAATCTAATCCTATATCCTATCCAATACGTCTCTTTACCTTACTTGGGGTCTATCAGTAACCAATTAGCTAACAAAATTAACTCTAACAACGTCAAAGTTTCATTTAGAACCATTAACAGTATTAAAAAATCTTTAGTTAATAATATACACAAAGCAAACATAATGGGCAAGAGTGGCGTTTACAAGTTAATATGTGACACACATTACTCCGCTTATTCTGGCCAAACTCCTGGAAGAAACAAAAAACCGATTCCACATTCGCTGTACATCTCAACTCAGAAAAACATTCAATTTTCAAGCCAGATGTTATTCACTCACAACCAAAAGGTCCCAAATTAAATTTATTAGAGGCGCACGAGATTATGAAATTGCACATACAAGGAAAAACCCTTAATGAGATGACCGACTTGTCTACCTCCCCTCTCATAGGATTATCATCATTGCATTATTACTTGTAAATAGTTTTTAAGTTGTAATGTTTATAAATTAGTTCATTGCTTTTAAAATAGCGAAAGCCGAAACTAGTAAGCAGTTATTAAATAAAAATAGTGAAAACTTACAATGTTTTTTATTTTAACCATTATTAAATATAGAATATTTTCACAAAGTTAATTTGTCGACATTAAATTATATTATTGAAACAAATAACTTTACCTGACGGATGTGTATTTCTTTCGAAATGAGCGTTCAGTAACTCCAACGCCTGAGGTGTAAACGACGTCCGTCTTTTTCTCTTCTTCGATGGTTCCACACCGATGAAATCAGTCAAATGATTCTGGCCGCTCTTGTATCTGGATTGCAGAAAACTTTTACAAATTATTACAGACATAAATCATTTGTAATTATTGTTTAATGTTATATATGAAATATTATTTATATCAGTAAAAATGTCTAGATTGAAAACAGGAATTTGCACACAATATATGTCTAATTACAATTGTAAATTAAATGACTTTAGTGACCAAGGCTAATGAGTTGTTTATCTGGATAGCAACAATTAAAAAGACATTACAGATAAACGCAAATATGTGTATCTATCTGATAAATGTAATTAAATACAGAACCGGCTTATAAGGAAAATAATTCTGTTCAAACCTCCCGGCAGTAGTGTGAACAGTTTCGCGGCTAAACCAGTAACATTTGCCAACAATTTTGGTCCGTGGACCATAGGTTGGGGTCACTACTTTAGATCCTACCATCTAGCTACTAATTTTTAGGTTCACAAATGACAGCCATGATATTAGTAAAATTATAACAACGACCTGTCGTAATTTCGGAATTATCTAATTTAAGGTGACTTGTTCCTATTGGAAGTACGGTAATTTGTAATTTGTATTTTATGTATAATTTTTATTGTATTATATAATGTATTGTGTGATAAAAAATCAGAGTAAGCTGTGGAACAGAAAGTCTGCAATATAAGGTATGTTAGAGAAAATCGATCAAAATCAAAAGTGAAAACTGTTTAATACTGACATTTTTGGCAATTCAGCAAGTTTAAAGAATTTGTGTTTAATCATTTAGATCAACTAACTGTAGAATCAGAATCTGCATTGAAGAAAGTGGTGGTCATAAATCCCATCTATTTAAGCTTATAAGTTTATTATTTTATTTATTTTCGGTTGTTTATTTAAGTGTTTTGTCCATTTTTTACATGCCATTTTATAAATACATAAACAATATTTATTTTTAAGAAAAACTAACTGTTTAAAGCAAAATTAAAATTTTATCTATAGCTAGGGTGACCAGATTTCAGTGAAGCGTAACCGGGACGTAGGAGAAAAAAAAAGAAGGTCCTCACCCTCCAGATCCAAGTGAAGAGCAAAAAAAAGGTCCTCACCTCCCAGATTCAAGTGAAGAGCAAAAAAAAGGTCCTCACCTCCCATAATCAAGTGGGGCGCAAAAAAAAAAACAAAAGGTTTTCGCCTCTCAGATTAACCAGTTGTAATATTACAAATACTGAATTGTGTAAAAACCGGGACCATTGACCGTCCCGAAGACATTTTTCGGGACACCGGGACAATTGACCAAAAACCGGGACGGATGGTCACCCTATAGCTCTGTAGAGTCAAAGGTTATGTGGGTAGCTTTAATGTACAAATCTATTCAAAGACATACGTGTTTTTTCTCGGCCTACTCTGACATATTTTTATTTTTATCACAAGTTCAAAAAGAAATTACATAAGGGTTGGTTATGGCAAAATAAAAGTAATGTCAACAGTAAGCTTTATAATTAATTAACTGTCATCATTGTTGTTGTTGTAATAAGTTTATATTGTTATATAAAGCTTGCAGTAGACATTATTTTATTTTTCCATAGCCAACCCTTATGTAATTTTTTTTTGAACTCATGTAGTTGTGATGTATTGAAGTTGATAATATGGCATTTTATGTCAATGGCCAAAAAGAAATAAATAAAAAATTACAGTACTTTCTTTGAGGATGTTTATATTTCCTTTCTATTTATTTTTTCATTTTAGAAAATTAATCGACTATGGAGTATAAATCTTAATATAAAATAGCCACGGCATAACAACCGCTTGTGCGCTCATATTCATTGTGGCAATGTATCTAATCAAGACTGATAAAAAAAAATCTTGTGCAATGTTTCTAATTAGTGTTGAATCCAAACAATTTTCTCCGGCAAGGGGACTTCATGAGGCGGGATTAAATAGACTATACCCTGTTCGAAATGAAGAAAGGGTAATAAAATCACGTGAAAGATTAAAGTCGCTACCCTATTGGCTACCACATAAATTTAACGGCTCAACAGCCAACGAACGAAGAGAGTTCGACAAAATCATCAAGTGAACATTGCATGATTACTACTTATTGATTCTGAATAGAGTATAGGCAGATATTATAGCTAAAATTATCTCCGGAGAGAAAAGTCTCTCCCCTTCTGATTGCCCCCCGGTCAGGTTTACCGCTGAAATATAAGGCGCGTTTGTGCAAATAGTTTTATGGCACCCCACATTTTTTTTTTTTTATTATTAATTAAATCTGTAACTTATTCTAATATAATAAATAAAAAAAGTTTGTTTATGTGTTTGATTTTCTCAGAAATTACCAGGCCGCTTGAAAATATCTTTCACTGATGGAAACCCTTTTTCTAAGTGTTGTTTTCTAATTGCCTTAGAAGCCAAGGCCATAAACGTGAAAAAAAACACACTTTCGAAGTGTGTCCGCTTCAATCGCACTGATAACTATTTCAAATGTAAGTTTGCGTTCATAATAAATTTGTTCAGATGCACCATTTTAATCAGCCTAATTACTTACAACGCTTCGATTTTTTTTATTATTTTTTTTTATTAGAGACAATATTTTTATTTCACGGCGCCTCTCTTATATAACTAGTACGCCTACATATAGCGCCCCTGCCTCTTGGATTCAACACTGATTCTAATATATGACTTTAGTTTTAACTGGTACAAAATAAATTGAGTCCAGTCCTGCTTGAAATAAATACCAACCTCTCTTCAGCTTCCTTCATCCATCTTTCCAAAACAGGTTTTATCTTCTGCGCGCTCTTTGGTGTGATATCCAACTTTTCAAACCTGCCAAACACAAGAAATAATCAGTGACATAAAGATAAACCTTCCATAAATAATAAAACCGAGGAGCACTTTCTAAATTAACTTTGACAAGTGATAAAAAAAAATCTACAAAATGGCACAGGACATTGACATACATATCAAAGCTATAAAAAAACATGCAAATATATTGAGTTATAGTTGGTTATTAAATAGAATTTGATGTCTGCAATATGCCAATGCCCTGGCTGCCTCAATAACACTAAAAGTGCTCCAGTACTACCTGCTAAATAGTTATTTATGAAATACTTAAAAGAATATAACAAGATGCACGTACATTGCTTGTTGTTGGGACGATATCTGCGCGGCACAGTACATCTGGGAAGCCAGGGCACTAAGGACAAAATCACACCATATTACAATACTGAACAGGTCGGAGATCAGGTAGGAGATCGTATACATATGTATGTCCAATGTCCTGGCGGAAAACGGTGTCACAAAAAGCATACGTAGAGTTCCAGTCAAACATATATACAGAGAGCCTTCAATAATAAGCATCACAAAAAGCAACACTAGATCATTTAACTAAACTAAATAGGTGTGTACAACTACAAATATACCAATCTATTTATTCAGTTTTACATATCGTTTATTTGCGATAGTGTCACAACACAGAATTTGACATTTTTCAGTTATTGGTATAGAGAAACTAGCTTTGAGTTCTATACCTCCGCAGTTTCTCTGCTAGAGAACTAGTTGTGTTGTTGCACTCCAAGAGTGGGTTCGGGAAGCCAGTTCGGAGTGTTCCGAGTCACTCTGTTTAACTCCAGAGGAAACGCGTTTAGGCCTTTTCTCGAACGCTCTGGAGTTAAACGGAGTGACTAGGAGCACGAGCTTTCTTCCCGAACTCACCAATAGAAGTTATAAGCAAACCTTTTTAAGATTGCAGCGCCAAGGTGGCAAAATCGAAACTAATCTAATAGAAAACGTATCTGACATCTAGAAGGAATATAATCATATTTTTATGTCTTTATTTGCATTTTCTTATATTTTCTTTTTAATAATAAGGGTTTTTTTTAATGTCGAAAGATTCATTGTATATTAGATTAATTCAACACAATACCACCAGATAGAGTATATCTTATGACCATTTGCCTATAGCACTTCCAAACCTTTAAAAGTGTTTATTGAAAAATTACAAATTTTGGGCTGAGACACTTTTGGCACAATTGAGCAATGTGTAACAATTTCTTCGATATATAGCAATTAGCAGTGTTTCTCAACCGGTGCTCTGTGATGCTCCGTTAAAACATGAAACGAGCAAATTATCTATATATGTATGTTCTGTAATTTTTAATAGAACAATTTTTACATACAGTAGGAATATGAAATTTTTTGTTTATCGTACTTCTCGCTAGTCCCCATGATCATTACATAAGAAAAAAACGTTTCCAATATATATATATATACATCATACATATATAGATTTTTTAAGTAACTTTTTTCCATATGTAAATTTTTAGAAAATATCAGTGTCATACTAAATATCAATATTTAGTGTTCAGAAAGATATATTTTTCAGAAATACCTATATATGTATATTTTTAAAGGTACATTATTAGTTATCACGGTATGTAGGTACTTTGTTTAATGTATTTTTTAAATAAATACCTTTCCATTTATCCGATATTTTTTTTTTAAATAAAATTTAGTTCATATTCACATTTATACGTAGTTTATACTTGTTTATATGTATACAATTCTATTCATATGTTTGCTTTAATAGATAAATTGATAAGAAATTATTCGCGTCCCCCCCCCTCACAAATCTCAGGAGGTTGAGAAACACTGGCGTATAAAATAAAAAAAGAACAAAGTAATGAAGAAAAAGAATTTATAGTTCACCCATAGCTTTTCTTGTAATATTTGCACATTATATCAACAATACACACAAAAAAAAAACGGCGAAATCGGCAAACATAATAGACATGATGGCTATAAATTCAAACCTTCCCTTCGACATATCGTATTTGCTCAAATAAAAGATATTTTTCCCGAAAAAATGTGTTTTATTGAATATTAATGAACGAAAATTAATTTAAATTTAAAAAAATCTTTTTATTTTGACCTGATTTGTGCCAAAATATTTTCAAAACATATTTCCCACTTTTTTACCCAGAAAATTTGGTCTAAAAATCTGGCAAAATTTGGAGTAATACACAGTGATGTATAACCGGCATAGGTCGACAATTTTAGTCGACAAGTTTCTTTCAAAATAAAGACTTTAATATTTCAATATTTTGAATTTTTTGTTTTGTTTGTAATATCACGTTAGGTTAACTAGAACTGGTTTTCAAAAAATTGTTAATTATGATAACGTATTAACGTAACTGAAATGCTTGGTCAAACTTCAGTGGCGTATTCTACGGAACAAAACAATGAAAATGTTTTTATAAAAATATGTCCGGAAGTAGTTTCTTAAAGAGTTGCAGCAATTTTAGTTTTAAACTTTTGATATTACGATTCTTAATTAAACTGAGCAGTGGCGCACACAGATTTGTTGGATTGGGAGGGTCCAATTATAGACATAAGTTTTATAAAGAAATAATATATAATTAAAACTTATTATAAACAATAACAATGATTATGCAATTTATTGTAATATTATTTATAATTTATAATCATTTTAGCAATGTTTTTATGAACATTTGTACAATGTATTTCAACGTAGGTACACTTAAAATTTTTGTATGCGCCAGTGAAACTGAGTAGTATTTTAATCTCAGTAATTTTAAAATTAAATCTTTTAGCTGAACCATCCCACACCGTAAAAGTACATTTAGCTGGACATCTTCTGATAGATTTTAGCATAAAAACGAGATATTTTTTTTTTTTTTTATAAACTGGATTTACACTATAGGTGTATAAATAAATATTCATTCGAGAACCAAGATCCCTATTCTGTATCTGGCGTATAGTTAGTTAGTTAGTTAAAATGTTCGGCACAAAGCAACAAAAGCTATATGCGCCTATCGCAAAATCAACAAAACGACCCCCGATTTATAGGTGTATTTTAGGTTTTTAAGAATCGTCTTATTCGCCGGTATATTCGGTAAACTATATTTTTTAATTGCAGGTGTAATATTAAATAAAAGCTCTTAGTTCTTAGATTAACAGATAAAAATAAATTCGCAAAAGTGTTGATTTTGATGCGATTACATACAACTAAAAATATGACATGTTGTCAAATACATCCAGGATTCAGAAATCGGAGTTCTCAAGAACGTTAAAAAAACGGCAAAATCGGTGAACATTGAACACGACTACTGAGTCAAGATTGAAGGCATCCAAAGCTTGGATCTTCCGTGGGCCTCCTTCATTTAGAAAATACTTAAAAATTCCTGCAATGCGTGAGAATTCAACATTCAAAATTTTTGTTTTACCTTTTTCTCGTCAAAAATTTTAACCAATATTTGAGCAAACACAGTTATCTTAACCCCTAAATTGTTGGTATTTTTGTATGACTTAAATTCATAGTAAAAAGCTTTTAGAAAGATCGTCTTACCTGCAAATCGCGCTTTGACTGTAAGCAGGTCCTTCCGTAATACTTAACGCCTGTCCAACTTGCGTCTGAGTGAGTCCTAAGGAAAGTCTTCTCAACTTAAACGCCTTGGCAAATTCTTTAATTTCATCCAAATTAATACCATCCACGACATTACTGCTCGTCTGGTTGATTGTAGGTTGATCTAAAAATTAATTTTTATCGTAATTAATATGTTATCGATCAAGTAAACTAATTTTTCAGTTTATTCAGCACTCGGTGTAAACAAAATGAAACCGTACAATTATCTAATGATTATATCAATTAAAAGAACTGAAATTCATCATTAGGCCTAATTAAAAGAGGGTAATTTATCATGTAAAGAAAATGAAATTATGACGTTTTAACGACTTATTAATAGACAAAAAGAATGCACACGATTCTTCGAATTTTTATATATTGATAAAACATGTTTTAATGTCCTTTATTTTTAATTGTGTTCATCAGGATAATTTTTCATGACTTGGTAATTATCAGATAAAGCTAAATATAATAAAATACATTCAAATAATTGTTTTGTAGACCAAAATAGAATAAATGTAAAGCAAGTATCCAGTAAACAATTTTTTGTGCACTTTGTAAATACGAGCATCACGCAATTATTAAGAATAAAAAAATCAGGTGGGCCGTAGAATACAAAAGGAGCACTATCATTCTATTCAGTTATTTACTGGTCCTTGAAGTTAAGTTGTAAAAGTTATACTCTATCTCAGAAAGACTGATAGTAATAAAATTTATTATTTGTAAAAAGTTATTGTTTTTTCACACAGAAGTGGCAAAACAAAAGCGACAAAAATTGAACTATTCAAAATATGAATAGTTCGAAACGAAATATTGTTAAAAACAACCGAGTGTGCCGCACATATTATATGGAAATACGAACTAGGGTTAAACACAATAGATCATAAAAATTTGACCCTAAAATTTTGAGGAAAAATATGGTCACAGGCGTGCGTTTAATAAAATGATAAATAGTAATATAGAAATTCACAAAACCAATTTAAACGTGTTTAAAATGTGCACGTCACTGGTCTGACAAACTGATTTATTACTATCAGTCGTTCTGAGATAGAGCATAGGTTACATAGAACCAGGACCGGATCTAGGGTGTGGCGAGTGAAGCGCACGCGTCGGGCACAAAAATCATTCCGGCACCCTTTTTTTGATCATAATTTCGACCTGTCATCCTTTTTTATTGATTATGACCAATGATGGGGGCGCAAGACTGTTTCTATGCCTCGGGCGCCGAAATACCTCTGTCCGGCTCTACTTAGAACACAGTTAAATAATTTTTTAAAGTATCTTTGTGATCCAATGTAGGTCTAACCAGGGAGCAAGTTCTAATCATGATTTAAAATGATTTTAAAAAATGTTTAATCGCTTATGAGTCGAAAGAAAGTTTAGATTCAGGGTTTACTGAACAAGCCCCTTCTTTGGCTACGATTTACTGCTGGTATAAAGAATTTGAATGAGGCAGGAATTCTGTTTAACACCAAAAAGGAACAGGGTGTCCTTCTATAGCTGTTACCGAAAAAAATATTTCTGTTGTTAAAAAAATAATTGTAGAAGAGACTTATGTGGTAATCGAGCATTAACTTAAGATTGGACCCTTAGCTATTAACAGAATCATAAACTATCACCTGGATTTGAAAACTCATCAATCGGTTTGTGCCCAAAACATTTCTAATTTCTAAAAAGCGGAGAGTGTAATAATTTTCCATAAAACTTTAAAACTCTTAAATAGTAGCAGACTCCAAATTTATGACGCTTTATAGCGTAATTAATAGAGTTTTTGGCTACATCAAAAACACCAGCGATATTCCATTACTGCGGACATCTTCATATAATGGCGCAGCTCGTACAACGTCTGCCGGCCATATTTAAATTTTATTGTAGAAGAAAGACTTGTAGAAGTTTAGAAATCTCTAAGATGGATAACTAATGGTAAAATTTCATTTTAACAATGAATTATTTGTATTAAAACTTACGTACTTAATATGCGATATTATATAGTCTTCGTTCAAACGGGCATTATTTATTGTTACAGCCCTCTATTAATTTAGTTTTTAACCATACCCGGCATTGCTCGGGAGAAAAATTATGTAATTAGCAACAAAAAATATTTGTTTAGGCTGACATTGTATTACCTCCTATTACTTATAGTTTCCTCCTTGTTAGTACTCTTATTTTCTGCCATGAAATATGAATAGCGAGTTATATTGACAGAAAACACAATATTAGAAGAGTGCGGGAAAGAGAGAGAGAAGATGAAAACTGATACCAAATGGGGAATGAAACATAATAGTAGAAAGAGACCAAGAAGTGCAGTTACAAGAACAATATAACAGAATACAAGATTCTACATATAACAAAGTGTACAAAGATATAACCATTATTGGAAAACCCAGATACCTGACAGAAGGAACGAGGAACCAGAAGGTAATCGCAAGATTCAGATGTGGCAACGAGGAGAGGGCAAACAATTATTGCACGGAAGAAACGGAGAGAAATATGTAGAATCTGCAGAGAAGAACAAGGAACATTAGACCACTTAAGAAAGTGTAAATGAATGCAGCCAGAACTACGAAAAACAGAAGACCTACTAGACGACTCGGGGAGAGGGATTATTATTATTAATATTATGGGGTTTGTCAGGTCTTGACAAGCGTCCACTAATCTCAAACTTCAGCAACCTTTTGAGCCGCGTCATACTAGAGACTAGTGGAGTAAATACACACGACTGCATCCCAAACCCTGGCGATATGCAGCCGCGGAAATTACGCTAGATCCAGTGCCCGCACAATACGGAATGACCCGAGCAGCACTGCTTTCTGCATCCTGCAGATCAAAGAGTTTGCAGAATATCTGCAGACGGGAATGGACTCGATTTCCCTTCGATAGGAGGCTTTCATACCACCCAAAACACCAACTATCAGGACTACAAGCTTAACTTTATACCTGGGATACCGCTTTCTAAGCTCGGACAAGAGGTCCATATACTTGGACATCTTCTCCTCCTCCTTGAGAGAGATATTCTTCTCAGCTGGACTTGAGAATTCGATCACAAACATCTGTTTGGTCTCGATATCCAGGAGGGTTATGTCCGGCTTAGTGGCTGTCAGTAACCTCGAGGTGGGGAAGGAGTTATTCCAATAAATTCGGCACTTGGAATTTTCCACCACCGATTCTATGTCAGAAGGGACGTACGGTATAACCGGTATTTGATCAATACCATAGGCATGTCTAAGATGATAGTAGAGCACGCGGAGAGCAGCATTATGTCGAGACACGTAGCTCGACGCTGCAAGAGATGGACAAGCAGACAGAATGTGCATTATCGTTTCAGAATGGTGGTGGCACAACCTACAGAGTGTGGACTCCGCTATTTGGAATATGCGGGCCCTGTATGCCAAAGTATTTATAACACCATCCTGACAGGCAAACACAAAACCTTCTGTTTCCGATCTCAAACCAGCAGACTTAAGAAACGAGAACGTGAGTTCGGTGGACAACTCTAGACTTTTAATATGTTTGAAGAACACAGAGTGCATACTTTTACTCATGTGTTCTTTTGTCAACATGTCTGTCTCGCCTCGTTTCACCGAACCGGTAACTCTGTTGTACTCCTCCCGAGAGAGTTGCACTCCAGCGTTTTCCCTGACGGGACTCAAGTCTGCCAGGTTAACTCTCGTTGCTGCTCTTCGCGCTGCCTGGTAAAGAAACGCCCCTTTGCCACTAAATTCGTGCTCACTAACGAATTTTAATAGTGGGTCCTGACTTCTGAGGATACTGTTAGCTGTAACCAGGACGAGTCGATCGTGCAAACACTCCAGATTTAGTAATCCCCGACCCCCATTTTGACGAGGGAGGTAAATATTATTATTATTATTATTATTATTATTACTTATAGTTTCCTACAGTCGATTATAACATTTCTATTAATCAAATGTTCAATTAATCTATTAATAAATTTTTATTGCCATCTCTAGGTCAAATGTGTATTAATATATAGAAATAAAAAAAAAAAAATCGAATTAAACTCCCCTATCACAAAAAGAAAAAATAGATTCAATGCTACTCATGTTTTTCTGCACAAAATGTATTGAATACAATTGATTAATAATTTAAATGAGTTACTTACTTGGTGAGTCAATAAGTAGATCAGCTGAAGAACTATCATTTCCTCCCGGCGATAAATTCTGTGGCGGTGATGATTTCATAGAATGACTAGAAGTGGGTCCATGTGATGTTGTAATAGTAATCTCCCCATTAGTAGCGGCAAGCCTGCTAATACTGCTGAGCGCTGGATTTGATGAAGAAGTCGACGTCGTCCTAGGTACATTGATTGACGTCGGATGTAACTTAGATTCTGGGAAATGATGATTTTGTCCGAGAGGATTTGGCCTGTGACCGGATGTCTGTGATTGAGGCGGGGGTTGTTGTGTTTGCAGCAGTGTTGGAGGCGGCGCCGTGTTAAGTATGGGCGGAGGCGGTACTGTGTTTAACATTTGTGGTTGTAACGCTGATATTAACTGCTGGGCGTTTGTTGGTCCAGTCGGTAACAAATGTGGTAATGTCGCTGGATTTATAAGTCCGGATGGTATACTGTTATTAGATGTTGGTACTGAAAAATTTACAATTTACTAATTAAGATGGAATTTACAACCTTTGACAATTAACAACAAAACGAATTAAATTTTATTTTTAACATTAAACAACATTGATCCTTCTATATCGGGGAAAGTATTTTAACATACGTCAGATTTAGATAAGCAGAAACTAAAAATCATTTTTCCTTTGAAGGTAATGATATAGTGATTATTGTTTCTTGTTTATACATTTATTTTATCATTTATATATCATAGGATCTTAGCTTTTAACCATACTCTGGAGAAAAATAATTATTTATCAAAAATATTTTAATTTGGAAAAACAAATGTTTGCTACACAGTCAAAAATTTCAAATTATTTCAACGATGGGTTAAATACCATCATACGCTATTTTTTATTTTAGTTATTTAATTTAAGAACGTTTAATATATCAAAATGGTTTTATGTAGTATTTTAACAATGTACCAGCTCTCATCAATTGATACGTGTAACGTGTAAACTCATTCGGCAGGAACAATATTTTTACTTTTAACGGTTTCATTGTTGCTTAAGCGGAAATTCTATTACGCATGTCAACAACAAATATGAGAAAAGATAAGCAAAAGATCTAGTGTCATAAAACACAATATTGAAGAAAAGTTTCGATGTTATTATTTAATATAATTAATACAATAATATACAAATATCAAATAATCAAAACACAAATTAAAATTTACTTCAACTAAGAACAACTTGAATTTCTGAACCAGTATTGTTAACCCACCGGTTACTACCGCCTAACGATCAGACTGACCAAGGTAGCGCCTACGAATACACGTATCAGATTAATTTATTTTCTATGATGTTTTTTTTTATTACTTCTGATCTATAAACGATAGGGTATGCATAGGATAAGTACATGGGTCAAAGGGCAATTTTTGTTGGTAAATACTCTTGCCATTACGGTAATTTCTCCTCGTAAGGTAACGACGATATTCCACTACAAACTGAACGGTATAATTTTCGCCGAAAATGAAAACTTAAATAAATGATAATGAGTTATCTATTGACCTGCGATATATACTTTCCCGGACTTTTATGTAGTAATATTAAACTATTATAGTTGAAGGTAATGGGATTCGGACCAGTCAGAAAATAAAACAAATTTATTAACTTCGCATACGTTTCGATTTAATTTAAATCTTGATCAGAGCTTAGTTAATAGTCACGATATAAAATAACAATTTAAAATTAATAAAAAACACATTATATTTTCCGGTCATTGAACTCAGAGATAAGCTGGGCTTTTCTGACTGGTCCGAATCCCATTACCTTCAACTATAATTACTACTTACGGACGTTACTCATCTAATCAAGTAATATTAAACCTTAAAAGTCTGCCGTATATATTTTCGATATATCTTTTACAGTTTAGCCGTCGTAACCAGTGACGGATCTATATACGGGCTAATAGGGCTTAAGCTCTGGGCCTCAGATCCGCAAGGGGCCCCCAACCTTTCGATCATATACCTATTATATTTTTTACCAAGCACGGCTTGTAAGAGAAAAGATCAAAACAAAAATATTACTTTAAAAAACAATACAAAAAAAAATAAATAAAACAGAAATTTACTAATATTTATTAAAAATCAACACAAGTGAAGCGCATGTGTAGGGCCCCTTGGCATTTTTACGCCCTGGGCCCCCAAAAAGCTAGATCCGCCACTGGTCGTAACGATTTCAATGTTCCTCACGCAAGATTTTTTCTGACTTAATTCTGTCCGTAGGCCCTAAAAACATGTACAGCATTTAAAAAATCGATTATTTTTTTGCACCAATATTTCCGCTGAGTCCTAAAGAGTAACTGTGCAAAATGTGGTCTAAATCGGTTAAAGAGCCTAGGAATGTATAGCGAACAAACAAACAAACAATTTTCCTCTTTTATATATGCATAGAGAAGATTTACAAATACACCGATTTCATTGCGTGTACAGTACAGGATCCTCTTATGAAGTTTAATACGTATTGTTTAATATAATTATTGTGATAAATTCATCTCTCCTAAATAAAGAACACTTTCCAATGCAATAATTTAGGTTGAAGTATTGTTTGATTAAATTTGGACTTAATTATCATTTTAATTAATACTGGAATAATAAAGCAATAAAATGAATATTTACTTGTATTTGCGACGGATGTAAGTAGGTGATGAGGTTGCGCCATTGCTTGCAGATTTGCTAAGGATGTTGTTACCACTTGACCATTATTTAGAGCTAGGTTTACCATCTGGTCGTTGCTATTTACATGGTTTACAGGTATGGTGAGAATCGTTTGGGTTGCAATTCCTAAAACATAAAAAAACACAGATAACACATTTGGAAGATGGCATATTATCATTATTTCAAAACAAAATGTCCCAAAATTCTTGAGGTTTCGAGTTCATTAACAATTATCAAATTAGTAAATTTTGTCTCTGGTTAAATACGAGGGGAAGTAATGTATCATTTTCATTCTGGTGTTGGAAGCGTGGAACAAGAAATTTAACCAATAGCATCGCTCTATTTTGAAAAAACCCGTACCATGGCGTCGTAGGCGCGGTGTTACAAGCGCGGTGTCGCAAGTTCAGAAATTTCAACTCTAGCGCTGGCCGCACCGTCGAAACCATAGAAACAGATATATTTTTTCAGAATGGTGAGATATTTAGCGATACACTTATATTAATTTTTTTTTTAAATAAAAAAAGGTAAATTGATGTAGCGAAATAGCGACTTTTACAATGTTGTCGGCAGTCATAAAGTTTATTATTATGGATTCGGTTCCAATTATCTGGTCTGCAGAAATGTCATGCAGTGGGTATACTAATAATACACCCCCAAGCAGGGGCCAACAGAATCTTCATTCTAAACTGTGAGGTCAAGTAAAAAAGATTGTGTATTAAATTCTTTTCTTGTAATTGAAGTAACTGTCTGTGTTTTTTGTGTATCATTTCTTGCAACAAGTTAAAATAATCTTCCTGTTGCTTTCTGTTTCTATGTATATATGGGACGTACCCACCATCGCTTTTCTTCATATCGCAATAAGTCTAAATATGCATAAAAAGAGCTAGACGTCTCCTTCGATCTGACGTCATATTTAATGAAATTGGATAACCGTTTACTCCAAACACTTGTATAAACTTTTAGGTTAGATTTGGGTTAGATACAAATGTTGTCAAAACCGAAAACGCGCACTTATCACGCCTCCAACCCCACCATGAAATTCAAACTTGTAAATATAACACCACGCCTCTCACCCATGTCACGCCTTTGACACTACCATGAAAATTATGCATAAATAATTAGGTCACAAACCGATGTTGGAAAGCTGAAAATAGCAGTGAACTATTTCAAAAAATGTCATTAGGTGGCAGCACAATCCAGCTTGATAACACTTAAGTGACAGTTGCCGTGTGCGTGCGCAGACATAGTGAAAATGGCGATCGTGCTCGAAGAGTATACTGCGCAAGAGCAGCGTGCGTTTTTTGTGGGCAAAAGGATATCCATAAGGAAATGTATCCTGTTTACAAGGAAGAGTGTTTGTCACGTGAAGCAGTGTCCAACTGGGTGGAGATATTCTCAAGGGCGCTTAAAAGTTGTTAACGAACACCGGACTGGATTCAGATGGCAAATAATGCAACAATTTGACGGGTGGACGAGATGGTTCGAGCTAACAGGCGAGTTACAATAGACAGCATAGTAACTGCAATAGGATGTTCTCATGGTTTGGCATACAAAAAAGCATCTTGGCTGCAATCATTTCGCGGGTGATAACGATGTTGAACGAGAGGTACCCATGTGACTGAGACTGCAGCCCAAAGACTTATATACAGCAGGCGTTGGGGCATTGATCAAGCGATGGGATAAGTGTATTAATGTTGGTGGAGACATTGTTGAAAAATAAATCTTGTTTTCGGCTAAGTATTTTTTTTGAGTATTATTTTAATAGTGTTTTGTGACTTAATTACTGACATTCCCTTGTATTTTACTTATATATTCATTTGGGCCGATCAAACACCGTGTTTTTTTTTTATGGGGTTACCTCAAGGCAGAGGTTTTTAAACATTGCCCCACAAACCTTCTTCTTCCGAAGAATGTTATTCGGCAGGAAATAGATCAAATTACGGTGGACATGTTGGAACGTGGCCACCACGTTCAAGATATTTCGTTTAAAACAGCATGATTTGAAATTTGAAATTATGTTTTTTCAGTATCAAAAAATAAATATTGTTTATCAGCAACAATATTTATTTCATACGCCTTCAAAAAAAGGAAGGCCTATATAAGATGATAAATAAAATGCTAATTGGTTTAATAACAATATGTAAATTAATAACGCATAAGAGACAGGAATGTAACAACAGCCTAACATAAACTTGTCAAGTTCTTGCTTATGATGTTTGTTTCAATTTAATATTTCAAGCGCTACTTTGAACCCACACTAATTCAAGGATAATATTACAATTTCTCTCCTTTCATTTAAGGAGTCATTTATTTTCATTAGTATACACAAATGTGTATCACAATAAACCAACATATCCATTAAGAAATGCGTTTAAATTCAATTCTGAAAATTATTAAAAGTAGGGGGAACATTTTTTCATTTGCACTTATGTGGGATATTTTATATTTTCCAATATCTTCTTAAGGTTTCGTTAAACAGCGTTCACAGCTCTAAAATTAGTACACTATACACTATGACTTGTGCACTGTAGATTGTCTCTAACAAATTTGTCATAAGATAATGCAAGTAACCGTTTACAGCTCTAAATTTAATTTGCGTTGTTGACTTGCGTTGTTTCCAAACTTATAGTTAGTGCTTTAATGACACAGACACATTATACTCTATCTCTGAAAGCCTGATAGTAATAAATCATTTTTTCAGGCAGTTAACACGTTTAAATTGGTTTTGTGTATTTCTATATTACTATTTATCATTTTATTAAACGCACGCCTGTGACCATATTTATCATATCGTTAAACACACCCCTGTGACCATATTTTTCCTCAAAATTTTATGGTCAAATTTTTATGGCTATTGTGTTTAACTCTAATTCGTATTCCCATATACTATGTGCGGCACACTCGGTTGTTTTTTACAATATTTCGTTTCGAACTATTCATATTTCGTCGCTTTTGTTTTACCGCTTCTGTGTGATAATACAATAACTTTTTACAAATAATAAATTATATTACTATCAGTCTTTCGGAGATAGAGTATAGCTATCTTTTACATAACCTAAAAAAATATTGTCGCACAAATTTCAACAAATTTCGGAAATCGTGAAACGATAAAGAATTGCTGTAGTTGCGACTATAATTTTGTTATTAAAATTTAGTAAAACTCACGATCTCGCTGATAGGGAGTTCGTAAAAAGATCTTTTCGCCAAAAGTATTTTTGTATTTTTGATCAGATTATTATTTCGATGAATATCTTTATAAATGTATATTTTTTATCTCATATGAGGCATTAAACAAAAACTCTTAATCAGTGCCGCATTTGGTTTAACACGGGCTCTAGGCCGAATGGCCTAAGAAAACAAAAAAAACAAAGTGATGAACAAAAAAAACATTCCTGCGGGACCTCAAAATCTGCGGGTCCAGTTAATATTTAAATTAACAGACATAAATTGATGTGAAGTATGAATTTCCACACATTTCAGGGTTTTGTATGTATTTAATATGCGTAACAAGCCAACATAATACTGGATGCCTAGGTATACTTGTTCTATAATCACATCAAAATTCACAGTTTTTTTATAATCACTTTTATTCGTTATTTGAGTACTAAGAGCTGATTATTTAATTTTTTTAAACAAAATTTAAATAATTTGCCAAAAATCCCAGTGTTTTTTTCTGTATTTTCTTCGTATTCAAGTCTTCATTAGATTAATAAGAAATATATTGATAAATGGCTTCATTTTTTTTCTTCCAGACTTTTAGATCAACTCCTCTGAGAGATACGGTGGAGGACAAAAGTTTTTTGACAAAAAAAACTGATTTTTCAAAAATAAAAATTTGCTTCTTGATCCACGCATTAAGACGTTTCATTTGGTAAATCACTCAAAATTTTAAAAACATATTTTTTTGGAGCGACCATGTCAAAAAAAGTTCTTTTTAATCATCTAATACTGGCCATAAAGTAAAACTTTTTCGGCCTAGGCTGATTCACTTATTTTTTTGGCCGCTGGATGCTAGAACCATCTATGTGTCATTTCTCAAGTTACAAGATCTCCATGGTTACACTGAAACAATTGACAGTCGATCATTTATAATTACTATAGTTGTTCAGTAATCATAAATTATCCAAGTAAGTAAATAAATATAACTTTTCTAATAAAAATTTCTTTTGGTCGCCCAAAAAATTTAATGTGCATCTTGGCTAAAAAGATCTTTTTCGTCCTTATCTGTTTAAAGTCCTCGGCCTTTATATTCAGATGCGGCCGGAAAAGATCTACTTTTGGGCCATCGTACACAAATAACTATTTTTCTTATTGAATATATAATTGTTTATATTTATCTCGGGATGTATTTGTTTTTTTTTTTTTTGAACTCGCAGTATTTTTCTTGTATGTGGGTCAAAGAGTTGTATAAGCATGCCAAGTTTCAACTCTCTATGTTCAGCCGTTTGGCTACAGTTTCTACCGTACAGACAGACAGACAGACAGACACATAAATGACGTTATAAGGTTTTTTTGTGGTCATACCTACAAAATCCTAAAAAGGATTTTAAAAATTCTTACGCGATTACACTCAAAAATGTACCCAAAATTTTTGCTAATTACTCTGTCCAAGAAACCCTGAAATATGGAACAATTCACATTTCACCTTATTTTTAATTTTGTACAACTAATGAACTAATAATTTATGTTAAAACTATTAAAATTTATGTTGCAACTAAAATACAATCTTGGTAATAAAGAAAATAAAATATAATTTTGCAATTAACACCAAGATAATTTTGATTGCAGCACTGTTCATATATCTGAATGTCAGAAATACCTTGCGATGTCGGTATAAGAAGTTGCGCTCCTTGGATACCATGAACTAATTGCCCTGACGCTAAAATAAACTGCGGCATTCCGATAGGTTGCTGTGTTCCAGCTAGCAATGAAGGCAAGGGATTAGTATTCGTTTGTCCATTAACTGCATTTGTCAGTATACTGTTTGTTGAATTGCTGCTTCCGGCATTATTTGTACTTGTGGGTGCAGTGGCTGAAAAAAAAATTTATAATTATTTCACAACTGAACAATATTTACTCTGTTTTTAATTATTTTCTCATGTCTCGATAAGTAAAGTATCAATTAATTCCCAATGTTCATTGGGAATTAATTGATGTAATGAGACTGGTGAAAAAGAAAATAAATTTTGTTGCTTGTTATTTTTAATCCTAAAATTTAAATACTTTTTATTCATTGCAAGGGCAGACAGATTAAAAAGCGTAATTGACGTAGACTGATCATACCCTTCGACGACACCGCAAGGCGAGCACTGGATTGGAATCAACAGCTCAAAGAAAAGGAGATCAAGACAAATATGGTGACGCATCGTAGATGAAGAAGGCAATGAAAACGGTAAAATAGGAAATAAGAACCAAATAACATTGCAACTCCTTGCAATACTCTCCCAGCTGCGGTGAAAGGCAGGGGCGAGAGAGGCACAGGCCCAGGGCGACACTCTGTTAGGGACGCCAAAACGAGCACGCAAATATACCCATCCTCAGAAGCGTACACAGAAATTTATGAAGGGGAGTTGCAAAAGATGATTTCACTTATTTTTGTTTGGAACCAAAATATAATTTTTTATTTCTATATCAATATATGAACTTATTAGCTGCCCCGCCCGGTTTCGCTCGGAGACAGTTCGATATTATTGACCTACATTTTCGTGGAACTTACAATATTGTTACTTGTAATTAACTAATTAAATAATTAGTTGACAGGATGGAAGATAATACCGTAAACAAGTGAAAGGCCAGGATTATACTGAATAGTATTAATTATCAGAGAACCTGTTTAAAACATTGTTTTTAGTTATACTATTAGCCGCTAGTAGGTAAAAATTGTTGCTAGATACGCGAACGTGCTACATAAAATTGCCCTTTCGAGAAGCATAGACTCCGCAAAACAACACCAGTTATCTTCAGGGGGTGACCCTGCGACTTCTGAATAGTGTATGAATCGTGTTCATACTTTACCGCTGATAATTTCAAGAAAATGCGTTAAATATGAACGGAAAACATGAATTTCCTTACACCCGCGCGCACAAATATCATTATAACTTTGGAACTACTGAAACGACTTTAATAAAACAGCTGAAAACTTGATCAGATGATGTATGTAGTTATAAACAGAAAATTTAAAAAAAAAAAACGCATGAAAATCGAATCGGAAGTTCTCAACTGATATTTTAAAAATAATTATCTTTATTTCTGTTGATATTGTTGTACTTGAACAATTGGGGGGGGGGGGTGCTCGAGATCCCAATCCCTTTCTTTGGTATGCCAGTGTACATTTTATTAAAAGGGCGCAGTTTGGCTGTTTTTGCCCCGAGCGCCAAAAGAGCTTGCGACTTGCAGAATCCACAACTCAATAGAAGTGTTGACAAGACAAATTTGACGACACATCGTCGATAAAGAAAACAACGTACAAGGTAAAACACGGAAAAATTTTCATAACTTTCTCATAACCATTCTCTGTAACTTTCGAACTATGTGTTATGCCCGTCTTAACCTATGGGGCGGAAACCCTAAAGCCTGGTTTATAATAAATACATAACACAGCCATAGCATAAAGATCACAATAATCTCTTTATTGTATTTACTACAAGCAGATGTTGACAGCAATAAAAAAATTGTGAAACCTTGTGGATATGCCATTGCACTATGTTATGGGACTATTATAAACGAGGCTTAATACTGACTTAAGTTTCTGTTAAGGTACCTACAGACGTTATGCCAAAGTTCGTTAGCGCTAATTCTGACGCTGGCCGTAACATGTAGCAAATTTAATACTCATTTATATTAAATATTTATTATTTTCTACTGAAATTAACAAATTATTAAAAATAGTGTGCCATGATACCATTGTTTATTATAAAGCCCCAATGTCATGGCACACCATTTTCCCCTTTTATGTGTTGGCTTTAGCTGCTTTGGCTATTAGCCAGGTATAAATGAAGAGATTACAATGTTTTAAAAATTACATTTATAATTTGATATTTTATGCTTTAGTTATAAATAATTTCATAAATATCTAGAGAATTAGTAGCAAGAAGCGTCTGAATATTGGTAGGTAAGGATGTTTTTTGGACAACTAAGTTTTGTATGAATAAGTTACGATTGTGAAAATGAATAGGGCATTCAAAGAATAAATGGTTCGAATCGCTGATAGACAAATTATCTCACGGACAGAAAGGAGACGAAACCATATTAATTTCATGCAGATGATATGGAGGGAAGGTGTGATTAAATCTAAGCCGGATAAAAGTGCATATAAAAGATCTGCTTTGGTGAGAAGAAAACCAAAGCTTTCTAGGAAGAAGAGGTTGGATTTGACCATAGTATGATCTTTTGAACTGTAGAGAATCTATGTATTCTTGTTGCCATTGGTTGTATATTGAAGATTTGAAGATTGAAATAATCCACATCATGGTTAAAATTTAGCAAAAAAAAATTAGCTTTAAATTAAAATATTGACTGTAAATGAGTATTAAATTTAGTTTTTATGAATTTATTAAATTCAAAATAAAATTCTGAACAATTTTTATATTAATTTTGTTTCTGTATAACCAACGAGGAAGTAGGAAATCTCATATATCTGTTTTTACATGTTAAATCCCCATTTGTACCTGGCCAATTCAACACCCTGTATATATTGAATCAAAAGTTATTATTTAACATTACGTATTAAAAATTTTAATAATTTTATCAAATCTGTCCACGATCGCGTTTCTAAAACATAATAATTTCCCCTAATACAGTTATAATAGCTGCTTAATTCATTTTTAACATTTTATCGATTCTTAATTCAGGTAAATTAGTATTATCATGAATTTCTTGAATTAATTTAATATAAAAAAATCTCACCTGCAGCGCTAACGCTTAGATTAAGCGGTCCACTCATGGCTTGGTTTCCCGCTAAATTACTTATACTTTGTAATCCTGCCGCTAACGACGCCACTTGTGGTAGATTCTGAAGTGACGCCAAATTCTGAAGATTCTGCAACGTGACCATACCTGCCACTGTAAACAAAACAACGATTTAAATATAAATCGATTATGACTATAAATGATATTCGCTATAAATGATGGCATTAATAGATTAATATCATAGTGATATCATACCGGATTTTATGATAAATGTATAGGGAGGAGCTAAAGTTTTATACCGGTTAAAACATGCCATATTTACTTTTTTTTCTAACGTACTTTTACCGATGTTTACCAAAAATAGAATGAACATTTATTATTTTATTTAATAAATATCGGCCTATTTCTGCAACGAAGCTAATCGCCGTGCCAGGGTGAGGGCTCTTACACCTGGATGAAGGGTGAATGATTGTGAAAAATGGGAGTAATGTTAACATATTATTCTTGCCCGAATAATGTCACCAACGGGAAATTGAACTAGCAACCTCACAATTCAGACTGGGTTAACCAGTCAAAACTGTATGATCCATATGCTAAAAATATTTGTACGAGGGTTACCTTTTATGTTTTTACAAACAACCACTAGATGGTAATATTGAAATGTGTCATTACTATATTTGTAAACATTTGTTATTGTGAAATTAGTGGCAACTTATAAATTAACCGAGTAGTTTGTTGACAGTGAGCGTTTGAAAAAAAAAACAAGTTTGTAAAAAATTTTAGTAAAGGCTTAACTCAACAACAATGCATAGATTTGATTCGTTCAACTTTTAATAATGAAGCACCATCAGAAAAGACTGTTTACAGTTGGTTTGCAGAATTTCGTCGTGGTTGTGCGTCCGTCAGTGATAGTGAGATAGATGCATACTTTGGCATATAGCAGACTGCAATACATTCGTTCTTGCATAAACATTTAGTTGTGAAAAAGATCTGTTCTCGATGAATTCCGCATAATTTGACCGAAGTTCAAAAAAAGGCTCGTATTGATTGGTGTAAGAGAATGCTAAAAAAATTCAACCTAATGCAAAATCCTTATACAACATCGTTACAGGTGACGAAACTTGGATTTATTCAAATGGACCGGAAACTAAGCAACAATCCACTGTTTGGGTCTTTTAAGATGAACCGAAACCCACAAAAGTTGTTCGTTCCCGAAGCACTTCCAAAAAAATGATTCTTTGTTTCTTCGGTTGTACTAGACATGTGGCAACCATTCCTATAGAGGATCGGAGAACAGTTAATGCTGAATGGTATACAACAATTTGTTTGCAAGAAGTCATCGACAAAATCAGGAAAAATAACCAAAAACGTCGCATCTTTCTTCATCATGACAATGTAAGCTCCCACACAGCACGTCAATTGATTATTTGAAGGAGAAAAACATCGAATTAATGTCTCCATGCCTGTATTCACCTGATTTATCCCCTAACAACTATTTTTGTTCCCCAATGTCAAACAAAAAATGCGTGAACAGCGATTTTCATCACTTCAAGAAGCTGTTGAAGTGTTAGAAAACCATGTTTTTGAGATACCAACTTCAGAGTGGGAAAAATGTTTCGAGAATCGGTTTGAACGCATACAAAAGTGTGTACATCTTGAAGGCGAATATTTTGAAAAGAAGTAAAATAGTTTGCTCAAAAAAAAAAAAAAATCCTTCCATGTTTCTGTAAAAACTGAAAAGGTAGCCCTTGTATCCATATGCTAAATCAGCGTTTCTCAACAGGGGGGCCGTGAAGGCTTCATCGGGGGGCCGCGAAGTCATACTAGATCGAAACATAAAAATATAATAAAAATGCACTCAATCTTGCAAGATATAAATTTGATTCATATTTATAAATACGACTATCTTATATTGATATTCATAAAAATATACCTTTCACAACATAAATAAAATAAATGTTCTATTTATTTTTATACTTAATATACTTATTTTGACAACTAATTTAAACTATAGGCTATTTCAAATGTTTAAGTTGTCACTAGCTAACTTTATAATGAGTAAATGGGCTTTTACTAAACAATATGATCAAAAGCTTCATTTAATCGATAAAAATTTCTAGATTTGAAAATCTAGTTCCGCTTTAACAAAAGAAACAGACTATAAGTAGACTATATAAAGGTCAAATAAATTGTATGTGTCGGTTAATGGGTTCGCGTTGGAGGCACTTCAAGTATTTTTAAGTTGTGCTTTGAAGTAGGTACGATTTGAAAGTGCAATATTTGTAATTATATATTTTTTTAATTGCTCTCCGAACTGCAGGTAACTCAAGAGTAAGGATGCGAATGTGTTTAAATTAAAATGGAAGGCACTTTGAACATTTGTAAATAAAAATACTTTACTTTCAAGTCGTTTTAGGGACTATAATCGTCGTTTAAAAATATCACAGTTTTTTGTCAACCGTAAAAGATATTAAAAAAATGTTTACGGAAAAGTTGTTGAAAAGCTCTATCCAAAGATATCCAATATGACATACGTTCCTATTTAAAAATTCGAAATTATCCTTGATGTCCTGTAATTCTGTTTTTTTCCGGAAAATTTCAATACTACCATTCAATTTTGTGGATAAATTTTAGTTCAAATTTTTTGACGTATATATATATATATATATATATATATATATATATATATATATATATATATATATAAGAAGGAAAATAAAAATTCTTGTACAACAATTCTTGTTGTAAAGAACAACATCCTAACTATATATATACATACATAGGGGGGCCGCAGACAATATTTATATATTTTGGGGGTCCCAGGCCATAAAAGGTTGAGAAGCACTGTGCTAAATAACTAAATTGAATATCAAAGGAATGTATAGATCTACTATAAAATGAATGCTGTCTTTACTTACTGGTCCCGTTGAGGTGAGCTGCGGCTGCTGCAGCAGCTTTTGCATGATCCAAATCATCTGATCTTTGTTCTTGATTGATTCCTGTTCTATTTTGAAGAGCTGCATTCATCATCAGCAGCCCTGGGTTTTGATAAAGATTTGTGGTGCCATCTATACCCACTGTTGACGCCGGTTCAGGAGATCCAACACTACTCTCTCGATCACTTTCCTGAAACAAAAAAAAACATAAATAAATAAATAAATACACAAACTTCGTATGTAAGCTATTCGTTAACATCCAAAATGGATACTTCTATAGTTTCTGTGTGGCGAAATATATTGGACAGATTTTAATAAGTTGCATTAAATGTTTAAAACAAATTTGTATAAGTTTTGTAGTTAAACAAGTGGAATAACAAGTTAACATGAATCTTGAAAGCCTAACACATCATCAAAGTTTAGCGGTAAGAATTATTTTATCCAGAGCTTGGCAGTAACTTGTTAAATGCCTAAAAGCTCCCAGCGGACCGAAGTGCGTACGGCCGAGTTATAAATTTCACAGATGCCATTACGTAGTGAGTTAGTGCAGTGTGCGGACCCATTAGGATCATTGAGTGCCCATAGACAATGGCACTGACCTCACAACGGCCTTAATCTTATGACTCAAATCAGAGATACCACAACTTTTCATTCAGACTAAATAAATAAATTTATAAGAATGTTTTAGCGATTTTAAATAAACTGCATCAATGATGATATACGAGTGCTGACGTTGAGGCAATTGTTAAAGGTAGATAAGGCATGACTAGACGGTAATAGTGGATAAGACACGTGATTAAAGACTACAGTATGGAAAGCAGATCTTAAACATTTGTTAACCAGAGGGAAAACTTTGGATCTTCCAGTTGGTTAGTCTCATTACTGAGGCGTCGTAATCATCATGCTCGTACTTAAGGCTTGTTAGATGTTTTGCCTCCAGTGATCCTGACTGAGGGCTCGGTGAACTGTCTGATGAAGTGGACTAACAGTGACTTCCTTGATAGTATCAAGCCACCTATGCTGCACATTGCTCTCAACAATTAGTCGCTTGAGTCCGTCTTCTAAATGCATGACGTGTCCGAAATATCGGAGTATACAGTCGTAAACTACGTACGATAGGCGATTTTGAATATTGAACTCTCTCAGAATAGAGATTTTAAAGCTACGACCCATCTAGGAAATTTGTAGCATACGCCTCCAGCTCTACATCTCAAAGGCCTCTACGGTCAATTGCAAGTAATATCCAAGTGTCTACTAAAGAAAGACCGAGAACACTAAGGATCGTACCAAGATTTTCTTGATGTTGTTGGTGAAGTTTCTGTCACACCAAACTTTACGCAGCTTCCACATAGCTGACCCAGCGATCTCAATGCGCCTTTGGATTTCCTCAACATAGCCACCTGGGTTTGACAATAGAAAACCGAGAATTTGCATGGATATTTGACTAGCAATATAGATAGAATACTAGTACGACTAAAGAATAGAAAGAAACTGAAGGATTTGGGGCGGCATATGTGCAGCAAAATGTGTAAAATGGCTCATTATTATTATTTTTATTTCGCTTATTTGCTACAACAGTGTCACAACTCTAAATTTTGCATTTTTGAATTATTGGTTATTACGTCAACTTCGGGTAAGTGTAGTAAATACAAGTTAGGAAAAATGACGAAAATGACAGTACCAGCGAGGAGCAAACACAGTTATTATCGCTTCTTAATGTCAAACAGAAGGCGGCTATCTCAGTCAGAGGTAGTGAGATTGCAAGAGGGCATCCATAAAACCAAGATTCACCAAAGTTACGGTCTCGCAAAACCTTCCATACAACCCCAACAATGAGTTTTTAAGATTAATATATTCACCAATATACAAAGAAGAAAATACGAAGACAATTATCTTGTATCCATTTAAAAGTGTAGAAATTAGGTCATGTCAGATGTAAAATTATGTCGTACCAATATGAACCGTAACATGGTATAGTAGTAATCGCTTCGAGGTGCATTTTGAACTGGTATATCGTCCAAACTCAGCATTCGGAGCATGGTAGAGTATTTTTTCGACGGAACTAGCCAGTGGTGTCATAGTATATGCGGAAAATAATTACGCCAAACCAATAGAACTACAACTTGTAGTCGATTCTACGTCGACTGCTTAGCAACGAAGGGATTGTACAAATTCTGGTTGCGCATGTAACGTCACTGGAGATGTCTCGTGAGAAGAGCACTCTAACTGCTGTCATTTATTAAATACATACAAAATCCTGAAATATGAGAAAATTCACATAATATATTTTTTAATTGGAATATTTTTGAATACCTAATATAACTGTGCCAAGATTTTTATTGAATTCTGTACGTATAAAACTTTAACAATATAACTTCAATCAGTTATTTGAAAAATTTAAAAACTATTCCAAACCAATTGTGATTCTTTGGAATCAGATGGAGTTTATATTCTATGTACGTACGAGATGAATATAAAAAAGAAAAAAATATTAATCAAAAACACAACGAATTCTAATTAAAATGATTTCAATTCCTGGAATGACTATACATTGTAACACGTACCACTTGTTTACAACCACTGATTTGTAACATGCCCAAGCCACAATCGCTTATCTACTTTTTATTTCTGCATCACATTCCTTGCCCTAAATGACTCTTTAATTAATAGACGCGATTTCATTATTAATTAGGTTAATTCGCAAGGGACATAACTGCCTACTCACTGTTGGCGTGGCTTGCTTTAAGACTACACAATTACCTACATACGTATTATTGAAATTTTTATCGTACACCTGCATTCGAATTGCTCAAATTAAGAATTGTAATGCAATGTGTTTCTTATTAGTAACTTCTGAAATGTTTATTTCTGCTTTGGTTAAGTTTAATTAGGTTTATTATGTCGTTTAGTGTAAAGTTCTCATCGAAGATTTTTCTTTGTAGGAAAGAGAGAGAAATATAGACAGAACAGAAAGACAAAGTAGAAGAGTATAAGAAAAATCAAGATGGATACATAAAGTGACAAATTGGAACCCAATAAGACGAAGAAACAGAGGTAGACCAAGAATATCGTCGTGGGATAAAGTAGGCAATACAGAAAGGCCTGGAAGATAGAAAATGGGAAGATACATAAAGCGACAGACTGGAGCCTATAGAAGCCACATAGAAGAATGAATTTTATCATTCAGGATTAATTATAGAGCCCTTCGTATTTCCTCTGTTTGTTGAGTTATAACATTCCTTTTTGCCATGTCCATAAACCATTTAATCCGTCACTGCCAAATACAAATACAGAAACAGAGTCAGAGACAAATACAGAGAAAGGGGCAGAGAGATAGTTTGGATAGACGGAGCTAGGGAGAAAACTGAATGCTTTCAGAGACGAACAAAAGAATATTTAGCCAGCAGATAACTTTCTGATTACAACGTTTAGATTTTTTACAGGACACCTAGGACATTTTACAAGAGATGTATCAGATAGAAAAATAGACGTCGACCTTTATAGTAAATCGACAGGACGACAGGATGACAGGATAAAATAATAAAGAAGATCTAGCGAACAGTGCCAGTCACCTAGAAACAACTGCTCAAAATTCGAAGAAATACGAAAGTTGTGACGAGAAATAAAGTCGCTAGAAACCAAATCAAATAGAAAAATAGTGTTGAGCACGATATAGATATATCGAATGGTTTAAAAGCTTGAGTTAAGTGTTTTCTAACTTAACATAACTTAAGAAAATACGCAATAAGCATAATCAATCAACAGCTGCCTTTATAAATAATATAAATCTATTTAATCGAGTTCATATAAGTAGGTATTTAATTCTCATGTTAGTAAATAACATTGTCATTTCATTTAGAATTATTTCTGTTTTAAAAAAATAATTTATTTGCTTTGAATATTTATAACCCATGTCTAATCCGGATAAAACATTAATGTGTCAATGTTGAATAAGGAATTGCAACTTTCTTTGTTGAAAAGCTATATGCATTATTATTTTTCATTATTGAATTGTAGTTGTTCTTGAAATACGAGGTGTAATAAAAACTAGATTATTTTAATCGTATGTATAACCCTCAAAATTAATATAATCCTCTACAAACACTTCTTAGATACGATTTACCAGCTCCAAAGTGTTTTCTGCCATTTTTTAAGTGAAGATGGACGAAGTGTAATTGACTACCTTAAATTTGGCGCGAAGTAAAGTGAATGACGCAGTTAAGCGATATCATGTTACAGAAGAATTTATAAGGACAGCAGCAACGGGGTAATCGAAAAACTACCGAGCTGGACGATCGATTTATTGTATCCATGATACTTCGAGATCGCTGCGAAACAGCAAGTTCATTCACTTGTCGATTAGCTCAAGTTCAAGAAAGCAACAATTTCATTAGGAACAGTATTCTGAACTACCAGCTCCAGGGCTGGAACTGTTACCATCTTATCGAGTAACACGCCTTCGTCTGGTCTAGAACCACTTCAACTAAACTGTCAATGATTGGTGTTTTTTATTTATAGATAAGTCTAAGTTTAGCCTAAATTCACCAAAGAGCAGTGAACGAGTTTGGCGAAGACCTGGAGAACGATATATTGACTGCATAATTCACCAAGAACTTCGGTTGTAAATGTTGCAACAACTGAATAAAAAATAATTTCCTAGATATGATATGAGCATAATTCAATCTACTGTAAAATACATTTAAACTGATTAATGAAATCGTATATATGTTCATTATTTATTGCTATTCCTGGAATAAATAGAATCCTTACAACTAAATCATCTGTTAGCTTTGATTCAAGGTACTATCATCAGTGCTTCACTTGGTATTTTTAGCTTTTAATCAGTACAAATAATCACTTTCACGTTTGCTTAATTTATTAGGGTATAATATGATTCTGAAGGCTAGCCTGGGGCACACATTTCTTAGGACAATAGTACGTAACAGAATGGCTACTTTCTTTGGCTATATATGAGGGGAAGTCAGTAATTAGGTCAGAAACTGATGTTGGAAAGCTGAAAATAGCAGTGAGCTATTTCCAAAAGTGTCATTAGGTGGCAGCACAATCCTGCTTGATAACACTTAAGTGACAGCAGCCGTGTACGTGCACAGGCACTGTTATAATGGCAACCGTGCTCGAAGAGTATACTACGGAAAAGCAGCGTGCTATTTTGCGTTTTTTGTGGGCAAAAGGACTTCCTGCAAAAGATATCCATAAGGAAATGTATCCTGTTTACAGTAAAGAGTGTTTGTTGTATAAAGCAGTGTACAACTGGGTCGAGACATTCTGTCAAGGGTGCTTAAAAGTTGTTGACGAACACCGAACTGGGTGCTCCATTCAGATTGCGAATGCAACAGGATATTCTCATGGTCTGGCCTACAAAAAAGCATCTTGGTGGCAAACGTTTCGCGGGTTATAACGATATTGAACGAGAGGTACGTATATGGCTGAGATTGCAGCCGAAAGACTTTTATACAACAGACATTGGGGCATTGATAAAGCGATGGGATAAGTGTATTAATGTTAGTGGCGACTTTGTTGAAAAATAAAATTTGCTGTCGGCTAAGTATTTCTTTGAGTATTTTTTAAATAGCCCTTTATGACTTAATTACTGACTTTCCCTCGTACAATGATCAACCAGTGACAACCTAGAGAGATTAATTCCATAAGGAATATTTTATGGAAGGTCTCGTGGTTGGTGTACCAGGCAGATAGATCAAATTAAATGAGTTAATCGGTTGTTTTATTATAGAAGCCCCAAGATAAACAGAGCATCAAAGCAGTTGGAAAGATACAATTAAGAAAATAAAGCTAAAATAGGTCACGACTCTTTTATCTTAAAGAAATCGACATAATGGTAGACAAAGATCTAGACTTATAGCATAACCACCTAGCAAGTGAAGGGCCTTCTTCACTTTCTAGATACTTACAAAGTCAAAGATTATTTTTTTATAGATATTTCATTGGTGTTGTCCAATAAAAGGTGCACATTGAATTGCAAAGCGTTACCGTTCGGTAATACAAACCTTCTGATGTTTGAATAATGGTTAATTAAAACTATGTGTAAAGGCGGTAAAACGCTATCGCCTCGCATATATAATAATTAACGTTAATATTGCAGTAGAAACCGATCAAAGGTAAGAACGGTTTTGACCTGGTACGGACCTGGATTTCTAGCAATGAATGTGTTCGCTAATACATCGTTGGTGCTATGCAAATAACGAGCGGTTACACAAAACGATAATATAACTCTAATGCAAAACTGAATCTATTGTAATTAAGCTAATTGTGTGTGGCCTAACATGCTACGCTACAGTATTGTCTATGTGTTGCTACAAATACAACTACGATCAAACGTACAAGGAATTCAATGTTCTGCCAACTTTTCTCAAAGGTTGTTGACTTAAACCTACTTAAACTATTTTATCACATCTTGAAATTGTTTGGATTTATACAACTTGATGACAAGTTTTTAAGAACTTGTACGCGCTTATGGATGTTTATAACTAGAATTATTAATGTACGAAATTACAATATGTTTTGATTTAATATGTATTTAATTACGAAAGTTTTGGCAAATGTGTGATGTTCCCGTTTTCTTTGATGTATTTAAAGACATGTTTTCAACAAATAATATATTAGGAGGCACTGTTTATGCTAAATATTACTTAACCGATGAAAAATGTAAAAGCTTCACTGAGTAATCCCAAAGATGTTGAAGGTTTACGAAGAGAGAGTGAAACAAGACAATAGTTTCTTCTCACCATCCGAAGGGATAACATCGCCTAATTTTTATGACCTAGATCCTAAATCCTTCCCAAGTATATAAGTTCCTTGGTTATACCTATGAAACCCTAATTGATTCATTTTAGTAAAACTAACATCCAACTGCTCATAAAAGACATAAAATCTTGCTTAGAACCTGAAGATTGTTTTAGTTTGATCATAACCTAAATCTTGCAAACAGCAAATACTTAAAAGAGGGCGCACAATCGTACAGTTTTTCATACTACACTAATCTTAAATAAATTTAGTTAACAATCTATATACCAAAATTTACAGCGAATTTAATTGTAAAAGAGTTACTGTAGGTAAAAATGATTTAATTTTCGTAAAGAATAAAGGCTGGTTTCTGAAAGCCGAGCTGGCGCGAGGGTCGTTGGTGCTCATAGGCAAGACTTAAATCAACGCCCCTAGGCAGGGCCGTAACTAGCTTTTTTCGAGTCCTAGGTAAAATTTTATAATTGGGCTCCCCTAAACATAATATAAAGTGATGTCCTGAAAACAAAAAGGTCCTTACTTCTAAAATATAAATGGTGACCTAAAAAAAGGCCGTCACTTCTAAAATACAAGTAATGACAACAAAAATGATACTCACCACTAAATTACAAATGATGACAAAAAAAGGTCCTCACTTTCAAAATATAGTGGTGACAAAAAAAAGGTCCTCACTTCTAAAATCCAAGTATTGAGTATGACCTAACAAAAGGAAGGTCTTCAATACAAAATTACATTACGCTAATTATTATTAATTTGGCGGCCCTCACGCAGCGGCGCCCGCATGCCCTGAATACCCGTTTCCGCCGGCCCAGTCTGAAAGCTTAGTTAACTATTTAACTATAACCAAAAGGTCAGAAAATGCTTTACACAATCTAGCAACATGTCATCATTAACAAATTTCGCTCAAAATTACAAAGACGAACAGTAAATATGATCAATTTAGGTAATTAGGTTTAGTTAGTAAAAATCTAGGACAGCAGAATTATAAAAACGATAAGGGATAATAAATATTTTACGAAGTCGCCGTAGCGTGTTTAAAGACACACAGATGTCGGACTATTCGTAACTCACTAATTTCCAAGAGCTGTAAACGCTACGTCGAACGTTAAAATAATGTATTAAACATATCTACAACGTATAGTCCACAGACTAGTAATTTAAAGAGCACTGAATGCAGCTTAAGAAAAGTAAATATTATATTTTCTTCTGGGTAGGCCGCATAAAATCGTACATTCGTCCCACAGGACGCCGTCGACTCCTGTTCTAAATTATAAACAATCGGGTTGACAAAAATGTTGACGTATTATTTGAACATTTCTACACAAAACTATATAAATATTAAAGTTATTTAAAACCGCAAATATATTTAAAAAAAATTAGAACATTGTTGTCTGATATCTATTATTAAGTTTTTGATCAATAACATTTTTATAAAAAAATAACCTAATAAGATAAAAATTAATTGCAAAATTTGATGTATAGATTGTTACTAATTTTATTTCAGATTGTTAGTTTTGTATAAGAAATTTGTAAGCTCTGGGGGTTATACGTAGCGTTAACGTCCAAATACGATCTGTTAATTCGGAAGTATTTTTTATTCGTTTTAGTAAAACTACCAACGAGAAGCGTATGATTTTTGTTTTTGTTGTAAAAATCTGTTAGTGACTGTTTACAGTATTTTTACCCATAAATATCGATTACATATAAATAAGTTATGAAGTAAAATAAATCAAACAGTTTTGAGATGTGATAAAATTATTTAGAGTAGAGGAAAAAATATCATTTCTGCTAAATGTGTGTATGTTAAAATAAATCAAAAATTTTAAAAGCTTCCGCTATTCGTATATTTTAATATGACATGCACATAAAAATTATAAAAAAATATTTATGCTTACTAGCGAATTTGAATATGATAGTGGAATATTCATATACGAATGATTCACGGTCGAAGCGAATAAAAATAATAAAAAAATATTTTTTATTATTAATCTGACAAAAACTGATAGCTTTTAAAATTGTAAAAAATACAGGCAAATAGGCGCAGTGCAGTGAAACTAAAGCAGATTTTTCATTCAATATAACAACCGTATTAAGTTCAAATATTGGAATAATTATCTCAATATTTTGAATATGAATTTTCGCATTATTTCTCTACCGTTTCGTTTTTTAAAGCCACAACTGGCAATAGTTAATTCGTAATACTACATAACGAGGATATTCTTTTTGGAAAACAGAGAAAACGAAGCCCTTTCTCTGATGTTTTACAGAATGCTGATCGGAATCATATGTTTCCGCGAAACACAGAATTTTAGTGTAAGAATTTTAAATATTTTAATTATATATAACGTAACAACATTCAAAACGTGATTTGTCAAACAAATTTCAAAATTAAGTTATTGGTATCACTGTGTTCCTCTATGCTAAATGTATAAAATAAAATCATTAAATTTATCTAAAACGGGTTTCATACCACCTAAAAAGCGCAAATAAGAACAACCAAAAAAATAAAATAAATAAATAAAAGTGATTTTTTAATTTTTTAAATTTTTTGATGAACTTATAAATGGTACAAAGACTTAATCTTCTATCTTCCATCTATACGAGGTGTGTAAATTAAGTAACCGGACTGATTTAATTTTTTTTTTTT
Organism: Liopterus haemorrhoidalis; assembly: GCA_963971575.1. NCBI lineage: Eukaryota > Metazoa > Arthropoda > Insecta > Coleoptera > Dytiscidae > Liopterus > Liopterus haemorrhoidalis. Next base: position 44,013,386 of record OZ020612.1, on the reverse strand, counting down.
TATTCGATTAGAATTACAATTCAATATTGTCTTCCTCAAAATAACTTCCTTGGGAAACAACATAGCGCTGGAGACGACTTTTTCAATCCTCATAGCAGTGCTGGAACTCGGATACTGGATAATAGCTTTCAGCTGGTTGGTTTCGGACGTTTGAATGTTTTCGAGTGTCCTAAATAGACGTCCCTTGAGGTGAATTTTCAATCTTGGGAAGAGGAAAGAGTCACAAAGACTCAAGTCAGGCGAATAAGGAGGCTGAGGAGCCACACGAATGTTTTTACTGGCCAAAAACTCGTTTATTAAAATTGCTGTGTCACAAGGCCCATTTTTATCATCCCCAATTCATTGGTCAAAATCTGATGAACGGTAGTGTGAGTCAAATTCAACTCTTCCCCGATTTTTGACTGTCAGTCGATGATCTGAACGCACAAGATCCCGGATTCTGTTAAAAATGAAGCTAATGTGTTGAGTGTTTAGCACAGACTTATTTATTTATATTCTGGTTGCCTAGCACATAAAATGTCAATATGACAGCTAGGCGCTACATTGTTGTAATTTGAGATATTATTTCAACACCCCCACTATATCGAAATATTACAATTTCTTAATGCCTAAACAATCTAAAAATTTATAATGTTTTGCGGAATCTAAACCTTTCGTAAGTATATCCGCTGGCATATTAGCTGTCTGTAAATATTGTACTTTTACCAAATTATTAATTATAGTCTCTCTTATAAAATGGTGTCTAACATCTATATGTTTCGACCTGTTATGAAATACTGGATTTACTGACAGCTTCTGTGCACTCTGATTGTCATTAAACAATGTAACACAACATGAATTATTAGTAAGTTCCTTAAGTAAATTTCTTAAATATATAGCCTCTTTAGAAGCTTCGGAAATAGCCATATACTCGGCTTCCGTACTGGATAAAGCTACAGTTTTTTGTTTTTTACTTTCCCAAGAGATTGCAGAACCAGAAAATTTAAAACAAAACCCAGTATATGATCTTCTGTCATATACGTTACTTGCCCAATCGGCATCTACATATCCTTCTAAGTCTGTATGTTCTTTCACAAATTTTAAACAAAAATCTTTGGTACCTTGCAAATACTTTAAAACTCTTTTTGCACAATTCCAATGACTTTGATTATAATTGTTATTAAACTGACTTAAGAAACTTACACTAAAGGCAATATCAGGCCTTGTAAGCACTGCTAAATACATCAAGCTGCCTATAAGCTCTTGATATGGAGCTTGAGTATTATCAGCATCATTTGTCTTAAATATAACATTTGTTTCCATAGGTGTAAGAACCGCTTTACACTCCGACATATTAAATTTCTTTAATAATTTATCAATATAATCGGTTTGATCTAATGTTATCATACCTTTCTTTTTGTCAATATGTATTTTCATACCAAGGCATTGTTTGGCTTCTCCTAAGTCTTTAATTTTAAATTTTGAACTTAATTCATTTTTTAAAAATTCTACTTCAACCTTATTATTAGAAAAAATTAAAAAATCGTCTACATACAAGGCAACAAAAGTTATTAGTTTATCCTGATTTTTAATGTACAAACAAGCCTCATATTTAGACTTTTTATAACCTAAATCAATCAAAACCTCATCAACCTTTCTATTCCAGGCTCTAGAAGACTGTTTTAAGCCGTAAATAGCCTTCTTTAACTTCAGAACTTTGTTTTTATTTTCTGATGCTACAAAACCTTCAGGTTGCATCATAAAAACGTTTTCTTTTAAATCACCATTTAGGAAAGCGGTTGTTACATCTAAGTGCCTTATATCTAAATCTAATTTTACTGACAAAGCAATCAATAGTCTTAAAGTTGAATGTCTTACAACTGGAGAGAAGGTTTCATCAAAGTCAATTCCTTTTCTTTGTGTAAAACCTTTGGCCACTAACCTTGCTCTGTATCGCACATTATTGTCACAATCTTTTTTTTGTTTAAATACCCACTTGCACTGCACAATCGGTTGATTTTCTGGAACATCCACCATTTCCCAGGCTTCGTTTTCGTCAAACGATTGTAGTTCATCTAACATCGCCTGTCTCCATTTTTCTTTATCTGGTCTCGACAAAGCTTCTGTGACGGTAATTGGGTCCTCTAAACCAATGGTGTCAGTACACATATACGTCACATAGTCCTGGAAATTTCTTGGTTTGGGCTTCCTTTCTGACTTTCGTACAGTTACTGGAATTTCTTCAGTACCTTCGAAAACAAAGTCACTGTCGCTTTCTCTAGTCAGAATGTCTTGATCAAAACTGTTTGTCATAGTTTGCTCTTCTTTATGCCCAAATTCTTCAATGTTGTCCTTGTCCCCCACTGCAACCAAGCTTTTTTCTTTATCATTTTCCAAATCGGTGTCCAGCTCCGTGGTCAACATTATATCCATTTTCTTTTCAATGTCCTCCATTATGACAACATCCCTGCTCGTTGTCACATTATTGTTTCTTGGATTGTACAGTCTATAACCTTTTGTATTATCACTGTAACCCACTAGGATCATTTTTATAGATTTCTTATCCCACTTTACTCTTTTTTCTTTTGGAACGTGCACCATTCCCTCACTTCCAAAAATTCTCAAATGACTTACGTCTGGTTTCTTGCCTGTCCAAAGTTCAAAAGGAGTTTTATCATTTGTTTCTGATGCCACTGATCGATTTCTCAAATACACAGCAGTATTTACTGCTTCCGCCCAAAATTTTCTTTCCAGATCTGCATCAAACAGTAAACACCTTGCTTTCTCCACAATGGTACGGTTTAGTCTCTCAGACAAGCCATTTTGCTCAGGAGTATACGGGTTTGTTGTCTGGTGAATAATTCCTTGCATTTTCAAAAAACTTTCAAACTCTGTGCTACAAAATTCACCTCCATTATCAGTTCTGAATATTTTGATTTTAGTATTTTTCTGATTTTCAACTATGCTTTTAAAATCTTTAAAACAATTGAAAACGTTATCTTTCGTTTTTAGAAAGTACACAAATGCCATACGTGTGTAATCATCTACAAAAAGTAAGAAATACTTGGACCCACCTATAGATTTTATTTCCATTGGTCCACAAACATCAGCATGAATCACTTCCAATGCTGAAGTCGCCCTGGAGCCCTTGCGTGGAAACGGTAACCTTGTTTGTTTTCCTTCACAACAAACTACACAATTTTGTTTTTGAATGTTAATATCATTCTTGCAGCTCATACCATCGATTATGCCATTCTGCATCTTCCGTAGGTCGTTATAATTTATGTGTCCAAATCTGCGGTGCCATACGTCAGCTGTCACTTTTGATGACGTTAAAAAACATTTCTGTGGATTTTTTACATTTAATTTATAAACATTATCCACCAAATCTGCTGTAGCAACCAATATATTTTCCTTATTATAAATTTTACAACCCTTTACAGTAAATTCTACAGTATTCCCATTTTTAATTAACTGACTTACTGAGAGCAAATTTGTTGCAAGTTCTGGAACATACGACACATTTTTAATGCTGATATCAAACGTCGCATTCTTGACTATGGTTGTGATATTTATATCACCTACACAGTACACCGGTACTTTGGTTTTATTTGCCAACATAATTTCTTGAAACTTTGTATTTTTTGACATTGACATATCTTCTAACCAATTTTTATTTGCAGTCAGGTGAACACTTGTCCCAGAGTCTATGTACCAGTCATTTTTATTAAATTCTCCACTCGAAAAAACTGCACTAAAAGCATTTGGTGCCTTTTGTTTATTTTTCATGAGTTTCGGACATTTGCTTTTAAAATGACCTAATTGTTTACAATTATAACATTGGATTTCTTTCTTGAAATTGGATGATGTGTTTCCAAACTGCTTATTTTTGTTACTGTAGTTTCCATTTATCTTACCAGCAAACGCACTGCCTGTTGAACCTACATCAACTTCCATATCCATTAACTTAGTTTTAATGGAATCTGCCGTGATGCTAATTCCGGAATGCTCAATTGCCATTATCATCGGCGAAAACTTCTCCGGCAATCCTGCAAGAAGCAATGATCCTATCCATTCGTCGTCTATTTTGAACCCTGTTCCTCGTAATTTTTGACCAGTTTCAACAATTTGATTAATATAATTCGCCATCGAATCACAATTTTCTAAACGGGTAGAAATTAGAGTACGTAACAAACTGATTCTTCTCGTGAAGCCCGAATCGTCATACAATGATTTTAATTTGTCCCAAAGTTCTTTGGTAGACGTCGCACTTCTGATATGAACATAAATAGAAGCGTCTATAGTTAAAATTAACTTAGCTTTGGCTTTGGCGTCCTTATCGGTGCTTGCCTCGGTTCCATTGATGCAGTCAGCCAGACCATCAAGTATCAGGAAATTCTCCGCGGCGAATGCCCAATTGTCGTAATTTTCGCGTCCTTTCAACTTAGGAACATTACACATGTAATTAACAGCCATACTTGTGCCACTCTACACTAAAATATCAGTAAACCGCGAAACTGGGCCCGTAACCTGTTAAAAATGAAGCTAATGTGTTGAGTGTTTAGCACAGACTTATTTATTTATATTCTGGTTGCCTAGCACATAAAATGTCAATATGACAGCTAGGCGCTACATTGTTGTAATTTGAGATATTATTTCAACAGATTCTGTCGACATTTTCATCAGTTCTTGAAGATGAAGGCCTTCCTCTGCGTGATTCATCTTCAATCAACTCTCTTCCTTCTGAAAATGCCTTAAACCACAAAAAAACCTGGGTCCTTTTACAAAACACTGTCTCCGTAGGCCTGCTAAAGTTTTGCAAAAGTTTCCGTTGCACTGTGTCCAAGTCTGAAGCAAAACCTGAGAGCACACCGTTGCCTGAAATGAATGTTACTCATTTTTAGAACGCACTAGAAAAAACTGTTTCACGAAAAAAATCGCTACGGACAACAAAATTACTCTAGCGAGTTCAAACTTGTAATGAAGGCGTATCACATGTTCACCTACCGCCCCTCCAAGTCCCGCGTCCCTAATGTTGCCAGATCTAATTTAATGTAAGAATTTTACTAGGTTCTGATTTGTTTCGTTCCAAATCAAAATATTTACTTGCATTTTTATATCTTTTCAATAAAGGTATGAATAAAAATTTTACATGTTTTTCCCTACAAAAAAACCCATCAAAGTGAGCAGCACTGTATCAGCTGTCAAAAATACATTTGAAGTTAATAAGTTTAGGAAAATTCAATATTAGGCAGGAGTCTATGGAAAACAAAAAAAATCGCCAAGTGGACTACGGGGCAAATAAGTTTTAGAAACTATGATTTAAACCATCATTTCTTATACCATGAGTTTAAAAAGAAATTAGATAAGGGTAGGCTATGAAAAAATATAATAATGTCTACTGCAAGCTTTATATTACAATAAATATCTTATGACAACAAGAAAATTGATGACAGTTCATTAAGTCTAAAGTTTGCAGTAGACATTATTTTTTCCATAGCCAACCCTTATGTAATTTCTTTTTGAACTGATGGTATATATATATATATATATCACGGTTTTCTACGACTGGCGCCGTGTTCTCTTCTCTACCAGATCCTCCAGTTTTTTTTATCCTCCCATTCTCTATTTTCCAGGCTTCTTTTCTCCATGGTCTTCATCCTGCCATGATCTTCTTGGCCTACGTATATTTTTCGTCCTATTAGGCTCTATATATCTATCCATCTTCCTGCATTTACTTTCCTAACATGGCCTGACTTTTCTAATCTGTTTTCTTCTATGTGTTTTAAAATGTTCTTCTCTATATCCATTCTGTTTTTTATTTCTTCATTTCTGGTCCTATCTAGTCTTGTGACCCTATATTTTCTCCAGTATTCTATTTCCGTAACTGTGATATTATTTCGAAACAGTTCTAGACTGGTCGAGAATTATTTGTCTAATTGGACATATTCGTTGTTATAATTTGTTTTATAAATAGGTTTATTTCATAGTTCTGAACACTTAAAAATTGGTGTTTTTATTGAGATACAATTATCTGGCAAGATATTGGTTGAGAATTGTTTGTTTAAATGGACTGTCAAAAAGATTTATTTCATAGTTCTTAACGCTTAAAAATCAGCGTTTTCATCCAGATACAATTATCTGGCGAGATATTGCGTAAGGACAACTGGTTACAGTTTGCGTCAATTACAGAGACTCCTGGAGACGATCTTTACGTCAGTACATTTTCCTGTGGTGGGTGTACTTAATACTTACAGATCTACCCCGCAAACCAGCCTAGAAACCATTATCATAATGTCAAGAATATTTAAAATGTTCGGTTCGTTTTCCATTACACTGTAAAATAAACCGTGATTTAATCCGTTGTTTTTATAAAATAAATATTATTGTTACTTTTAAAATAATACATCAATTTTATTACAATATTTTTTCATATAATTTTTTGTTTGATCTAAATATTTGTGATTTATTTTTAGCGAACATGCATTTTAAGGGAATGATATTTTTTCCTGTGATCTCATGTTCGTTCACGAAACGATTCCGGGCGTTGATTTAGAAAAATAAAGCATTTTCAAATTAATTCCAATTCATCACTTTGTGTTCATCCGTTTTTAATTAGTAACAAGAAAAACAAGAGACAACGTGTGGTACAAAAAAATATTATTCCAAATGTTTACCATTGGGGTATGTCTCCCGAACCCTCTGGTGTTGAACGATATCACCCCTTTCATCGGCTCTCCCCCCCTCCTCGCGGAACCCCACATCTTTAAACCCGATATCGTGCAACATACAGACACACATAGAGGCCATGAATATTCTGTCCACCAATCTAATGTTTTCCTCTGTAATTATTTTTTCGCAGTAATTGAAAGAAAACATGTCATATTGACTCTCTGATACACGGTCGGTTTGGAAAATAAAGCACAGATTTGTCTCTGTGTGTAACGTAAATATTAATTACATTCGTCGATTCGAACGTACTCTCCCAGTCCCCCCCTCATTCCCTGAGTCCTCGCATCTAAATAACAAAAAAAGCGAGCGATCGCAGCCATCGCGCGTTTGAAAAATAAAACGATTATTTGAGCCAGAGCAAATGAGTGCGCGAGTAATGATAATAAACGAAAAATGTAATATGAAATTATGGTTATGTTTGTATTCTTTTTTTATTTTTTTGTTTTTTATAATTCTAGTTCGGGGATAACTGCAAGCGCCATCCATTGTCCTATTATTCATTTGTTAAATCAGACATTTTCCATTATCGCTTCTCTTCAGTGGCGTTCACAAATCACCAACTGATACTGTGATGTATCACTGAATCATTACCGTTATAACGGTCCAGTCTCAACCGATATTTAATATTCATAATGTCACTGTGATACTTTATTTACCCCATCGAACTCGATGCAAAACACCAACAACAATTTGTGACGTCTCTCCTCGCTCTCGTCATATAACAGGGTAAACGAGAACTTTTAAGAAAAGTTTGTTTGGAGAAAGTGAACTGGCGCATGGCTAACCATTACACAACTAATATATCTAGTTACATGTTTTGTATATTCTCCTTCCATATTACTATTTTCTTATGTTTAAGATTTGGTTTAATAATTTTCGGGATTGAACATTCGTTGATTATTGGGAACACATCGCAAAAATAACAATGATTCGTATACAAATACCTGATGATTATGAGGTGGAGGATTTGTGCCGTCCGTCCTGTACTAGATTCGAACCTAAATGTCGCAGGCATGCCATCTTTCGTAAAACCGCTCTCTACTATCTGATTGTCCTAAAATTAGCCCAAAATGACTATGATGAGCCGTCCATATGCTGCGCCCTATAGAGTGAGATAAATGATTGGAAAGATGATGGCCTGGAGTAATCGTACATATATAATTATCCTAAATTTTCCGTAACGGTACCCTATAAAGAGAGATAAGTGACTGGCGTTTTCCGTATCCGGTATCCTATAGAGTGAGATAAGTGACTGGCAAGATTGTGGCCTGGAGCAATATAGGATATAATTATCCTAAATTTTCCGTAACGGTACCCTATAGGCCACTGTTTCCCAACTTTTTTTTACCATGCACCACCCAAGTGTTTCTAAAATTCTGATGTCCCCCTATGTAACAATCCATATTTTTTCCTAAAATTGAAATATTCCCTAAATGAAGCCTAATTACAACTTGTTCAGGATACAAAACTTAGGTCAGATTGCCCCCCTAAACAATCAAATTGCTCCTTTGTGGGGCGTGGGACCCATGTTGGGAAATACCGCTATAGAGTGAGATAAGTGACTGGCGTTTTCCGTTTGCGAAACCCTATCATCATCATTTCGTGTCCGCAATACCACGTAATAGACACTTCTCTCAAAATCTTCTTACAAAGAGCGCTTCGTCATTGGCATCATTGAGGTCGTCAGCTGTGCAGCTACCTCCTATGTTTGTACAAACCAGTAGATGTTGGTAATCCTGGTATTTTCCGCAGTCGCAGCATTCTGCACTTCCAGCAATGTATCCCCACTTCTTTAAGTTGTCTTAACACCTTCTAACACTAGTACGGCGTCTGTTCAGCGCTCTCCACGTTGTATATTGTAACTGGTGACCAAAGCTCAGTTGTTCGTTAGGTGCAACCCAGGTGGCGAACGCCTGTTCCCTCCAGAGTTCTATCCTCCGGTTCATGGGAGTGTGCGGTGTGGAAGTTGTAGAACGTAAAAAACTTTAACCCTATAGAGAGATAAATGACTGGCAAGATGATGGCTTGGAGCAATGTAATATATAATTTTCTTAAATTTACGCCTAAAGAAGACTGTTGTAACTCCGCCTTTAGAAAAAACAAAAGATATACCGTTGTCAACAAATAACAAAAAGTCAGTAAATAATATTGAAAATATGTAACACGGTTTTTTGACAGTTAATAATTAGTGTGGATTTTTATTGGAAATATTGAAAATGTAATACAGTTTTTTGATAGTAAATAATTAGTTGTGGTTCTTTGTGTGTTTTAATCCCTGAAACGGATACCTGTTTAAAGTTTTTGAATTTTAGTTTTGTGTGTCTCGTTGAGCCGGTGACGGGTAGTTATCGTGTCTCAACAGAGACCATGATCGAAACCATAACGAACCATAACGGAACCATAACGAAGACCGGTGATCGCACATCACAAAACCAATACTTTATAAAAATACACCAAAAAAATAAACATTAACATATTCAAACCAACAAAACTTAAAAACAAAGATCCATTTCTAATCAACTTGCATAAAATTCGTTGGCGATTAATGTGTTAACCATCGGGCTAAAAGTGCAGCCATGAAGGGCCTATGAAAAATCTGCATAAACATTTTTTTTTAATTTCGTTTTGCGTATTAGGTTATTTTTACATGAAAAACACCTTTAAAATTGCAATATGCAAAGCATTTTCCTTCTCGGGAGAGGACCACCTCACTCGTGAGGGCACTCCATGCAGTCGGATACGCGTTCTGGTCGATCGTGGTAACAATATATACATGTAGAACTCGATATATGCCGCAATTTCTTAAGAGAACCGGCGTAAACCGAACTAGCGTAAAATGAACTTGCAGTGAAGATATAGGGGTTAGGTTCCAAATAAATAAACAATAGACATAAAGCGTATCTAAAACGCTTTTTTATTTGACTTAGTACTCGTTGACTTGTACTTAGCGTTTACTTCTGTGGTTTGCTGAGCAGATTGTTTGATTTAATCTGCATTTTTCATAATGGTAGTCAGGGCCGGCGGAAGCGGGCATGCAAGGCATGCGGTGCAGAAGTGAGGACCTTCTTTTTGGGTCTTCACTTGAAATTTAGAAGTGAGGACCTTTTTTTGAAGTTATTGGCTCGAAAAAAACTAGTTACATCCTGCCTAGGGGCGCTCAATTAAATCTTGCCTATGGACGCCAAATACCCTCGCGCCGAACTTGATGGTAGTAACAGTTGAAGAAGATAAATTCATTATCCTGTAGATAACGGGATGTTTTTCCCCACTTTCCATTCTAATAATTTTCATCTTCTTCTCAAGGCAGATAGAAATTCTAGTTCTTTTAGGTCCATCTTGAGTTAACATTTCGTTTTTCTCGTCTTAGAGATGGTATTTGTTTTACTGTACCCTTTTGTATATGCGTATGCAAAAAACACCTATTTTATAGAAAGAAATAAACTCATTTAATTACGAATAACTTAACTAGATATACGCCAGACGTGAAGAAGGATAATTATACGCGATGATACTGGAGCGCTGTCCAGTCCAGTTGTCGCGGTATTTTCCCGATCAAATCGGGAAATCCCAGGTGTACGATATTTAATTCAGCGCTGGCGTAAAAGTGAATCGACGAATATCGAACCTGCGTATATCGAAAAGTAGATACCAAATACAAAAAGGTTGAACACCCCTCTATACTGTTGCAATAAAACGAGTATACAGATTAAACTGAAACCAGAACTGGCACAACAAAACGGTCCTCTGATTGGTGAACAGCAAGTACAAGAATTAACCCTCGATATTAGAAAAACACTGTTGAAAGATAATACGTTCACGGAGAAGAAATTATAACTTTCTCATCACAATTGATTTAACATATAGAAATTGTATAACGTAACAAAAACAAAACTTATGTATAATAAAGGGCATTAAACAACATTAAACAAGACTCGCTGTTAACTTCTATTTCTCTCCTGACCTTATTCCATCTTTCTCTCTCACTATTACCTTATTAACTAACTAACTAATAATGACATGAACCTTCCATTATATGTATAAGTCTGTTGAATAGGTACTAAAACATGTAAAAGTCCCAAAAAAGTTGTAAACAAAAAGTAGTTAAAAGTTATATTAATATAACCTTCAAGACACTTGAAACTATCATTGTTTTAAGTTTGGAACTCTGCAAAACAATTTATAACGTCAGCAGAAGTATAGAAAAAGTAAAACAAACTAGCGATGTAATAGATATCGATTAACGTGTATGCAAAGAAAATCTGCACATATACATCGACGTAATGTGAAAACATCGCATATGGTAATAAGTTGAAATTAGCATCGAATTTAAATGTAGCGTTGGCGCGCTTGGGGTGAACTCTCAAGTGAATCATAGGCGTACGTTTACTTTTTCATAAAAATATGTTTTTCTTAATAGAAAAAGTATTTTTCTGCATAATTTTTCACTATGTTACTTTTTATATTGTCCGTCTGTTGTAAAACAACATTTTTTAAAAATTTTTGCCAAGATTTATTTTTATAGATGTTTTCTAAAGATTTTTATAAACAAAAACTTTTACAGACTGTTAAATTTACATTAAAAATATAATTTTTATAGATTCACATGGTTTAATATTATTTTAAAACATTAAAAAGTTAAATGGAGGGTTGAATAAAAAATAGACAATAGAATAAATTAAGGGAGGAAGGGATTGATGCTCTAAATTCATTTATTTGGTCCGAAGGTCCAAAAGAGCCCAAACAACACTAATTTATATATAATAATGGGTTTCAACCTTTTTTATTCGCGGACCGGCATAGGGCGCATTTTTATTTTTTTTTACGGGCCGGGATATCACCTCAAAACTATATTTTATCTAAGACCATCAAATAATAAATGCATTATGTGTCCAACTGTTATAACATAAAGATGCTCATATTGCACGCAGTGTAAAATGTGTAGCGCATGCGTACTCATCCGTGGATAACGAATGTTTTTTACATTGCAAGGTTTTATTTAGTAAATTAGTTAGTTAGTTAAAATGATTGGCGCTCAGCAACTATGGCTATTTGCGCCTCACACAGTCCATCTTTATAACTAGTATATTATTTATAAGTTAGAATAAATAAAACTATTAATAATAGTATTTAAATATTGTTGTACGTTACAATTAGCTGATTGTTTGGAAGCCATCTTGATGACGTAGGGTCAGAAGTTTTTCATTTTACGCTCAGAATTTCTGTTTGAAAAATAAATTTACTATTTTTTTTTAATGATAAAACTATATAGTTGTAGATAAAATATTGTATTTAACTAGCGTGTAATGGCTATATTACACTCGGATGATTACTTTTTGCGAGACCCATTAAAATATGCAACTGTTACGCGATTCTCAGGATATGGATATTTTAAGTAAAATAAATCAATGGTGACCCTTCTAACATCGAATCCGACCCATGTTTGGATTGGGACCATATATTTAATACTTCTATATTACTCATCATAGACAAGAACACTTCTTCGCTAGGCGGAGATAAATTCCTTTGACGCGTAATGCAATACGCGCGTATTTTATATCAGACAATAACAAGAATTATTACCAAATAAATAAATATAATTTGAAATGTTATTTTTAATAAATAATAAACAGTTATGACCTAAAAAATGAACTTGATATTAGAGGAAAGAGATTTTAATCAATATTTGTAGATTAGAATCAACATTTTTATTTCCTTCTATGTAATGCTTTTATAAAAATAAAATTCCCTACCATTTTGATAATGCGCATATATGAATTCGTGGCAGTTTGAACTGAGAACATGTAGATATAGAAGACAAGTATGGATAAAATTCGAAATGAGAGGATCTGGGAAATGACGAACTTAATAACTAAACTATAAACTGGACTCAAGAAAATCATCTGACATGGTCAAGAGTAGCGAATTACTTAAGCATGAATTCCAAAATACTGCAGTGGATGGTTATGGAAAGATGAAAAAGAGGACCAAAGAACACATGGCAAAAGGAATGCAGCTGCCAATGTCGGAACAAAATCTGCCTCCAAGAAATCAACAAAACTAGGAACCGAAGTATTGTAGCTTCATTTTTCTAAGATTATAATAAGCAGATCAATAACTATCCAAGGAAATCTAATCATATTTTAAAAAGACAATCATATCAGATCTCGAAGAGAGCGTTGTTAAAAAACCACATTTTTAAACGTTTTAAGCTATTTTTCTAAAATATGTAATCTGCTTGGAATATTTTTATATCTCTTTGCCAAAATATTGTATTGCTTTTATCTTATTCAACTGGACAATAATTCCCTTCAATAGCATATTTCAAAATATCTGCTTATTTGCAGTTCGTTGAATACCATCTTGCAATAAACATCTACCTAAACTTTCCCCAAAACATAAATTTTATATTATAATATACTTATTATTAGGGTAGATGACCTACTTCCCATTGGTTAACCTCTCAACTTCACTGGGGGTTCTTAAGTTTAGCTTTTTTCAAAATAAATACCTTCTTACAACATAGAGTACAGTATTTTAAAGAAGTCTATTCAATGTCAACTGATTGAAGCAACAATCAACTTATTTATGTTTGTTGCTCACTCATGATTGCAAGGCATGTGCGAGACAGAAATATATAAATAAGTTGGTTGTTGCTTCATTCATTTGACATTGAAGACTTTAAAAAATTAAATATTATTTCAAGTACAAGTCTTTAATCTGTTTCACATAGCATCCTCACATAGGTAGTTTAGACAAAAAGTCGCAAATAACGCCTGTAATAAAGTCAGAAAACCCGCAAAAGTCACTTGGGTAACTATAAGGAAAGAACTCTCAAATAATAACTGACTTACCGAAGTTACCGAAGTCTGAACTAAATTTATAGTCAACTTACTTGTAAATCAAATTACCAGTTTAAGAAATTAGCTACGAATAACGAAAGTGTTCTAAGAAAATGATTTACTTTTCTCCGAAAGCAAGACGCAACTGGTTTTATAAAATACGTCTTTGAAAATGTACGATGCTAGTGAAAGTAGGGTGCCGATAGTAATTCTTGACCCGTCTGGAGCGCCCATGATTCGAACCCTTCACGCCCGGCGGTCGTCTGTTTCAGCACAGGAACCGTTTTGTCCATTCCCTCTCCGTATTGATTATTCTCGCAGCGAATTTAATTAGAGCCTTATTTGTTCTCTTGTAATTCGCAGTCACGTGATTCTAAATAATCCTTAACCATCGGTCCTATACGTACATATACATAATCTGTTAGTTCAATAGGCGCATACATAATACAGTAAGCCAGACCCACACATCTATAATTTAACGTTAAGATGGGGTGAGACCAATGAAGTGGACGAACTAGCACCTAGGAACCTAAAGCACGACAGACGCAGCGATACCAAAACTGTTACATACTATTAAAATACTTCGTCAAACTAAAAAATCAGCAGACGCAAAAACAAAACATTTTGAAGATAATTTTAATTACTTTTGCTGATAAAATATAGTGTATAACTGTTTAAATTTTTGGTGTTTGACAGTATATTTCGCAACATCTTCCAAGAAAAAATAAATTTCTAAAACGAAATAATAGGACAATATCCCACAATCACAAATTCGATAGATCGATGGAAATCCCACACTTCTATATTGTGAAGAGCATGACGGCAGAAATTACTTTTTATGACACTGCTTCATGAGCCAAAAGTCTCAGGTTCGAAAACCATCTAGGGCTGTTTGTAATATTTGATTTCACCTATAGCTCGAGGAGGTAATAATCTTTCCGACGTAGCGCGCTTATATGGCTGCGTAGTAAGATGTTTATCTAGGAAACGTAGGAATGCGGCTTTTAATATCGTTTTCCACATAATTTTCACCTTTCGATACGATGCAGTAAATTTAGATTTCGACTGAGCGTCGAGTATGTAATAATCGTGAATCTTCTTCTTTTTTTTCTTCTTATGTCCTTAACATTCCTTCTGTTGTCCCTTATTGTTTAGCTCAATCGAGAATGAACCGTCCAATTCTTGATAGAAACGTTTAACCACATATAGGAGAGATATATTCTTTAGTCAGGCAACAGCTTCGGCCATCTAAATCTACGTCTGTTGAATTCTTCTATACGTGTTGTCTCGTAATTCTTTGTAGCGCTGTTTTGGAGCACTACGTACTTTTGTGAGACCTTATTCTCGGCGTTAAATAATATTAAAACCAATAAAAGAAACCGACTGACAGATGAAGTTAGTAGCGCTTGCTTGGGCTTGAAGTGTACGAAATACCAACTTTCAATTAAATATTTAGCAAATGCAATTCAGCAACAAAAAAGTAACTAATGTAAAGAATTATTTGTTTTTGCTTTTTTAACAAATAAATATATCAAAAATATAATTATTCTTCTATTAGGGCTGCAAATATCACAAAATTATGGATACTTCTAGACATGACATTTTTTTCCAAATTTTGATACACCTAGTTCAAAAGATTCGCCCTCACTGTCCTAAGACATCGTTGCTGGGATAATATATTATGATTACTAACCAATACTATTTTCTTTAAAGAACCACTAATTTTATTGTGTTAAGGAGTAAAATATATTTTCGTTCTTGATATAGTGATGTACCACAGTTTACCTTTTGAGAACCGTCGGCTCAGGCTAGATATTCAAGTTTGTAGCGGCTACCTACCACACCATAGACCTCACCTAGATCTGCGTATTGATTTTACTACTTGTACCGATAGTTCCTCAATTAACTCTACGTATTTATACAGCTGCTTGCTACCCGTCGATCTACTTGGACGTGCACTACGTCCATTTGCTTTTAACTTCTTCACTCCATAAAGTTTCACAGAAAATTATATAAAATCAGATAAGTAAATCATAGCTATAAATGATGCTTCGCAAATTCGAAATAATAAAATTAATAAGAGAATGATTTTCTTATAAATGAAATCTACAAAAAACTAGAAAAGATTATATCAGAAAAAGACATCCACCCACTTTCAGTTCTATTTCCGCCGATTTCAGGAAATGGTCCAGGGGATAACGTGGGGATAACGTGGGATAACAAGCGATAATTCCTTGAAAATAGACGGACCATTAGGGCGATTCTGGATTAAAATCTTATGGCTTGGATCAAATCTGGGGCAAAGACCACGAAGAAATTTTCTCTTCAAAACTAGTACGCTAGCTACACCGTGTACTGTGCGTTAAAATCGTTTTTATTTTTATAAAAATTAATTTTGTGCTAAGTTTAATAATGTGGCCATTTAGTCTTCCTCCGATAAGACTGAAATACAAATACTTGGAAGATCTACTCTGAATTTAAATATAAGTGGGTTTTACACGATTCAATTAATTGATCAATTAATTGAAAAAGTTGACATTCAATTAATTGATGTGTGTAAAGCGTAAAAATTTTATTTTGAAAATAAAACAAGTTCTATTTTTCGTCAATTTTTCATCAATTTTTTAGGGAATTCTAGGTATATTTTTATCTGTTAAGATATTGCCAACTGTTTAGTTGTAGCATAACCTCGAAACATATTATTTGTGTTTCAGTTTCAAATCTAACATAACCTCAAACGTTCTAATTTATCATCATCTAGGTTATTTCTTTTGTTTTTGTTCACAGCTCGTAATTTTGTGAAGATTTTTTGAATATTTTAATTTTGATAAATATGTCAACATGTTTTACAGTTGGTAATGTAAAAATTTTCAAAAAAATTGATAAATAAATTGATGTGTGTAAAGTGAAGTTTTTGTTCCCAAGGTTACCAATAAATTTTTCAATTAATTGACAAAAAACTTGATCAATTTGTTGATCAATTAATTGAACTGTGTAAAACTAACTTTAAACAATCAGTCTCTAGTAAAAAATTAACCTTTAATAGAACATTTAACTCAGACTATGTACTTTTTTGTTTTGTCTTGTTTATTATTTGAAGGAGAGGAATAAGGCAGCATTTTGGTGAGTTTGAAAGTTAGTTCATTTTCATTTCATTATAAGTTATCTTGTACAAAAATACATATTTATCTAGAAACATGTATAGTTAATAACTTTTAATTTATAACAATTGATCATATGAAAAAAAAACTTAAGTAGGTTATGGACAGAAATGTTTTTGGGTCAATAGATTTCAAAATCTAATAACTAGGTTAAGGTGAATTGTCATTATAAAATGTCATTTTCATTACATTTTGATTTTTTTTATCATTCTTAATACAAATTTCCCATTTATACTTTTTTTTTGTTTATTATAAATGTATTATTATTCTATTTTTTATAATAAATGTCAATCGTCCCTGGTTGACATTTTTAAAATTTTGACATACCAACATGAAACATGAAATATCCTAGACAAGCTCTTTTTCCGTATCAACTTAAGAAAACGCAACTCCCATTTAGTTCCACTCAAACGTTTGGAATAGACTATACTAAATAAATTCATTGTTGATTTAAATTGTTGATTTTTAAATACCATTTTTATATTTTTTTAATTTAATAAATCCATTATATATTTAATTTATAATTTATTATATATACATTTATTATTTGTGAATTTTCTTGACGAGTGAATTACTTATTTAAAAAAATGTTTTCTTTAATCGTCAGTTTTGAAGTCAGAAAATTAATAAAATTTGGTATTTCTGGAACGTTTCGCGTATTTTATTGTAGTATGCGCATCATCAGTCAGTGTACTGCAGTAGTCAAAATATGGTCAAGATACAAAAAATGTAGTCGTAAAAGACAGTCAAGTGTTAAAAATAAATAAAAATTTAATAAAAATTAATGTCATACACAGGTGATATGGTCACAGTGTTAATTTTTATTCAATTTTTATTTATTTTTAACACCTGACTTTTTCTACTACATTTTTTATATCTTGACCTTATTTGACTACTACACTACACTGGCTGATGCGTATACTATAATCAAATACGCGAAACGTTCCAGAAATACCACATTTTATTAATCTCCTGATTCCAAAACTCACGATTAAAGAAGAAAAATTTTAAACAAGTATTTCACTCGTCAAGAAAATTCACATATATATTTATTATTTATATAACATTTTTATAATTATTTATATCGTATGGTATAATAAAACACACGCTAAAAACTGTCATGGCAAAACTGCCAGTTTTTTCAAATGATCACTCGGTTTAATCTATAATAACTGGTACCTTTAAAAGTCACAACCCCACATTTATACACCACGAGCAGTCACTGTTTTTTTTGAGAATAATACTAGTAAACAGAATGTTACTAAAATTAAAATGAATGCAGATTAAAAGAGAACGTAAGATTTTTTCTTGGCCGCAATCTGAAAATGTGGGGTGGTATAAATCGCGTCTGAACTTGAACTCGGGAGCTGATTGAGACAGCGTGAGGAGCGTCGTTCTCTCGCCCCCACAAGCACGTCCTCACCTCGCTACAGGCCACCTCTATTGTCCTCACTTCTCGAACAAAATGTTTGACTGCATGTATTTACTTCGGAGGGAATACTTTATTTAAATGTGCCATTTCATTGGTGGAAATGCATTGTTAAATAATGAATGTAATGTGTTCAATAAAACTTGTGGATCTCATTATTATTCAAATGCAGTAAAAATAATTTATATTGTTTAAATATCCGAATCTAAAAAATATCTCTATTGTCTGCGTATCGTATATGTCAAATTAAAAAATAGAATGCAATTATATCGAATATAAATTAGTAATTTGCAAATATGAAAATATAATTGAATAAAAATGTTTATTTTTTTAATTATTTTATAACGGACATAGAACACAATAACTGTTTTATTAAAAAAAATGAATGCATTTACATTATAATAGATATTCTTTGTACGTTCATGAAATAAATCATTAGGCATTAATGAATGCTCTGAATGTACCATTTTCATTACAAAAATACCTTTGTGTTTTTATTATTTTCCGTTACAGGACACAAATTAAATAATCAATTCGCGTCTGCTATCGATAGATAAAAAATAAAACATGCATTATTCTCATACGTTATTTAAATTAACCTAACCATATCTTTTATACTCAACTGGATAGACCGCTCTCATTAATTACCTAGCTTGATTAATAAAAAACAAACCAACATTTTATATTTTTAACTACGACCAATAAGTTTAGAAGCTTGTCCTAAAAATACGAGGTGTGTAAATTAACCGGACTGATTTTTAAAAATGATTTTATTCGAATAGAATTACAATTCAATATTGTCTCCCTCAAAATAACTTCCTTGGGAAGCCTCACACTGATTTTTCAATCTTGGGAAGAGGAAAAAGGACTCAAGTCAAGCGAATAAGGAGGCTGAGGAGCCACAGGAATGTTTTTACGGGCCAAAAAAACTCGTTTATTGAAATTGCTGTGTGACAAGGATTTGTCTCATCCCCAATTCATTCGTCAAAATCTGATGATCGGTAGTGTGATTCAAATTCAACTCTTCCCACGATCATTCTGACTGACAACCGACGATCTAAACGCACAAAATCCCGGATTCTGTCGAAATTTTTATCGGTTCTTGAAGATGAAGGCCTTTCGCTGCGTGATTCAATCAACTTTCTTTCTTCTGAAAATGCCTTAAACCATCAAAAAACCTGGGTCTTGAAACAATGTCTCCGTAGGCCTGCTGAAGTTTTGCAAAAGTTTCCGTTGCATTGTGCCAAGTCTGAAGCAAAACCTGATAGCAAAACTGTCACGAAAAAAATCCCTACGGACAACATAATTACTCTAGCGAGTTCAAACTCGTACTGAAGGCTTATCACATGTTCACCTGCCGCCCCTCCAATTCCTGAATCCCAAATGTTGCCAGATCAAACGCTATGTTGCCAGTCCGGTTACTTAATTTACACACCTCGTATAAATAAAAATAGAAAAACTCCTATAAAAATTCTTTAACTTATTTAATTTTAATCTAATTCAAACATTAATATGTTTATTCTGTCAAACTTAAAATTGTTACAAAGTATGGTGAATAATTAAAAAATTCAGTGTCACTATCGGTTTTAATTTTAACATTACAACAGATTTCGACCACAGAACTGTATAGTTAGTTACAATTTTTGACGCACTGCATCAAAGGCTATTTGCGCCCACACAGTGCAATAAATATTACATGGTTAATAAACTGTATACCTAAAAATCTTTTGTATTTAAACTTTGTTTGCCCCTCCAGATGTTTAGTCCTAGAACCGCCAGTGGTACCTACGAGGGCTATTCGGAAAGTAACCTCCATTGTTGCGGAGCGTGAGTAGTAGGCGGTGGAGCGCCACCATTGTTTCATCGGCGTGCGCAGTGATTCAGTAAACTTCAAGTTGTGCAAGGGGAAGCGTCGTACTGACGAGTGTTCGCTTGTTATAACCTCAAAACAAGAGTGCCGAAATAGAATATCCCGCCAAATGTTAGAGAACCGTCGGTTCCCGATCTCGAAACTTTCCAAAAAAGTTTCTCAAGTTTCTCGGAATCTTTTGTACAAGATAGTCACCGAAAAATTACGCTACCGGAAATTTTGTACTCGTTGGGTAGCAAAACTGCTGACCGAGATCCACAAAACCAAACGAATGGGTTCCGCCCTAAACTTTCTTCTAAAAGTCATGTTCAACTGTTCAACCACATGCAGAACTGGCTTGGGTCCCAACACCTCGCTAACGATGAAGATCTTCAAAACGCTGTGACAGGTTGGCTACATTTCTCATTCGGTGGCAGAGTTCCACGAAGAAGGTATAAGTAATCAAATCGAAACAAAAATTACGTATTATTTGAACATTTCTACACAAAACTATATAAATATAAAAGTTATTCGAAACCCACAAATAGATTTAAAAAATTACAGAACAATATCGCTGATGTCTATTTTCAAGTTATTGAGCGATAATATTTTTACTATAAATGTTTCTACAATTAAAACTATCATATTAGATAGATACAAATTCGGTGCAAAATTTGATATATAGGTTGATACTAATTTTATTTCAGATTGTTAGTTTTGTATAAGAAACTAGTAACCTCCGGGGGTTATACGCAGCCTTAAATTTAAATGACGACTAGGTGAAAAAAAAAGAAAATATGTAGTTTTAAGACGTATACAATAAAATATTTGGATCTATGCTGGTTTTATTTTTATAGCAGGTTACTTTCCGAATATCCCTCGTAATAGAATAGTGGACTTCTAGATCGAATGACAGAGCTAAGGGCTCTATTTCCTACCTTGATCTATCGTCTATCTCCTTTTCACATCCACTATTTTCCCTTTTTAATGTTTTAGTATAACATTAAACTAGGTATAATTTATAAACACATAATACGGTAGTTATTTATTTTATTAATTCAAAGGTACACTACAGAGTTACTTTGTTTTAAAATTTAGTATTTGCATACTAGAATAAATATTTATGTTAATTATCATTGTTGTATTACAAATTATAGCGCGTTGTAAATTTACTTGATATGCATATGAAACTTATATTTTGATTATAAAAATAAATATTTATTTTTGTTTTCATTGTTTTAATATAACATTATGGGGATATAATAATTAATGTTAGCATTTGTTATTATTGTTACAAATATTTCACCTGCAAAAAAAAAAAAAACGTTAAAAAATCAAGTTTTCAACAAAATAAACATCCATGCATTGTAATAGCAAAAATCAAAATAGTGCAAATACGAGGGTTACCTTTTATGTTGTTACAAACAATCACTAGATCGCAATATTGAAATGTGTCATTATTATATTCGTTAAATTTGACATTTGTTAGCGTTAGCAGTGAGCGTTAAAAAAACAAGTTTGTGAAAAAATGGATATTACTCGTGAAGGTTTTCGTTGGATGATTTTTTACGATTTTAGTAAAGGCCTAACTCAACAACAATGCATAGATTCGTTTCGTTCAACTTTTGGTAATGAAGCACCATCAGAAAAGACTGTTTACAGTTGGTTTGCAGAATTTCGTTGTGGTCGTGCGTCCGTCAGTGATGATCCTCGTGAAGGTAGACCAAAAACGGTTGTGATTCAAAAAAACATGCTGTGCGCAAAATGATTGAAGAAGATCGTCATTTACCGGGTGGTAGCATTTAGCTGTTAAAAAGATCCGTTCCCGATGGATTCCGCATAATTTGACCGAAGCTCAAATAAAGGCTCGTGTTGATGTAAGGGAATGCTAAAAAAATTCAACCTAGGCACTGCAAACTCCGTATTCAACATCGTTACAGGTGACGAAACTTGGATTTTTTCATATGAACCGGAAAGTAAGCAACAATCCATTGTTGGGTCTTCCAAGATGAACCAAAACCCACAAAAGTTGTTCACGAAGCACTTCCAAGAAAATGATAGCTTGATTCTTCGGTTGTACTGGACATGTCGCCACCATTCCTTTAGAGGATCGGAGAACAGTTTATTCTGAATGGTATACAACCATTTGTTTGCCAGAAGTCCTCGACAAAATCAGGAAAAACAACCAAAAACGTCACATTATTCTTCATCATGACAAGCAAGCTCCCACACAACACGTCAACCGATTGATTATTTAAAGGAGAAAACATTGAATTAATGTCTCATTATCCGTATTCACCTGATTTATCCCCTGACTTTTTTTTTTGTTCCCCAATGTCAAACAAAAAATGCGTGGACAGCGATTTTCATTACCTCAAGAACCCTTGACGCCTTGGAAAACCATGTTTTTGTGATACCAACTTCAGAGTGGAAAAAATGTTTCGAGAATTGGTTTGAATGCATGCAAAAGTATATGAATCTTAAAGGCGAATATTTTAAAAAGCAATAAAATAGTTTGTTCCAAAAAATTTTTTTCTTTCTTAGTTTTTGTAAAAATTGAAAAGATAGCCCTCGTACCAGTTAAAAATATTCTTTTCGTAAAACAACTTTAACGCACTACAGAGAAAAAAATCTGCAAATGTATTGCCAGGAAGGTATAATTTGAAACTTTAATTAGTGTTTCAAATTTGGTTGCTTTATGATTTACAATAAATTCTATAGACGCACAATTTGTGATTTTTAGTAAAAAAATGTACTAGTCCTGTATGCCACCAGCGAAAAAATAGCTTATTTCGATTGCTTACGGTCATAAAGTTCCCGCCCTAGTTGTGCCATAAGTTCGCACGTCCCTGTACCCGAATCCACACTACTGTTGTCAGAAAGGGTTCTCATCCTCCATAATTTGATGAAAGATTTATTTATAAGTGAGACCCAAAATCAATCCAACTGGAATTAACCAGGAAGAAAGGGTAAGATGTTATTCCATGTAACAGCAAAACAAACAAAAAATACCTAAAACCAGAATCCAAACAATACAAAAATCGTGTTTAATTGTATAAATATTTTTCTTGAAGATCAAACTTGAACAGTACACATTAGTGTATACTATAGGGGTTATATGCGAATGATCAGTGATCAGTATTAACCAATTTTCACTCCATCTGCACAAGCTCAATTATTCGATTTGCGCTACTCATGTGAGTGAACACACATACACATTCATACACTGTGGTGTACGGTACACTCGGCATAACCCTTGAGTTACCGCCATCAGGGTTCGTATGGACCAGAACAGGGCCGAATCAAAGGCTTTCAACACGAAAATTAACATTAAGTTCACAAAAAAATAATAATTTCAGAAACGTATATTGATACAGGAAAGGTTACCAAACAAATTATTAGTCAGCACTAACGGAGAAGAAGAAGAGGAAAAACAAGAGCGATGGCAAGAAGAAATGGAAAAAGATATAAAAAGGCTGAACATAACTGGAAGAAGACAAAAAGCGATGGAAGCGGAAGAAAATTTTAGAACAAGCCGTGGTCCTGCTAGGCTTGCAGGGCTAAATTACCTATACAGGGTGAGGCGACACTAAAAAGAGTTATAAAAATCTTGTTCAAATAAAACTTATTTGGGGCAATGGGGGTCATAACCGGTTAACCGTTAAAAAACATTTGATACGGTACCAAATGTTTTTTTGCATTTGTTTTGTAAAAGGTATGACAGTAAATAACTTTTCTTCAAATTACACTACACATATTATTTTACATTTTATTTTAGAACTTTTATTTTTTCTCCATTCAACGGTGTAAAACTTGTATATGCTTACATAACAACATTTTTGAGAAAATAGCTTTTTCAAAATAACGACTTACCATATATAAACTGACGGATCAAAATCAACCAATGGCGTAGGTTGCGCCGTTTTAGATCCCCATCGCAATTTTAGCATAAAATTTAAACTCCCAGATAATATGTTTATCTACAATACGGAAATGGTGGCATTAAAGCTGTGTTTAGAATACTTAAAGAATTACTTTCATAATGGATTTGTAATTTTTTCTGATTGTAAACGCGCCGTCCAAATATTGAGTTGCCCTGGATTTGAGAAAAAGAACTATTCACTAATTTATGATGTTATTAAATGCCTTAACGATCTTACGATCAGCGGGAAAATTATAATAATATGCTCGATTAAAGGCCAGTCAGTTTTTGAGTTCAACATCGAAGTCGATCTTCTAGCCAAAGAAGCAGCTGTAAATGACTCCCTGTTAAATATTCCTCTAAATAGTAATGAGATTATGTCAATATTCAAATCTTCTATATACAATCAATGGCAACAAGAATACATAGATTCTCTACAGCTCAAAGGATCATACTATGGTCAAATTCAACTTCTTCCTAGAAAGCTTTAGTTTTCTTCCCACCAAAGCAGATCTTTTATTTGCACTTTTATCCGGCTTAGATTTAATCACACCTTCTCTCCATCCCATCTGCAAAGAATTAATATGATTTCGTCTCCTTACTGTCCGTCTGATAATTTGTCGGTCAGCGATTCGAACCATTTATTGTTTGAATGCCCAATTCATTTTCACAGAAACTGAAGAAGAACTTATTCATACAAAATTTAGTTGCCCAAAAAATATCGTTACCTACCAATATTCAGACGCTTCTTGCTACTAATTCTCTAGATATTTATGAAATTATTTATAACTATATTAAAGCAGAAAATATCAAATTATAAATGTAATTCTTAAAACATCGTAATCTCTTCATTTATACCTGGTTAATAGCCAAAGAAACCTAAGCCATAAAAAAGAAAAATAATAATAACGACTTATTTGTTGGTAAATAATGGAAACAAATGAATGCAATTGTTTCAATAGATAGATCACTTTTATGAGTCACTAATCACTTATTATTTTTAAGACCACCAAAAGTCGCTTTTCTCAAATATTTTGTTACGTAAGGATATAAAAGTTGTACACCGTTGAAAAGAAAAAAAAAAGCTCTATAATATTATGTTAAATAATATGTTTAGTGTTATTCGAAAAATAGTTATTAACTGCCATGCCTCTTTCAAAACAAATTGAAAAAAAAAATGTTTGATACCATTATAGTCTGAACCCGATTACCCCGTATAATTTATTTGACCAATATTTTTATAACTCTTCATTCTTATATCTTACAGTGTTGCTTCACCCTGTATATATATTATGGGGACCGGAAAGAAATCCATTATTTTAGATTACAAAATATTTTTTTTTTCCTAGTCATTTTTATTACATATAATTACAAACTATAATTTACTTATCAATATTTATTACGGCCTGCCAACGTTCTACAATTTTTTTGATAGCCTAGATAGATCTATAGAAGTTTTCTGGATTTGAAAATAATTGACCAGGTGATTTTCTACATCGGTGATATTTCGAAATTTTGTATCTCCTATTGTATGTCCATAGACTTAAATATGTGAAAATCGGAAGGCGAGAGATCGGGAGAATATGGTAGATGTGAAATAATTTCCCAGTTTAAATCATGAATTTTTTCGCGTGTTATTTTAGCTGAATGAGGACGTGCATTGTCATGATGATAAATTATTTCTTTTCGGTTAAATAAAGCTTGACGTTGCATTTAGTTTCTGATTTAATTTCAACAATTAGAGATTTCAAAATCAATCGAAAGCTGTATCAAACATACCGTTCAATCCTTGGATTGAACTGAACAGGGCACATGTCGCGAATACAGAAAATGGATGATCGAAATAGAATTTTCCAAAGGCGGCTCTTAGTGGATAATTTGGACAGTTAAAAGTTTGCAGCCTAATATGTTTTGGAGTAACTGCAATATATAATAGCTTGCCTAAAACCCATCTAAATCTCTTTTCAAATTAATCTATTATATAAAAAATCAGATGAATGAAAGCAAAATTGAATTACTGTTGTTAAGGGGGAATGGGTAAGGGCCCTTGTCCATATGCCGGCTTTAGTCAATTGTTTAGTTAGTTTCAGTGTGATAGTGCGGGCGGTGTATTTGGCCGGCCCTGTTTAGGCGAGGGACGAAGGGAGGAATGGGTTCGGGAGTAGCAGGTCCGGGGTGTTGATGAAAGGGGATGACTGCAGCCTCGGGCCGGGGTGGAAGAGGAACATTAATATTGCGAAATGAAGCTCATTTGCATTTAAATAAGGTACGGTGAAGTAGGGTGGCCAGTGTTAGAGGTGAGGCGAGGAGTAAGGGACGACTAATTACACTAACTATACAAAGAGCTATCTCTCTCTCTCTCTCTCTCTCTCTCTCTCTCACTCTCTGTCTGTGTCCTACCGTAGCCGCTGTCCGGCGGCTGCAGAAGCATGGTGGCGGTAGTTTCTCCCGCGTCCAAACCACAGTGGCGGAACAGGATTATTCTCATCTGGTCGCTAGTTACAAATTCACTCAAGGATCAACTCAAGCTAATAAACTATCAAAAGCAACTATACAATTAAAATCTAGAGTAGTGCAATCTAAATAAAAGTTTTTTAACCACCCGTTTGCGAAGAAATTTACTCCGGCATTACTGGTTTAAGATATGGCAGGTTAGGAGAAACTTTACATTGTAGTTTTATTAAATTTTTGTTGAAACTTCACATGTATAATACGAGGTGTGTAAATTAAGGAACCGGACTAGCAACGTAGCGTTTAATCTGACAACATTTGGGACGCGGGACCTGTAGGGGCGGCAGGCGAACATGTAATACGCCTTCAGTACGAGTTTGAAGTCGCTAGAGTAATTTTCTTGTCCGTAGCGATTTTTTTTTTGTGAAACAGTTTTTTTCTAGTACGTTCTAAAAATGAGTGAGATTCATTTCGAGCAACGGTGTGCTATCAGGTTTTGCTTCAGATTTAGACACAGTGCAACGGAAACTTTTGCAAAATTTCGTTTTTTGCAAAAATCGTAAAAACTACCTCGAACGCATCCAAACAAATTCGGCAAACTCCTTTGTGTTCGCGACATTCAGCACAGACCGGAACAGGTCGAGCGCTTAGCAAACCGACGTGTGCCCTTCGAATCTAGTCAAAAATGTCGTGTTACCTTACGCTAGTGAGATTATATAACATAGACACTGAACGCGAGCAACTTATTATGAAGCCAATACCTCCCATGGCGGGTAATGGGAGGTTGTCCCTTTGAGTAGTGCGGGTTCCTTACTTCAATTTGCCGACAAGAATTAAAAGTAAAAATTGGTATATTTTTTAATACTGTAAACTGCAAATTTTAATACGAATAAAATAAATTTCATAACTAATATTAGATTAACCTTAATTTGTTAGTATATTTTTCATAACTTGTACTTTATACAATTAAAGAAAACAATATATAACAATGCTTTAGATACTTTCTAAATTTAAAAAGGACAAGTTCTAAATTTGCAGTGCGTGAAAATTTCTCTGCGCTTGCGTATGACGATAATGAACCGTAAGAAGTAGTTCCACGAACAAAGCTAACACTCTCCGCTCTCCTAGCGGTTGACAAAATAAATGTAAATTAGGCAACCTACTGTACTGAAGGTGGTAAATCCTCCTTCCGTCTCCGCAGGATCCTGGCTTTATTACAAACTGTGCTAACGCATAAAGCATACTGTATCTAGCTTTAGAAGAGAGATTTCATCTTATAACACTGATAATCCTTTTAGATTATCAATGAGTTAAAAAATACCAGGTTCGTAAATTTATTGTTCAATGGAGTTGAAATTACTTTTCCATTAGTAATCAACCGACGGTAAATAATATTTCAAACCACTATTATAAATAAATTGAACATGATTATTTAATTTAAATGAACGCTATAAATATTAATATTCCGATACGAACAGCGATATTTTTATTGGATTGAGACTACTATATATCTTAATTTATTAGTAGAAAGAAAAAATCCATTATTATTTAATAGGTATTTTAAAAACTAATATCGATCATATTTATTTATTTTTATTACATTCCATTGAAATTAAGTAGGTATTTTAATTATCCAACTCGGTATTTTTCTATCAAGTTTTAGCCCGAGGCACGGTTGATTTAAGCGCCAAATGGTTCGGAGTTTAGACTCTTTGTTTTTGGATCAGTAGCTGATTGTAAACCACTGTGGTTTTGACAGAATAAATGTCCTCTTGTTGGCAGGGATAAACAAGCTCACACAAACTAAAATACAAAAAAAAAGTATTTGTACAATGTAATTTAATGTTTTGGATGTGGTGTAATATTAGTTTAGTCTTCTGATTCTAAAGATTTTAACATATTTTGTCTCATCTAAAATTAGTTGAAAGCACCAACACATTATTTGGTTTTTGCTTTACAAATTGAATATAGTTAAATACGGTGCTCTTTTCATACAGTCAGTACAGTTTCAACCAATAATAATCATAATAACCAGGGCCTTAACTCTTTATTATTTTATTTATTTTACATCGGCCTATTTCTGCAACGAGGCTAATCGCCGATGTCAAGGAGTGAGCTCTTACATCTGGATGAGGGGTGAATGATTGTGAAAATGGAAGTAATGTTAGCATATTATTCTCGTCTGAATAATATCACCAACGGGGAATAACTAGAAGGGCGCAAAAATGAGTAATATAAAATTACTTTATTGGAAATTTTTTGAAAAAGTAGAGACGAAATATTTTATTTTACTACGGGCAGTAAAATTACTAGATACCGCTCTAAATAATACATTTCTAACGCCTCATAGTTTTCGAAAATTAAATATTATGCCTAATCATTGGTCTCATTATAATTAATGATGAATTACCGAATTATGGTGAATGCAGAATCTATAAAAGCAAAGGTATCCGAGAACTGTACTCAAAGCCGAGTATCACACAACAAATGATAGGTAGCACACTGGATACTAAATTTACCTAGCGCCATTAATTAGAAGAGCATGTAAAAATTGATGTGAAGTGTGAATTTTCACACATTTCAGGGTTCTGTAGGAATTTAATAAGTGTCATATTAAAAAGATTTAAAATAGTTTAGATAAATTTTGAAAGAATAAGCCACGTACTTTCATCAAGAGAAAACAAACGTAGTTGAGATACGTTTTTATGAAAACCCAGCTATAGCTATCCAGTTCTGGTCAATCAGATAAATATTGTAAGCACGGTGTTGGAAAAAATTCCATAACTTTCGAAATAATTTTCAGATCAAAAATTCACAGTCATATGCATTACTCAGATTTTTAGATTAACCCACCTGGATTAAAGGGTGCCGGAAAAGGGATTTTTTTAGCAAGTCATATTAAAATTTAAATATAATAAGAACTACTTTCTGTTCCGTATTATACATCTTAAGAGCTTTAATTGAATATCATACAATAAATTAGAAAAAAAAATTTTTTTTTCAACGACACAAAAAATTCGATTTTTTTCGGAAAGCTAGTCTAATAAAAATTTCAGATGAACTAATCCGGTTCCCATCATTGTACATTAATGAGATTTTTTTTTTCAGAATTTTACATCAAACCTTCTGGAAACAAGATTGGGCGACAATTTTGGTGACGGTAATTTTTTGACGAAAATCTCTTAAAAAAAATTCTTTTGTTTATCCAGGCATTAAGAGGTTTAATTTAATACTTCACTCAAAATTTTTAAAAGTTATTAATTTTTTTTAATACATACTTCAAATTTTTTGATTTTTTTTGGTTTATCCAGGCATTAAGAGGTATAATTTAATACCTCACTCAAAATTTTTAAAAGTGATTCATTTTTTTTTAAATACTTACTTTAAATTTTAATTTTTTTACATTTTATGTTATTTTTTGAACTCTCTATAATTTTCTTATATGTGAGTCAAAGAGTTGTACAAGCGTGCCAAATTTCAACTTCCTATATTCAGCTGTTTTGCTACAATTTCTACCGTACAGACAGACGGACATATGAGTGATGTTATAAGGGTTTATTGATCATACTTACAAAACCCTAAATACCATCTTCTATAAAATTACACAAATTTACTTATGTCCTTTTTGCTTTTGACCGCCATCCTGAGATATAAGAAAGCAACGTGGTCAGCACGGAGTTTCACTAGTCCTATTTTCCTTTCATAAAGAAGTGCTCATATTAACTATAAAAACTTCGGAATGAACACTATTAAAGGGTGAAAATAAAGTACAGAGAGAAGGAAGAATAGAAATATATAATAATTTGTCAAGTTTTCTTCAATTTTGTTTTTTAATATATCTTACCACACTACCAATTTTATAATGTACTAGATCTTCTGTAATTTATTCACGGATAGATTTTTTGACGAATTTTTACGGTGAAACATAATAGAACAAAACGAATACTATTAATAGCGTTGCTGACAATCTCTTAACAATGGCATAATCATCGAAATACTAGCATCTAGCGAGAACGAATAAATCTTATGATGAAACCAACCTATTATTAGTTTTATTTCTTAATCTATTAACATTAACTATATGATTATTAAAATCACAAATATTAAATGTAAATTAGTGTTCAAGGAACATTCTAGTAGCAGTAAAACTTCAATCCCATTATAAAATCTTGCACAAGTTCTAAGTATTTTAAATAATGTATAAACTTGTATCTTCAGGTGTTGTACAAAGGTGAAGTTGCGCCGCTGGCCGCTAGATGGGTGACCACTAGCGACAGAAGCTCTGGTAAAGCTCGTAGAAAGCTCGGTACTGGCCAGAACATTCCTCCTCCCGTTCATTACACATTCATGCAGATTACGGGTAGAATGCTTACATTTCACATCAAAGACATTGCGCCTTACACAAAAATAGCTCTAAATAAAGGATTAAAGACACTTGAGTTTTTTAATGGTAGTATGTAAAAATTGTTTGATGAAAAAGAAAAGAAAAAATAAGATTTTTACCGTACTATTAAATGTTCATATAATTCAAAATACAAATTAAAAACAGTTACATACTTGACTAATACATATTAATCCTTTGAGGACAGAGTTAAGAATTAATTTCTAAATACAATTTTATTCATAAAAATTATTTAGAGTATTAACTATGCAAAATGATCCTCAGGAAGATGCAAACAACTTGAAAACTGTACAAACAGAACCGGCGGAAGCGGACATGTAAGGCATGTGGTAAATGCGGGCGAAGCTGCGAGGGGGGCGCTGACGTGAGACTAAAAAGGGCGCCAAATGCCAAATGAATGTAAAAGTAATTTAGTGTGAAGTGAAATGTAATTTTATAAGTGAAAACCTTTTTTTTAGGTCTTCATTTGACATGCTCGAAAAAAGCTAGTTACGCCTGTCTAGGGGCGCCACAGTCCCTCGCGCCGGCTCTATGTACAAATACTAAATTCAGTTTTAAGTCGATTTTTCTGCGTTAAAGCCTTCTGCCTCCAGAAATGACAGCAAATTCTGCATTCATTTCTATTATATTTTCTTGGTTGATTATATTTTATGCGCTCTAAATTGATTCCACACTAACATCGCACACTTTTTAAATAACGTACCTATACCTTCGGACAATAAGACGTACCCCAGTTTTAAGTCGATTTTTCTGCGTAAAAGCCTTCTGCCTCCAGAAATGACAGCTAATTCTGCATTCATTTCTATTATATTTTCTTCGTAGATTATATTTTATGCGCTCTAATTTGATTCCACACTAACATCGCACACTTTTTAAACAACGTACCTATACCTTCGGACTATAAGACGCACCCCAATTTTAAGTCGATTTTTCTGCGTAAAAAGGTGCATTTCTAAAAGGTTTCATCTTTATATATAAAAGAGAATATTTGTGGATATGTCCGGAAATTCTAACCCACTTCCAGATATGGTACCGAGTTGAAATTTGGCATACAGGTAGAAAATGCCTTCATCATAACTAGAAAAATCGAAAATCTCAAAAAAGTCCTATTAGCAACGAGAAATTAATAATTTTGTTTTTAATTATATTGGACCATTGGAATATCTATTAAACCGTCAGTGAGAACACGGGAATTTCCCTTCAATAGTTGGTTGTACAATTATATTGAGATCGGGAGTGTTCGGTCAAAATCGTAAATGGCTCAAATATGTAGGAGTGGGGACGCATTTAATTTCGATATTTCGTGCGGGCAACATCGCTCAGTACAGCCGGTAGAAAATCTAGCAATAGTAAATATGCCTTTTAAAAGTAAATTAAATGATCGCGCTATTACTAGCCAAAGTCGCGAAATAGTTTCTTATATTTTGACTTTTATGAAGCTGGGGAACCTATTATTCCTTTTAAATCAGTTTTTGCTTGAGTGGCTGTGGCAACAGGCGAAACAAGAATTTCAAAAAAAAAAAATCTATCAAGGTGAACCCTCGAAATTTTCTTCACCTAGAAAAAGTGTACAAAAGGATCGTACGAAAAGAAATATAGACGATTTTGATAAAGGAGTTTTAACGAAAACTATATTAGACCTGCATACAACAGAAAAAATAGTACATTCTCTGTCTACTATTTTACCAAAATTTTAAGATTTCACGGGATATGAGGGAGATCGGGAGACACTCCGATGGGAGAATTAGTATAGGCATTTTTAAAACAGTTTGTGGTCTCCAGAAATATGACATTTCGCCTTGAAAACGCTAAAGAATTATCTCACTTTAATTATTTGTGAACAAGCACATATTTATACAATGGTACAGTAAATCAAAAAATATATAATTAGACCATACTAAAACTATTCGCACCAAATCTAATTGGAACCCATTCCGACATGGGCCCGGTCTAAACCGGCTATGGCTGTATTTTTTCCGGTAGCGAAGCATCGGGTACACTGCTAGTTCTGTCTAAAAAGGTAAATTTCGGACAATAAGACGCACATGTCTTATTGGCCGAAACATACGGTAGTTAAAAAAGTCATGATCATATTAATAATGTTTACCGAAAAAAAAAAATAATAATAATAATAATAATAAATAAAAATTAATTACAGTTTTGGTTGCAGCGCCTCCATTAGAGGTTTCCGCGAGACCCCACAGCTGTGATGCGTGAAAATTCTCGCTTCCCATCAAATTTTTACAGTTGTCTAGTAACAATTTTCTAGTAAGGTTCACTAAATTAATATAAATAGCACTTTGTTATTCTGTAAACTCGTTTCTAGAAAATTTAATTTAATCGTGATAATTTTTTAAAGTAATGTGAGTAATGTACTTCTATTTACATTTGCCTTATATTTAGTAAGTAATTAATGAGATATAGTCAATTAGATAGCGATAGAGAAACACGGCGTATCCACTTACAGTACCGTATCCCAGAATACTGTGAGACAGACGCGAATAACTTACACTGTCCATGTTTGCGCTAATCGAACCTCAAGCATTCTTTACCGTCAATAAAAGGTTTTGTAGAATGTTTAACGGTCAGACACGTAATCTGCATACATTAGTTTTACGCTGGTAATTACAGTTATTTTTCACTATTTCTCTGTTTCTTTAATGTGAAAAATTAAACTTTTGGGTATAATACAAGTTGCTCAGCCATAACTTATAAGCTACAAACTTTTATTATATGAGGGGTTAAGTCAAGATTATTGAAGTAAAGGTTGTCTCGTAACTTCTGATCAGTGAGAGCGTGAGAGGTAATAAGTCACATGTCTGCTTAGTTCAAACTAGTATACAAAATTAATATAAATGTTGCATGTTTTTAAATATTTTTATTGACTATATTCATAATAGATATTTATTTCAAGACAGTTCTACTGAATAAATTATAAATAAATACCTAAGGAAATTTTATACTGATTTATATAAAATTTAAGGTGATAGGTATTTGTATTATAGTTAATAAATAACCATAAAATCGAATATAAATATAATTTTAGGAATATTTAAATAAAAATAGAAAAACAAATTGCTATAATAATATAGTAATTAATAAAATTGGAGGTTATATCAGTTTTAAAAACGGCTGGACGTATTTTAACGAAATTTGGTACAATAGAGTAGAACCAGGATCAAATATAGTTTCATATTCGATTTCATACAGCATGCCTTTTGGAGGAGAGAATATTTACCCTGTGACAACAAAAAAGGGATGGTACTAAACCCCTGCATGCTTTCCGGTCATAGGAAAAATTGCATTTCCACTTAAACACAAAATTTTTGTGCTTTTCTCTGATTTAATATTGCATGCCCTTTTGTCAAAAGAAAGTTATAACAAATTTGAAGTCTTTTAAATATATGCATGCGATTCGGAGGGTCCCAAAGTGCTCAAACGTTCATGTGATCTTGTAATAAAAAAATATGATTTTCCGCGTTTTCATACAGCATGCCTATAATTAAAAGACTTTAAATTTGTTATAACTTTCTTTTGACAAAAGGGCAAGCAATATTAAATCAGAGAAAAACAAACAAATTTTGTGCAAGTGGAAATGCAATTTTCTCTATGACCGGAAAGCGTGCAGGGGTTTAGTACCATCCCTTTTTTGTTGTCACAGGGTAAATATTCTCTCCTCCAAAAGGCATGCTGTATGAAATCGGAGACAAAAAATGTCATGAGCTCCCGGTCTATTATAGACAAAATTCAAACTTCACCATTATAACATATCAACCTTCAAAATCACCTTCAAAATTATAACATATACGATAAACAAAGGCTGACGTCCCGTTAGCATACAGATGAAGTGTAGCTTCGCTATTTACCCCCACCTCTTCAAGTTACGAGACAACCTTTGCTTTAAGAATCTTGGGGTTAAGTAAAATTTACTCATTTTAAGAAACATTTCCTTCCCATTCGCTGGAAGGCGCTTCTATTAGGGGAAGGGGTACTTTTATTAGATTCGCTAAAATCGTATTGGTTGCCCGTTACAATCTTTTCGATTTTGAGCAAAATTCTGGTTTACTTCAAAATGTGTATAGGGTAGACCGGGGTCAAAAGTAACAGGGTACAATAGTAACAACACTGGGAATATTACTGAAACTACAGCGCGCAAAATTTTCGTAATAATGACAATGTATTTGTCTAATAAGTTGTCACTTGTTGTGCTTTATTTGTCCGCATACATAGTGACTGAACGGTGTTGGGTGGTGAAATTGGTTTTTAACCTGTTCAAGTTTTTCCGTAAGCTGAAAATCTTAAATATTTCTTATTATGTATATTAATTCTTAAATATTATTTTCAATTGGATTTTAGCAAATATTAAACTATATTTTTTGGTTTTACTAGTAGTAAGCTCTTTATTTTTTACCTTGCAGTATTAAAATTTACAATAAGTCTATACTTATATAAATTTTGAAAGTTCTAAAATGTACTTGATAGTGAAATTAATTAATTTTTATCATATACATACTAAAATTATACAAGTGTCATTTCAGACTGGATGTAATTTTGTCCTTCTGTTCTTCACTCTTTTCATCTACTGAATCTGGGTAACTTCACTTAGAATATGCAGAGATGATTTAGCATTTCTGAGTTCTTCATCACAGTCTCTACTTAGGTGCTCAATGTTCTCTGCTGCGTTGTGGCACATTCTGAATATTCTATCATCTGTTTTCAGCCAGTAATCGTTACACCTCTCTCCATTTCCGATTTTTGCAGGGCTTTTATTGTTTTTTGCAAGGTAATATGGCAGGTCGTTTGTCTAAAGAAAGTTGTATCTGGGGTTATAAGTAGATTTAAGATTTTATTTGGTTTTAAATATTGAAAAATCACTTGGGTACAGTTGTAACAATCGTAGCCGGGCACAATTGTAACGTGTTACACCAGTTTTTGATAGATAATTTTGAAGCCAAAGATATTTAAAATGTTGTACCTACGTAACTCTGGCCCTTTTATGTATATATTTTCTCATTTAAAATTAATTTTGATTAGATTACTACCAAAACTTTTCTTTTTTTAAGTAATTTAAGATTTTTTACTTACAGACATTAACTAGACCAGCGTTTCTCAACCGGGGAGTCGTGTAAGCTTCGCCGGGGGGCCGCGAAGTCATATAAAATCGAAGCATGAAATTATAATAGAAAAACGCTCAATTTTGTGCCTTGTGGTAAGCCTGAAGTGCAGTACCTAGCGGAGGATGGTTTAAGACCTAAACCAATACCACCTATATATATATATATATAGGTATTAAATAAAATTCTTATGTCATACTCGTCATATATTTATTAAAACAATTTATCCTGTATATATATATATATATATATAAATGACAATATATATATATATACAGGACCGGCGGTTGGGAAACACTGCTCCAGGTAACTATCTAACAGATAAGGTTATAAGATACTTTCTGTGCTGAATAAATGTCATCCCGTCTTTCAATACAAATATATCTATCGGATAGTTATCTAACGGATAATGAGACTGATGTATTGAATTCACTGCTTGGTATTTATTCAGAAGTTCCAGATAAAATTATCTGTCGGATAGTTACCTAGTGGCTTAAATGAAGGTGGAAAGACCGGGCCTTAAGGTCCCGGGGGGACCTTAAGCCTCCAACCTTAGCCCTCCAAATGATCCCGTAAATAAAAAAAATTAACCTGTATAAAATTCTCGAGAGATAACTCCATTATACATCCAATAGTAATTTTCATCCCTTTTTGAGATCTCAGAATTATCATTGATAGCCCAAAAGTCATCCTATTATCAACGCTATAGCTCTGAAATTTTAATAAATTCTCAATCAAAATATATAACTATTTATATAAAGATACAAAGTAACAAAATATTAACTATTTTAGGATCATGTAGTACCAAGTAACTTCCAAATTTAACGTTATACCTCATCTTCAATAATAAAAAAATAGTGTATTGGGCCCGGTAGTTCAATTTCAACCACCTGTATACTATTGATAAAATATAAATATATGTGTTTATTCTCATAAAGAATTATTTTAAGCAGTTCTGTTCCTTATGTATTAATTGTTAATGACTTTAATGAGCTTTATCAAGATTAACCATCTTGATATGTAGTGATACGTGATTTTTGCAAGTGGCATCTTCATTTTTTTCTGACGTTTTTAGTTATTTTTAAGTGATAAAAGTGCAGAAAATACTTGAAATAGTGTGTTATAGTGTGGACTTTAGTGTTTGGATTTCATGCAGACCAAAATTGGAGCGACTGGAAAGGTATTTGTAGAAATTTTTGTTAATTTTATAATGTAACTCATTGTTATGTAGAATGTGCTTCTATGGACAATATAGAGACACATACATGCATACACTATCGGCTATAACTAGAGAAACAAAACTGTTTTTTAAATCATTTTCATAAATCTCGATTATTGACTAAATGAATAATGAATTATATTGGTATAGCAACAACAATTTATAAGTTAGAACCTGCTCTTAAAAATATTTGTTGTACTGGTACAATAAATAAAATAATTAACTTTCTGCTGCAGTAGACCATCTGCATATTTCTTTTGTAAGACTTAATAATAAAACAATTTTTTGTGGTTAAATTTTTTCCTTTGCCCTAGCTCCCGTTCTTGTCCCGGTTTAGAGTTTCATAATTATGGTAAGTCTATATATATATATATATAGGAGGGCCGCAGACAATATTTAAGTTATTTGGGGGGGGGGCATGCCAGAAAAGGTTGAGAAACACTGAACTAGATTGTTATACCATGAGTTCAAAAAGAAATTACATAAGGATGGGCTGTGGAAAAATAAAATAATGTCTATTGCAAGCTTTATATAACAAATGACCACCGTTTAGGCACAGCCTTTGTAATCATTAAAATTGGAAATGATTTTTATTTTTTTTTAATTATATTGTTTTATTGGCCATTAGTCTATACAACCATATAACCCAGCTAAATACAAATTTATACATTATATAGAATATATTTTTTGATTTAACAGGTACAGAAAAATAAACATAAAAAACTAAAGAAGCTGTTCATAATGACCACCGTTTTCCTGCAGACACAAATTTATTCGCGTTTTATTGTAAAAACCATTATAATTGTAGCTTAATTGAATTTTCAATAGAAACTTATGACAACAACAGTGATGACAGTTAACTAATTGACAGTTAAAACTTGCAGTACACATTATTTTATTTTTCCACAGCCAACCCTTATGTAATTTTTCTTTTTGAACACATGGTACTTCTAGACTTGTATTGTGATTAATTACTGACAAGACTATACTTACCAGTGATTTTTCAACAAATATCTTTGAAAAATATCTTTTACCTTTGTCTTTAACTATGGTACACGTCGAGATCTTCTTAAATCGAGAGATGTCGAAAATAGCTTTTGTTTGAGACCAAATTCGACGTCGTATCCCTTCGCAACCCAGAGTTATACTGATTTGAATTGCGCGCGACACAGTGGAAAGTCCGCAAAATTCCCAATTTTATATGGGTTATTTGAAAAAAACATGTTAAATACCACTGCTTTTGAAGAGAGATGGGGCCGTGGGCTACAGTTTGAGAAATAGTGTTTATTTCATAGTTGAGATTTTCACACTTTTTTCTAATTAAATAATTTAATGTGAATTGAAGTATGAAATAGCTAATTAATTTAACACAGTTTATTTATGTTTGTTTTTTCTGTGTTATCTTTGTTTCTCATCACTTTACGGAAATAACATCGGTGCGTCAACTTAACGTTGAAAATAAAAACTGTGAAATACAGATTAAAATTTGCATAATGCAATGGAGAAGGTGAAAAACAAATTATAAACTTGTATATGTTTGTGTCATACGTAAAAAAAAACAATTTCTGTTTATAATACTGCTACTGACTTGAACAAGCGACATATTTTATTTTAATTAAAATTATAGATA
The DNA here is from genome assembly GCA_963971575.1 of Liopterus haemorrhoidalis. NCBI lineage: Eukaryota > Metazoa > Arthropoda > Insecta > Coleoptera > Dytiscidae > Liopterus > Liopterus haemorrhoidalis. The sequence continues at coordinate 43,974,659 of OZ020612.1, read as the reverse complement.
GCATAAACAAGTGATTTAAAAAATATGGATTTTAAAGCGCACCAACTTTAAAACACAATTACAATAGATAAATGAATGCAACTTAAAAAATAGCTATTTGTGTAGCATGGCTAAAAAGTATCTGCATTTGAAGGCCGAGGCGCAGAAGAGGACTTCAAACAGATAAGGACGAAAAAGTAAAATTTATTAGAAAAATTAAATTTATTAAATTACATTGGATAATTTATGATTATTGAACAATTATAACAATTATAAATGTTTGACTGTCAGTTGTTTCCGTGTAACCGTGGAGACCTTGTAACTTAAGAAATTACACAAGGATGGCGCTAGCATCTAGCGGCGAAAAAAATATATTTATAAAAATATATAAAGCTCTAATTGCGTATATTGACGGATGAAAATTATTATGTATTTTATCTTATTTTTATTATAACGTTGCTTTTACCACAAATATTTCCACCAACCAAAAGGGTTGGGTTCAAAATTAAAAAAAAAAGGTTTAAATGAAGATACTTTTAACTGATTCATCGTCGGCTGAAAGAGATGATTCTGTCGATTTTCTTGAATTTATTTAAAAACGGGAAACCGTAGCTTGTAATGGACAAATTTTGAAATAAATCAGAGAGAAAAAATTTTTTGCCCAAAAATCGAAAAAATTATTTTTGGGAAAATTTTGAATATTTAGAAATTCCTATCTCAAGAACGTAAATGACAAAGACCTGGGGTTCGATTTTTTATAGCCCCGATATTCTAAAGGAGCTTAGGTCAAATTTTGAAGAAAAATGTTTTTTTGAAAAATTTGGATTTTTTTAAAACTATCTTGAAAACGGTTAAAGATAGAAATCTGCGGTTTAAATTTTTTAAATACTTGTGGCCTGTTTTGCCTAGAAAAAAAAATAAGACCTTAAACACCCAATTTTTTGAATTTATATGACTGTTTAAGCTAAACCTTTGAAAATGTCAAAAAAATTTGACCATTTTCAAAGGTTTTGTTTGACGATTAGTATTTATTGTAAAAGTTGGGTTATTAAGGCCCCAATTTTTTTCTAGACTAAACAATATATACGAAAATTTCAAAAATTCAAAACGCAGTTCTTTATATTTTATGTTCTTAAGTTATAATTTTTAGTAATTTCAAAAAAAAACTTGACAAATAAAAAATGGTTGTTTGGGAGTTGCTTCCAAATAAGTTCTAATGCTGTTTAGGACTTCAGAATTTAAAAAATTTCCACCGTAGGTCTCTCTCTGATGTAGCTTTTGAGATGGTCTTTCGAAAATGAAATATTTACTAATTTTCAAAACTACACGAAAAAAAGGCATTAACTTAGGAGGGCCCTATTTAAATGAATTTTTAAAATCCTCTAACATTGTATAACTACGCAATTTAAATAATTAATATTTCATAAATTAATAAAAAGTTAATTTAAAAATATTCTTGCCGCTAATATACTGTATTCTGATTCAGTAGCACTTGTGAAGCTTACTTTGATCCCTTTTGTCCGGTAGAGTTGGTCCTTAACCACTTCTTCTGAAGTTTCCAACCTCGCCGCGAGAGACGCTCTTACTAAGCATATTAAATATAATGCCTAAAGTTGAATGCGTTTGCAATATATGTTATTAACTATGAATGTATCACGTATATTCAGTCAACATTATTAACTAAATATTCTGAGAATTATATTTCGTATTGCGCATTTAATTCTTGTCACTCTAGTTAACTGTAATTAATTGTTGGGCCTTGAGGATTTAAGGTATTTTCTACATATAAAAGTTTCATTTATGGTAATATGATTAATACTTTTTCTACGGCTGTTAAAAAAACTACTATATTTCACTTGTTTTTGTGCATACAATGTTAAAAAATGTAAAAAGTGTTAAAATAAGTTTCATAAGCGTTTCATTATTTTACACTTTCAATAAGCATAATACAGGCGTGCACCCAGGGGGGGGGCAGACACGGGCTTAAGCTAGGGTGACCATTCGTCCCGCATTTTAACATTTTGTCCCGCATTAAGATACGTTCCGCAAAAGTCCCGCATTTTAACATTTTGTCCCGCATTTTGGATTTGGGAGGTGAGGCCCTTTTTTTTGCTCCGTCCCGCATTGCCTTCTTAAGAAAATGGTCACCCTAGCTTAAGCCTCACTCAAGAAGTATTAAATTTTTTTTGTTCGATTTGGTTGTTTTTTTTTTATCACTAAACACTTACATCCTCCATCTTTCAAAGATGAAAACAGGCCATAGAGCCATTTGCGGCCCACATTCATATTTTTATCTTTCTCTTTATCTTCGAATTCTTTTTATCTTCGAATTTTCAAAAGTTTTTTCAAGAAAAAAAAAATGTTTTAATAAATTCTGGGTACGCGTCTGGCATAATATATCGGCTAATGGGGGATGTATTATTACACTACACTATCTCCATGGAATTATATAAACTCATGGGGGTGAAAAAAACATTTTCAAGGATTACAGGTGGTCCGTGCAATCCGAAAAACATTCAAATGGTGCATCGAAAATAAATAAAGTGAATTAGTGATTTTAATACCAAAATCTCAACTTTTAATTTTGTCCTAGATTTTTTTAATTAGAGAGCCGTAGGAAAATGTATATATCAATTTTTATTTATTTTTTTAACTGCAGTCGTAAAAAAAATATTGTACGAAACTCACGCATAAAGCATCTTTTTTTCACTTATGGGATTGCTGCACTCACCTACGGTTTGTGCTATTGACACTCGTTGGGAATGGGAGGACCCAAAAAGAGGGGAGAGAAAAAATAGAGGTAACAAAAAGAGGGAAAACAAAAAGGGACGGCAAAGGCGGAAAAGGGGCGGAGGGGGACCAAAAGGGGCAAAGGGGGGATTAGGTTACGAATTTTTTAGGCTACGCGTACCCTAGTTTGGAGACCACTGTTCTAAACGAATGGTCAGCAACCTTTTTTACGTCACGGACCGTATACAGTAACATTTTTTATTTTTACATTGCGTGCCGCATTCAATAAATAATAAATAATGAATAATTAATAGGTTCTCAGCGCTAGATAGGCAGAGAAGGGACAGAGAAGGTAAGTTCTACGTTTCTAAACCATCGTTTCTACGTTTTCCTTCGTTTCTACGTTCTACGTTTCTGGGCCGGTTTCATACAATATTTTTTCCATAGATATGAAAGTCACGTGGTCTGTGTGACATTTCGACCGGTCCTAGTATCCCGTTATAAACAGGTACTCATTTTTGGTATGAAATACTTGAGGCTAAGTCAACCCTAGACCTGACAAAAGCACAAAATATCACAAAACCACAAAATCCGAAAAAGATGGGAGTATGTGAACTCGCGTCTTTGTACAAAATTAACATTAATAAAAAAATTTGCGGGCCATACTTTTGTAATTTTTATTTTTTACGATCTTAAGTTCTTTTTTACACGGACATACACTTATTCACAGGCTATTCCAAACGTTTAGGCGGAACTAAATGGGAATTTCGGTCTTTTAGGTTGTCAGGAGAAAGAATCTTGCTTGGGTTATTTCATGTTTGACGTTTGGAATGTGAAAATTTCAAAAATAAAATACTTTTTTACCTATTTTAATAACAAAAAAATAAATAAATGGGAAATTTGTATTAAGAATTACACAAAAAATCAAAATATAAAGAAAATTACATTAACCTTAACCAAAAAATGTTTATTATAAGTATGCTTTACAAAGCTTAAACAAAACGGCCAAAACGAACGATTCAAACGATGAAAGTAACTAGATTGCAAAATCTAGTTCCGCCTAAACGTTTGTAATAAGTCTAAAAGCAACACGGCAGTAATGTGTTAGCTACGCTAGATAAGAATATATTTTCTTATTGGTGGACCGCATAAAATTGTTCGATGTGCCACTTTCATCCCACGGGCCACCGATTGCCAACCCCTGGTCTAAACCTTTCTCTCTTGGGTTAGCATTAGCCAATAAAATTAACTTTGATTAGGGAAAAAAATGTATTAGTATTTTGACAGTTCTAAAAAAAAACTGAATTAAACATTTTTTCAGATAAAAAATAAATTTCAATAATAACACATCAAACCCCTGAAATAATTAATGTAGTTGGAAAATATGTACTTTTATATTTCATTATATAAAATTCATACACTGCACAGTTGACTAGACATCATTATTATTTTTATTTTTTTATCGAATGCATTGTATTAAAAACTTTTAATATAAAAAAGCTTTAATATTTGCATTACATATATTTTTCTGTATTTATTGATTTTATTCAGTAATCTTCATTAAAATAAAATGCAAAGCTAATTTAATTATAAAAATATTAATTAAAATACTGTGAATTAATTTGCACAATTTTTATTACTATTTTAAATTTAATATTCGGTAAAAATAAAAAATATATACAATAGATATATCTGCAAAATAGAACATACAAAAAATATAAAAAAATTCCAGTGAAAATGCCAGGAAATTTATTTTTCCAGGGAATAACTAATAATATTTAAAATTAATTTTTACAAAATCATTATAGAGAACGCATTTTCATAAGCCAATGCATAAAAAAGAGATCCAAAACACTTAATTCAGGAAATTAAGAAAAACTTTTTGAACATAGAACACTATTACACCTGAAACTTTAACTCATATCCGACGTGTAATTAATTTCACAGCTTTGGGCAGCGTCCCAATGTATTCTTACGTAGAATATAAAACTTATGGTGCAATTCTGTGGCAAAGCTGTAAGCTACGGATGACCGTATCTAAGGAGTTGTTTTATGTGTTGTTATGGCCAGTGTCTTATAGATTTTGTCTGTAAGCTTACAGATTTGCCACAGAATTGCACCATTAGGTTAACGTTAGGGTGCGACGCATGGAGAGTTTACATATAGATGCAGGTCTTGTCTGAGACAAAATAGTTGCATACCCGAAAAATGTGAGCGCTACGGTATACCACAGTACTGTTCATAAACAATTACGCGAAATCAAATAGCGCAGCGTATAAAAACAAGCTGTTAAAATTAAAATATTTAATAGATTAAATTAAAAATTAAATAAAAATCTTAATATTTTATAGTGGGGAGTCTAAAAAATATATTTAAAGCTCCCTCTCAAATGTATTTTTTGAAATATGGTCATTTTCTGTCGTTTTTTGAATTTATTCAAAAACGGTAATACATAGCTTGTAATGAAGATTATTTTTGAGATCTACGTGTCCAGGTGAATTTCGATATCGTCCACAGATGCGAAATTTTTTCCGTTAAGGGAATTTAGTAAAAAGCAGAACAAATTGTAGTCGGATGGTGCGATGTCTGGACTATATGCTTCGATTAGCATTTGTTCCGCTTTCTGCAAAATTCCCTTAACGGAAAAAATTTCGGATCTTGGGACGATATCAAAATTCACCTCTACAAATTTTTCGAGAGCAAAGATGGAACCTTCTAGTGAGATGGCATTATGAAATTGCCCGAGCGTTTGTCCAAAGTGATTGAAAGTAATGGACAGTACATTTGATAATAAAAGTTTTTTTTTAGAATGTATATTTTATTGAATAAAAGGTGAAAAAAAAACGACCGGACTTATGTAACAACCCAATATATATTATATCTAATAGTAAGGTCTACAAACTTAAATACCACCCCTCACAGTCGAACATCAAAATTGTAGAAAGAGAGATGCTTGCTTTAGTATGTGAGAAATATTTTATTTTCGAAAGACAGTATCTCAAAAACTAATTGAGTTAGGGATCAGTGATAGAAAGTTTTGGAATCCCGAGGCCCTAAAGGGCCTCCGGATATATTATAAAACAACTCCCAAACAATTTTTTTTTTTTGTGAAATTATTAATTTTTGTTTTTGTTTTTTAAATTCTAACTTAAGAATAATAAAATATAGTGACCAGCAAAGGTAAAAAAAAAAACAAACTGATATATGTTTTTGTAACTGTTCTATGTCACTGTCTTTGATAGAGCTCTCTCTATGCGCAACATTAAGACGGCCCTATTATGAGATATTTGTCAAACAATACGCATGTCTAAAGTAAAACATCTTATTTTAAAAGCAGGATTGTCCTACTAATAGGAAGGACTGTCTTACTGAAAGAATGACTAACGTACTGATAGCAGAACGCTTAGCAACCCTACATATACATAGGTCACGTGTAAAGTACCAAAAATGATATTTTAGTTGATTTAGATTTAAGTGTGTTAATATATGGAATTAATAGCACAATGTATTTTTAAAATAAAAGTCTTTTAAAATATATAAAAAATTTGCATTTTAAACTGGATTTTTTAAATATCATCAGATTTATTTTTTTGCATGAATCTTTTAATGTAGAAGTAAATTATGTATAATGTAAATTCATACACTAGAATAAAAATTTATTTATGAACATGTATACAACATAAAATATAAATTAAATTTTATTTACATATTATTATAATGTTACGTGTATGCTAAAATAACGCCATAAAGGAAGTTATTAAAATTAAACTATCCTGTTCTTAGAAGTGAGATAATTCATTATTTATGTCTTTAATATACTTGAAAATTACTCTAGAAATAATGATCATAACTTGAATTATTACCTTTTTATATAAAGATGTTACTTTTCACGTAGTGTCGGTTAAATTTGTTACAATGTTACAACTAGAACTAAATGTTAATTACACCTTAAAGAATTTATACAAGAACTTTAAGCAAAGATAACTTTAAGCAAGATTACTTTGTGCAAAGTAATCATGCATTTGTTTGGGCTAAAGAATTTAAACCAAATATTGTGGGATCAGTTTGCCTTTTTTTATTTGAAGATAAAGATTGACCCCGATCTGCCATAATGTTGAAATTTTGTTTTATTTTTAATTTTCAGTTTTACAATGTCCTAAACTTTATCTTACTTTACTCATTAAACAAATAAAAATTGGAAATTCCAACATCATCACAGGCTAAATTGTACTTTTATCTTTAAAATAAGTCCGTGTTTATAAAAATTAATTAATATTTATACTAATTATGTCTCCCCACAATGAAGCAACTATTTATGTGAAAAACATCTACAAATACACAGGCGATATACTGAGATGAGTTGGCTACCTTAAGGTCTTAAGAATTTTATTGTCTGCTAGCTGAGGTTCCCGTACTTTGTTCGAGATTAAATATGATTTATCATAAGTAGTCGCCGATAGCCCCCAAATGTTAGTTTTATTAAAAATGTATTAAACAGGAAAGATTTTCTTATTTCTTATTTATTATGTATGTATGTATGTATGTATATAAGTATATATGTATGTATGTATGTATGTATTTATGTATGTATGTATGTATGTATGTATGTATGTATGTGTAGAGTTGTTAGGGTTTTTTCAAGGATTTCTTTGAAAAAACATTGAAGAAACGTCTCTGTTATTAACTCCCTATTAAGTTTATGCAAGTTTTCTTTGAATTTTTCTGGTTTCTTCTGAAGAAGTACTGTAGCCCCGTCACATCATATTCGCGTCGATATCTTAATTATTTTTTTTTACTTTGTGTGTATTCTAAACAGGCACGCACCTAGGGGTTGGGCTCACGGGTTGAGGCTCCATCAAGCACTCAAAAAACACGCTTTTAAGTTACATGTTTTTCTCAATAGAGCCCTCCAGGAAAGAAATTTTGCTTCTGAACAACTGTAGAAAAAAAAAAAAAAAATCTTCTGAGCAACCCCCAAGAAAAAATGCTAAGTACGCGCTTGATTGCTACTTTTATTTTTTATTTTTTACTATTTAGTGTTTGTATAAAGATTCATGAAAATTTGCAACGAGTTTTTATTTATCAAATAGTACTTTTAACTGTAGAAATTTTTTTTTTATGTAATTGTTAATAAACTAATTGCATTCTAGACACCATCATATAAACCAATCAACGTACATCTGAGTACGATGCGGCAAATTGTATTTAAAGCTTTATTCTACAAATGTTTTCTAGCACTTTTATTTTATGGTGTAAACTACTTATAGTTATTGTACTGGGTAGTCTATATTTTTCGCGATCTTGAATCTGCCACTGTTGTCAATATAGATCTGTGCGTAAAAATGATTTAATTTTCGTAAAGAAGGTGTATACCAAGTGGCATTCCATCAATATCAAGCATAGAATTTTTCGACAAAGGTTCTAAACTATAAACAACCATGTCGAAAAATGCTGATGTATTATTTGAACATTTCTACTCAAAACTATATGAATATAAAAGTTATTTGAAACCCACTAATGTATTAAAAAAAGTGCAAAACATCTATTTTAATTGTATACATTTTTCTACAATTAAAAATATATCCTAAAAAAAATCATATTAGATAGATAAAAATTCGCTGCAAATTTGGATGTAAAGATTGTTATTAATTTTATTTTAAACTGTTAATTTTGTATAAATGCCGTCACCATGGCGTAGTGGTTAGTATACCGATGCACTGACTTCTAGGCCATGAGGGCTCGGGTTCGAATACCGGTTATGGCATGGATTTTTCAAAAATAAAATGCATCAACTGGATATTGGCCTTAGAAGCTATGTGCAAAACTAAAAAAAAAAAAATGTATAAGAATCTAATTTTTGCAACGATCCTGAATAAACGGTTCCCCATATAAGTACTACGAGTAAAAAAAAAATTAATTTTCGTCGAGAACACTTGTACCAAGTGGCATTCCATTATCATCAAGTATAGTATTTTTTTACGAAAATTCTAAACTATAAATAATCATGTCGAGAAACATATTGACGTATTATTTGAACATTTCTAAACAAAACTATATAAATATTGCATTTATTTGAAACTCACAAATATGTTTAAAAAATTATAGATAATTGTTGTTTGATATCTAGAGCGATAACATTTTTACAACAATTTTTTGCAATTAAAAATATCCTATTAGACTTAAATTCGCTGCTAATTTTGATGCACAAATTCTATTTTAGACTTTCAGTTTTGAATAAGTTGTAATCTGTGGGGGGAGGGGGGTTGTACGTACCGTTAAAGAATTATTTGTAAACTATGTATGTAATTAAAGCACTAGAAGTTTAAATAATGTTTAGATTTTTACTTTTTTGTTGTGTTAATTACATGGAGTTTGTTGAAAACACTCTTTTTATGAGAGCAAACAAAACGTTGCTTTTCATATGTCGCTGTTGGTAAAATCAAATACTTGACCTGTTTATCCTCTTAGCAGATCCTGAAAGGATATTTATAAAATATAATTAAGATAACATCGTGTTCAACAATTTGGTTTTGTTCATAATTCCACGTAATAATTTCTGTTTCATTTTCGTTAAAATTTCATTAGAAAAGTTGAAAATATATTTAATGAATTTCGGGATAAGGACTCGAGGGGTCAAATATAACCGTGTACAACTTTAAAGGATTATCGAAAATGCTAATTAACTTGATGAATAATGAACTTATTTTCATATACAAGAGCACAAAGAAACGATAATTGAGTAATATCAGCACTCCAAGTTTACATAAATTAGTTTGATACTAAAAGAGAACTTCAGATGAAAATTTACATGAAAATTTAACCAAAGATTCATATTCACATACAAATTAGTACCATAAAGAACAAAGCTTCAGTGCTATGATAATATAGATTCTTTAAATATCTACCGCCGCTTTACTCTTTCCACTTTCAGCGCTTAACTTTGTGGCTTCAAACAACGCAACCTGCCAACGCACAAGTTGCAACAGATTTACACAGTAGTCGCATTTCACAACACAATTTTGTTACCCATATAAGTTGCATCAAAATTAAAACATTCAACAACTTTTTAAATAAACTTTTTTAATTTTTATTGCAGATTTAATTGATCACGTCCTGTGTAAGGGAGGATTTACCATGACGCTAATGAGCCAAAGCCTTGTTTATAATAGTTATTTGGTTAGTTAAAATTTCTGGCGCACAGCAACTATGGATATTTGCGCACAGTCCATCTATTTGACTAAGGTATATACTAAAATCAATAAATAAGTAAATAAAATCTTATAATTAAATCGATAGATTCAGTTGCCGGCTCTCGTTGAAACATATTGAATAACAGGAAATGATAATAAAACAAGTTTATTTGATACGTATTTCGGCTTATGAGGCCATCTTCAGAAATACATTCATTAAAATAGAAAAATTTACAAACTATTAGAGAGGAGAGGGTAATGGAACAAATGTGGCTATAATTAGAAAAGCCCTACCTAAAAGGTAAAATTATATGAGAGAAAGGATTAAAAGGGATTAAGAAGAGGCGACCATCTAAACTCAACTTGTTCATTCATAAGATTTCTTGACTTAGAAATCGCTTTATTGATTTCAAATACCTCTAATAAATCCCATTTTAATCCTTTCGGCTGTATATGTAAAATTTCAATGTTGTAAAAACTAAAAGTATGTTTATGTTTAAGCATATGTTTAGCTACATTATACTTATCACTATGTATGTTGAAATTACGTTCGGTTTTGCCTATGTAAATATAATCGCAATTATTACAATTGATTTGGTAAACCCCAACTTATCCTTGCGATCAATTTTATTATTGACTAAAATATTTTTTAGAGTGAACTGATTATGAAATGCGGCTGTAACTTCATGATTTTTTAAAAGGTTTAGATATTTTAATGCTGCTAGGACAAAAAAATGGAATTTTTCTAAATAGTTTTACCGGTTTTGAAAGTTCATTGTTATAAAATTTATTTAGAAGGACTTTTTCTTAACAATATCTTATACAATTGTGGGGCTATAACCGTAATGTAATAGAGCCAAATCCAACAAAAGTTTCTCATGCACGAAGCACATCGAAGCAAAGAGTAGCCTGTTTTTTCACAAAAACTGGACATGTCGCAACCGTTCCTTTATAGAAACGTAGAACCATCAATTCTGAATGATACACAACCATTTGATTGCCAGAAGTCTTCGAAGAAATAAGGAAAACCAACCGCCGAAGAAGGATCATTCTTTACCACAATAATGCGAGCTCTCACAAATCGGTTCAAACAAGTGCCGTCTTGAGCACTCAAAACGTCGATCTGATGAGTCATCCGCCGTATAATCCTGATTTGGCACCCAATGACTTCTTTTTATTCCCGAATATTAATAATAAATTGCGAGAGCAACGTTTTTGACACCTGAAGAAGCGGTTGAGGCGTCCGAATTGCATGTTTTGGAGGTGCCTCAATCGGAGTGGAAAAAGTGCTTCGAAAATTGGTTCAAACGCACGCAAAAGTGTATTGATCTTCTTCTTCTTCTATGTTTATTGGCTTGGGTTTCCCATTCCGCCAGTGTTTAGCTGCATTGACAAATTTCTTCTTATTGTGTGCAAATAGAGTAAAATTGTGTTACATATTTCAGGGGTTGGTCGAGTTAAAATTGTTTTCATGGATAATGTTGTTTCAATTGTTTTTACCAGTTCTCGGTATAATTTGGAGGAGTGTTGGTAATTGTTGGGGCAGTTGAATAAAATGTGCTCAACAGTACCTGGCTCTCCACAAGGGCAGAGGTTGGAAGCTATCACAATGATTTTGTTCAAGTGGACTTCGGAGTGGCAATGATTAAGACGGACTCGGATGATTGTTGAGGTGGTTTTCTTATCTAGCTGTCAATTATGGGACCATGGTTTTACGGCTATGCGAGGTTGTATAGAGTAGAAATATGAGCCTTTTTGTTGAGCGGAGTCCCATTTATGTTGCCATTTTGAAAATATCTCGTTATGTATTACTGGCAAAAGATCTTTAAAAGGGGTTTGCTTGATGTATGGTTGTCCCTCCATCATTGCGCCCGTTCTGGCTAATTGATCTGCTATTTCATTGCCTTTTATCCCACAGTGGCTTGGGATCCTACTAGTTTAACTTCTGTACCAGTAGGTATTAATCTTCATGGAGAATATTTTGAAAAACAATAAAGCCACTTTTGTTGATAAATAATTGTTTTTGATCTCAAATCCCGAAATATAAAAGGCAACCCTCGTATTCACTTGATTTGACATGCTACTGAACCAAGTACTTTCTCAAGTACTAAACTGAATGGTTTACCAGATTCTAGTTATTAAATTTTTAGTTAACCCGGCATAAGTCAGAATTGATGTTTACCCTTTTCAAGTTTTTATAGGTGTTTTTTCCCCGTTAGTACATCGTTGTAACTTTTTGGAAATGTGAAACGCTGTAGTTCATACAATCACTTCATATAATTAGTTCAGTTGAATCTAAATTAAGTATTCTCTATCTCCTCTTGTTGAATTTACATATAAAATTATAAATCCTTCCCAGTTAAAACTATTTCGGTGTCCTCTCCTTCTCTCCCTATTTATTTGGGTGTCCCCCACGAATGCAGCGATTGAACTAAAGTGTAAAATTACCATAGAACACAATAGTAGCAGTGACGAGATGGCCAACGGCTATACAAACTAACCATCGCTGTATGTGTGGGGAAACATGTTTCTGACCGCTAGCAACACATATGGTGTCACATTTATACTTTTAAATGATTGACAATCAACAAAATCCTTTATCTGGATTTTCATGTCGATAATTATATTACTTGATATTTCTCTCATCATCAAATGCTGAATAAACGAATTTTCACATTTTTAAATGATGTATCACGACTGATTTTTGTTTGACAATTATGTTTGAAAATATATTTTTACTTTAGTATATACAATTTATATCATAGAGCAGCGTTTCCCAAACTGTGATCCACGAGCGTCTACAAGTGCTCCGCGATCTACTAGTGTTGCTATTTATATAGCAATGATAGTGCTCCACGACGAATTCTTCTCGTGAAAAGTGCTCCGCAGCTCAAAAAGTTTGAGAAACTCTATCATAGAGATAAAAGAGAGAATCAACATATCATGGCCTAGTATCCAAAACACTGGATTTCACTCCTCTGTTTCATCGCCCGTAATCTTATTCTTGGTCAAAACATTGTGCGTTTACTATATGATTCTTATGCAGTGTCCAACACAAATTTTTAGTGCTTTTTTTATTAAAAACCTTTTTATTTAGGTATAAGTAATTATATTTTGTGTGTTAATATAGTGTGCATTATTTGGATTCTTTATTTTGGTAGTTTAAGATCTATTATATTTTTCATAATTTAAGGTCAAGTACAGTTTTTTAGTTTTTAACTTAGATATGCTTTTTATTGTGTACATCCAAAAATTAAAATTGTTGTTCATTGGTGTACATATAGCTATGCTAAAAAACAAGAATCTGCTTGCAGCAAAAGAAATGAACTGTCCTATATCATTTTTTTCCACGACTATATAGATATACGTTCATTACAGGCATGTCAATGATTAGTAAATATAGCACGTTCCCCACTCCTTTTTATTACACACCGCTGACCTGTTACGTAATGAGTTCATTACGTAACAGGTTGAGTTTATTACATAACAGGTTCAAGCAGTGGCTGATCTAGCTTTTTGGGGACCCAGGGCTTAAAAATACCAAGAGCCCTACACATGTTTCAATCAAAAAAATAAAAAAATATGACAGTATTAAAGGTAAGTTATTATTTATTACATTTTTATTAATGTTGGATATTATTTTTTTATTAGCTGGCGCTTCTCTTATGTTGATTATTAATAAATATTAGTAAATGTGTTTTTAATTTTTTTGTTTTGTTTTTTAAAGTAATATTTTAGTTTTGATCTTTTCTCTTATAAGTCGTGCTTGGTATAGAATATAATATGTATATGTCCGAGAGGGGGTCTCTTGTGGATCTGGGGCCCAGGGCTTAAGCCCTATTAGCCCGTATGTAGATCCGCCACTGGGTTCAAGTAACAATGGCCGACCATTACTAAAGCATATGACAAACTATTCTTAGTTTGTAAAATAAACCGGATTAAAATAAAATAAAATAGTTAAAGTTGTCAAACTTTGCAAATATGTTTTTGATACAGTTGGTCTTGGTCGTTCAGTTAATCAGCTGACACAAGTATTGTTATTTTAACTGAATTTACATTCCGTATGACATGTACATGACCGTTGTTAGGCAATGTAATAAATAGTTTGAAAGCAACTGTCAAATTATTGTTAGTTTTTAAAGGGAACTGAATAAAAATTAAATAAGTAATAAAGTTATAGTTGTGGACAAAGGAGAGTATGATTCTTGTATGTAATTTCCCACTCGTATGAAATTCAAAAATCAAAACTACAATAGGTGCGTTAGGCATAACTGTGCAGTGTTAACTCTGTGTCGTGCAAGTTTTTTGTCACGTGACCACTGTGCACACTGTGCAAGAAAGTCAAAGACGAACGCTTTGTTCAGATTGTGCAGTTATTCTTGTTATTCTAACCTTTTTTTTTTTGTAAACAAATAAATTATATGTGTTTGATTACATGAAGTCTGTCTCCTGTTACTTGTTTTGTACGATAATATAAAAATTACGCATGAAGGTTTTGGGATGCTTTTAAGTAATATACAAACTATTTTATTTGATGAGGAAGATAATTCAGAAGAATTGTCCAAACGTGAAAATATTTTGGAAAAAGTGTTTAAATATGCAGAGAGTACTGTTCCAAACATGACTACAAATCAATTTAAATTATATTTCCGCTTCTATCTAGAAAATTTTGTGACTTTTTGAGTATATTTACATGTTCCATTATGAGGTTCATGTATGTACTATTTATTTTGCAAATGCTGCAAGCATAAACAATGATATCTTTATTCTTTTCACTCGTATTGTTTTGTAGAAATAATAACTTATATTTTTACCGCGAAAAACACTGTTGCACATATTTCCGCACGATCTGAACTTGTGACGACTGTGCAACACAAACTGCACTGCACGATATTTGCCGAACGATCTTCGTGCAGCACGGAGCACACAGAAACTTTATGCCGAACATTTCTTGTGTGAATTATGCAGAATGTTTAGATTATTAGCTTATGTCGAACGCACCTCATGCTGTTATCCAATCTTCATCTCGGTTAGGTCGCATGAAGAATAATAAGGCTAAAAGTGCATTCCCCTGAATGCACTATACATTATACATTATAAACCTTAATGAATTCTATTTGATGAAGTTATTCTGGAAAACTCAAGTAATTTGAATTGACATTTTTTATTGAATGGCATATCTAATGATAATTGCACACGCCATAGAATATTTTTAACTGTGTAGGGTGAATTGGCTTGTTGATAGATTTTTATTTGTGGTTATTGTTTGCAAAAAAATGTTTTAACTATTCAGAAGTGGGCAAAACAAATAAATCCAGTGAAATCTCCACATCTAAATAGCTGCAGGGTACACAGATACTAAAGTAGAAAAGCTCAAAAATGTAAATGTCGATGGTATCAAAGTTGTGTGTGGATGTGTGGATGAGATGGGCAATGCAGGCAGTTCAGGCAACGAGAAGTGCATTTCAATAATGTGATTCCGATGATAGCGAATTGTATTAAAACATAGTTGGATTCTTGATCTGCATCGACTGATGAATAAACATCATCTATACAACATATCAAACCTTTCGCCTACATGCAGCATACCTTCCAGCATTATGCAAGCTCGGATTGCCGTATTAAACATTCTGATGGTCGATTCAATTATACATTTCATATTCGTAGCCGCGATGTCTGTTTATTACATAGTAGTGTCTGTATCTGTCACTAGATGACAGCACGTGGACGTTTCGACAGTTGAGGAGTCCCTGTTCTTACTCCTTTCCAAATTAATATTGCAGCCGGCCGCATTAAACCGTAATTTTCACTTAATATTCCGTTTAAGGTTCGAGAAGCTTGCTCGAGAGCGATTTGCAAGTTAGCTGACCATTTTCGGTGCATCATAAGCGGTTTTAAATATCTCAATTATAACGGATTCTTGTACGTTGATTGGCCGTTTCGGGAAGGCCTCAGCCCGAGTGGTTGAATGGTGGATTACAGTAGCTGTTGCCTCAGTCCGCGCGCTTAGAATGTTAATAGCTGTTATCTTGAAATTATGATATTCTGATCTTTATTGATGCCTGTAACGCTATGAAAGTTGTTTATAATGTGTCATACATTGTGTAATATAATTTTGTTCCCGTGTAATAATTTTCCCGTAGCCTGCGAGGAATATCATTACGCCGCAATTTAAATATAAAAAGCCAGCTGAAACTTTAGCCTGATCGCAGAATTCTAAGAACTTATTTATTTTGCCTGTAAATAAATTATGCAATTCAAGACTGAAATGGAAGAAACAAAAATTAATGAATGTTTTAATTTTAATTGAGATGTCGGCATTCGTAGCATTGTATTGTATTATAAACTCGAGAATCATTTTTAATCCGTCGCGTTTTTCTACAATACTAATAAGCAAATTACAATACAGACAGTAGGTAGAGAAAATAGGGAAATTGAGTTTCCAATCAAATATTTGAATAGTGGAATGATTAAGAAGCAAACTTCAGACAGTGGACTGTAATCTATGAAACTATAGAAAGCCCTTGTTTTGTAATGGAAATGAGACACGATGTCGACGGGCGCTGTTGGTAGCTTGCCGCGCTGGCGACTCGCGAGCGGCCAATCTCTCACTTCTCGCGTTCCCGCCACACTCGGCCTATCTACTCCCCCTCCCTCTGTCTCCCACCCCCTATGTTTGGTGTATATATGCATATAATTCAGGGAAATTTCCATAATTATATTCGCACTTAAGTTATTTTCAAAATCTGCCAGTGTATAATGTCTTTTAGTTCGTTAATTAACAGTATTCATTTTATATAAAGGTTTCTAATTACACAGCGCATAGCCCATAGACTTAGTGCCAGTCGCATTAATTAATTATAATTAAGTTTTAGTTGGGAGTCGGGCGTTTGAAATCGTCGTACGGTTTTCGAGAAGGGCTGAGAACGGTCGTGCGGGGTGTAGGAGAGGTTGGGGTGTCGAGGGGACACAGGAGCGGGGACCATCGTCCCCCCGGTCTCGGCTTGTTCCAGTAACTGGGTGGTATGGAGACGTGATGTGCATTCTGATCACATTGATATTATGCAGATCGGGCGAAATTCGCGGTATGATAAACCTCTCGAACATCACATCGCTCACAATGTGTTCTGTGCCCGGTGCGGGAGTCACAAGCGCTTCTGCTTTCCTCTGGCTGTGGCACGGCGCGTTGTCGTTCCCGCTGCCGCTGTCTTCGTACCGACCAACTCTTGCCGCGACAATCGACGTACGATCTGAGATTTATTAACATTTCACTCACTCCCTCACTCCGGCAACTTCTTCACCATCTGTTCTCGGCTCAACTTGTGCGAATTAGTTTTCGACTGTTTAATATATGTGCATTGGTTTACGTGCGGAAAGATATACAACGTAACACGCTCACTAACAAAACAATAAACGGAAAACATTGGGTTTTGTTATAATGTATTTCTCGTTTACATTAACATACTGATAATATCACCTTTGCCCGACAACTAATAAACTATTTGTAACTTTATTAACTGTTTTGTTTCAGCTCTCGGCTGGACTTTGCAAATTTATACAAACCATATTACAGCACTGGGTATTGTGTTTACATACTGATCAAAACTAATATGCCGTCCTCTATTTAAAGTTGCCATGATACATCTCTATCACACAGAAATAAATCAATTATTTATTCTAATCATAATACTGCAATACATCCTATACTAGCTGCAGTTTTCGGAAGATACATTTTTGCTGCAACGTATATACATAAATCAGTTTCAAATAGAAGAAAATAATAGTTTTTTATTCTAAATCACTCTTTTGAATATATTTTTGATGAAGAACATATGTAGATCAGGTCGGCGTTTATATAATCATCCTATAGGTATTATCCTTCCAATTTATTTCTCTAAATATATGCCGCGCCAGATTCTTTCAAAATTACTAACGATAATTATCTATTTTTATCCACAGCTGTCCAGAATAGTTTGACAGTTGCTTCATCACTTTCTTGGTCTTCCGATGGATCTCATTCCGTAACTTTTCTGTTCCACTGTCCATCAGATCAATGCTTTATGTTTCCCGCCACTGCCAGTTTAGTTTTTGAGTACGTGATGTGCAACGTCTATCAAACCACCTATCAAATTCAGTTCTAAATCCATTAGTCCTAATTTCATTATCAACTCCACCATTGAACTCTCTCCTGGATTCCCATAACAGGATACTATTAACAAAAATATAATTTTTGAAATTTTGTTAAATCAGTGTATATATTTAAAATCCTATTTTGAAAATATCATTACGAGGCATTTTGTACAACCTATATATTGTAAATGAGGAGATTAAAACAATCCTTATTAATTGGTTGGAAGTTGAATGCAATGATCCAACAAATTTAGGATGATATTTTATTACCAAATTTGTTTCTGTCTGTTACACATATAATTCCACTTCAAAATTATGGTAAATTGTGTAATTTGAAAGATAATTATGTAATAATTTTTGCTGTTATCTTAAATAAAAATATTAATGATTAATCAAAAAACAAAACTGGTAACAAGATCGTAAATGTTTTAGTTATACGCGCTCTTGTAAGATATAAGTACAGTTGCGTGACAATATATACCTGGATCAATTTGAAAGTGGTGAAAATTCATTTCTGTAAACCAAGTTTTACCCCTTTAACCACACATATACGTTCTACGTTCTGCGTATATGTGTCGCAACCTGTAGAAGATAAGGAGAAAAATTTTATCTGTTAAATTAATAAAAAAAATTAATATGTTTCAAATTTTATGATAATAATTTTAACTCTGATTTTTATAAATATCTTTGCAAGCTTTGAGAATGGTTCAGATAGAACCAAAACTAGTTAGCAAGTAAATAAATCTTTTTAAATATTTGACTTAATTTGCTTTTAATTATCGACCGAAACCCAAGAAAATACCTATATATTTATTACTAATATTGCCGAATAATATCAATTAATTAATAAATTGGCAATTAATCCAAAGAAATTGGTTTTTTCTACGAATGTTATATAAACCTGTGTTCCCCAAGTGCCGGTCCGTGGACCGGCACCATTCCAAAAAAATTAAACTTTTACGATGCACATTTCTTTCTAAACTTGCCGGTCCGCGAATTTTTTCTAGGTCGCTTGCCGGTCCGCCATGAAGAAAGGTCGGGAAACGCTGATATAAACTATACTATATTTACCTATTTGGGTAAGCGTAAAGCGTAGGTCTTTATAGGAAGAGTAAAAAAGCAAAACGCGTGAAAAAAGTGCCATTATGTGTCATTATTTCACTCTTGCTATAAACACAATGCAGGTGCCAGCGATACGTTTTTGGATTTTTAAATGTGTTTTCCGTGGGAAGAGGCGTCCTAACGGAAGATTTTACATTCACGCGGATATTGCGGATAAGCGAATATGATTTAAATGTTAATTTATTCTCATCCGCAGAAAAATGACGAATATCCGCGGATGTGCAAGGCTCTAATTATCACTCCACAACTATGAAGATATATTAAAACAAGTCGATGTAATTTAGATTTGATATTTCTTTTGTTTAATTTGTTAAACAAACTTACGAAGACCCTGCGCCATGGACTGAGGTATTGGCATCGCTCGTCCGTGCCTAGGGACAGCCACCACTTAAATTTTCCACGAAATCCATTTTGGAGAACATTGCCTTAAAATATGGACTGACCAAATGAACAGTCTAATAGGTCAGGTAATCCACGTAGCAATACAAGAGGCTCAAGATAGAGAAACGTGGCTAAACACAATAGGAGCTATCATAATGTCACAATAACCCTTCGGGGGAAATTGGTGTAAGAGAGAGACTATTCAACTCTGGTAATTCAAACTACAAGTATCCGCATTCATGAAAAAGTTACAGCTTCTCACAATAATTTACAATTACAAATCTAACGTACATTTCACTAGACAGAACAAACTCTTACCATGTATATCAGAAACCATACTTGTAAAAATAATTTCCCATTTCTAAAACGTATCAAATAAAGTGTAATTAAAAGCGCAGTACTAAGAAAGAAAAACAATTAACCTTTTTCCTATCATGTTTAATGTCCGTATTCTGTCAATAGATTCGTGTAATTACTTGACAGATTCGGGATCTTAGTAAACGCATTTAATTCATTACATTAAATGAAAGTATTATGTAGCATTGGTCAGACGTTGAACACGACTTTAGAGTTTACGTAAAGGTGGAGTCGATGCACAAGCCAGATACATTTGTCTTCGTTTATTGCTAAGCAAGTCAACGTCTCCCCGAGTCCGAGATACTTGTGAGGAATATCAAATCAGTTTACTTTTCTTGCAGTTCTCTCTGTACTGGTTGTGCCAGTAATAGCAAATCTTGGCATATCTTACAGACATATACTCGAATATTGAGTGTTCAGATTTCGCACAGTACCACGTAATTCGCAAATTTCATTACAGAAATACAGTAAAAACCATTTAACATAAAATCATTGTATAATATTGATGGATGTAGCTGTTACCTCTTGATGGAACATTTTAAATAACACATAAAACACAAAACACACTTGGTTAAAGTTCCACAAAATTAATTTATTAAATATCTTAATATATATATATTTCGGCTTCTTAGGTCATCATCATCGAAACTTTAACCAAGTGTGTTTTGTTTTTTATGTGTTAAAATCTTGTGTTAAAAGAAGTACATTAAAAAAATCTCGCAAATCTATTTGATATAGTAATCAAAAGAGTTAAGATAGAAAGTTTAAACATGCCCTGATTTTTCCATTGTACAGCTAAGTGGGATAAATTTACGGATATTTTACTAAGCATGAAATTCACAACTTAAGGCGGCGCACAACCCTATAGTTCTCAATAGTTTTTTATACAAAACTAATAATTGGAAATAAAATTAATAACAATATATATATCAAAATTGGCAGGGAATTTTTATCTATCTAATAAGATGTTTTTAATTGTAGAAAAAACTGTCATGTAATTGTAATTAAGCAAATTGCGTTATAGACGCCATCTTGTAAACCAATCGACGCATATTTGCGTACGATGCGGCAAATTATAGCCCAAGCTTCTTTTTACAAATATGTTTTAAGCTATTTTACTTTATTGTGAAAACTACTTATAGTTATTGTACTTGGTAATCTATTTTTGCCGCCATCTTGAGCCTGCCGCGGTTCTCAAAATAGGTGTTAAAGGAAAAATGATTTAATTTTTGTGAAGAATTTGTGTACCAAGTGGCATCCCATTATAATCAAGTATAATATTTTTCGACGAAGGCTCTTAACTTATAAGTAATCCAGTCGAAAAAAATGTTGACGTATTATTTGAACATTTCTACACAAAACTATGTAAATATAAAAGTTATTCGAAACCCCCAAATGGATTTAAAAAATTACAGAACAATATCGCTGATGTCTATTTTTAAATTATTGAGCGATAATATTTTTACAATAAATGTTTCTACAATTAAACATATCTTATTAGATAGATAAAAATTCGGTGCAAAATTTGATGTATAGATTGATACTTATTTTATTTCAGATTGTTAGTTTTGTATAAGAAACTAGTAACCTCTGGGGGTTTTACACCGCCTTAAGGGTGCGCACAACCGTACAGTTTCCTATACAAGACTAACAACCTGAAATAAAATTAGTAACAATTTATACATCAAAATTTTCAGCGAATTTTTATCTATCTAATAGGATATTTTTAATTGTCAAAAGAACTGTCATGTAATTGTAAATAAACAACTTACGTTATAGACACCATCTTGAAAACCATTCGATGCATATTTGTGTACGATGCGGAAAATTGTAGCTAAAGCTTCATTCTACAATTATGTTTGGAGATAATTTGTTCTATTGTGAAAATTACTTATAGTTATTGTACTTGGTAATCTACTTTTGCCGCCACCTCGAATCTGCCGCGGTTCTCAATATAGGTGCGGCGGATAAAAATGTTTCATTTTATGTAAAGAATACTTGTACCAAGTGGTATTTCATTATCATCAAGTATAATATTTTTCGACGAAGGCTCTAAACTATAAACAATCATGTCGAAAAAAATGTTAACGTATTATTTGAACATTTCTACACAAAACTATATAAATATAAAAATTATTTGAAACCCACAAATATATTTAAAAAATTACAGAACATTGTTGTGTAATACCTATTATTAAGTTATTTAGCAATAACATTTTTACAATAATTTTTTCTACAGTCAAAAATATCCTATTAGATAGATAAAAATTCTGTGCAAAATTTGATGCATAGATTGTCACTAATTTTATTTCAGATTGCTAGTTTTGTATAAGAAACTAATAATCTCTGGGGGTTGTACGTAGCGTTCAGGCTAGTTTCTGAAAGCTTAGTTAACTATAACCAAATAGTTAGAAAATTGTTGCTATGGTTACTTATAGAATTGTTATATTGTAATCGAGTTTAACCAAACGATAAAACTAGGCTAAGCTTTCAGAAACCGGCCATTAGTGTTGTAACACACATGAACTTTATTTTACTATTATTACACAATATTTTATTAATTTTAATGTAATATTAGTGCAATTTGACATAATATTTCATGGCTGTCACCAGTGGTGGCCAGTGACAATATTGAGTGGTAGGGACAATCTCGGACCAATTTAATTCTCGCCCGAATAAAATGCAAGGAAAACAAAAACAGCTTGCTTTGCGTCGCATCCACAAATCCAATTGCTATTTAAATGTTTCTATTAAATTTTCTTGTCCGTGTTTTACAAGCAGAGGCAGAAACATTCTGAGTTTTTGAAATGTCCAAATCCGGTAGCGGTCTTCCCAGGTATTTTATTTCAATTTTGCTCGAAGAAATACGAAGAAAATGTTTTTTTCAAATTGTTACTGATACTGTTCATTTCTAATAGTAACACAAAACAACACATATACACGGCACGACACAGTAAAAAACCCACGCGATGCTTAACTCGAACTAACGTGCTAATACCTAACTGGCTCGCTTTGATGTAATTCTACCGCATGAACTAACCACCCCTTCTATCCGGCAACTCTCCGCGGAGGCTTCAAACTGTCTGAAAACAGAGCCAGTTTCGATTTGGCTCGCCTCCCTAAATAAATACAAAGCGTGTTTCGTCGCATCAAATGCGTGGCAATAGCAGCGCACTTAAGCGCGTGTATATTTATTTGTATTTATCAGTATTTTTAAAGAAAATAAAAGATTTTCAATGATTAATTTGTGATGGTGTTGCCATAATTTTGCAATGGTAGAGTCATGGCTCCTTAGATCTTCATGAGAAGCCGCCACTAGCTGTCACATATCCTTCCGTTTTCTTTTTTATTTTTTCCTTGGACATAGTCAGCCAGTGGCATGCTGCTTGCACTTCCTTACACCAGTGGAATGCTGTTCCAACTTTGTTATAGTGTAACTTAATTCAATAATACATTAGGAGCGTTTAAGGTAGCATAAGCGGTATATTTTTAAAATATCCTGATATGCGAAATCTTTCCATATTAAGGGTTAAACCATGCCAACTGTATTAATATTCTTACCGCTAATTTTGGAGAACATCCTCAGGCTTACCTGAAAATAAAAAAAATATTAGAAACCTTCACAAAATAAAATGTATAAAATAGTTCTTTATTCAACAAGTGCATAAAACAGTACTTTTTTCACGAATGGGGAGTTTAAACACACGCAATTCTTTGCATAAAATATAAAATTATTATAAAATGGAGAAAACAAGTATTGTTAATTTTATCAATAATTAATCGCGTATGTTCTAATTCAAATTCAATATGAAACGTCAACAAAGAATTATCAAATTCTTCATCTAAATTCATACACCAAAACCCCATTTACTTTACAAATAATTATAATACTACATATACAAGTTATTTGTCCAGCGAAATGGGGAACACAATTTCAATAAACACGTTTCACGTAATTAAACAATACAGATTAGTAAAAAACAATACAGATTTTTCAAAAATTTCTTTAGAGCAGTGGTTCTTATTTTATATATATAACTAAATATATTTATCAAATAAATCAGCTGTGGCCACCACAGGACCGACTGCCATCACAAAGTACTTGTTTAATTTATGCTGCTTTATCAAAAAATGTCAAAAAGTTGTCAGTTGCTTTTATAGCAACTTTTGTTAAATAAATTTTGTCGAAATATTTCTCTGTTATGAAATATTCGCAAAAATTATAAATCGACACGAGTAAACTCCCATTTCTAGTTAACCGATTTTTACCAAAAGTTGATCAACTCGTGCCATTGATGTCAATAGCTTAAATATGAAGTTTCATAAAAATCCTCTTAGCCGAATTTGCTCTGCACGTGTACATGGACCGACAGACAGACAGACAGACGGACAGACATACAGACAGACAGATAGACAGACCGACAAACAGTATTGGACTGGTAAAATTTTCCGGCCCTGGAAAATTGGTATAAATGGGCCAAGAACCGGCCTCATTGTATCAAGGACCGGCTCTATTGTTCCAAGAATCGGTCTTATTGGGACCGGCCCACCGGGAAATTGCCCGGTGTCCCGGTGGGCCAGTCCACCACTGCCGACAGACATCATGCTAAAAAGTGTCAAAACGTTATTTAGGGACCTCAATTTGTGGAGATCCATCGAAATCTCGAAATGTCAAAATCGGTATGATCACAATACATCGCTTATATATGTTGGCGGTCGGTAAAAAATAGATGTAGTAAACCGTGAAAGAGAAAGACAGCAATATAAGGCATTTTAGAGATAATCGATCAAAAACAAAAACTGTTTATTAATGTCGTTTTTGACAATTCAACAAGTTTAAAGAATTTGTGTTTAATCATTTAGAGCAATTAACAGGAGAATCAGAATAAGTATAGGGAAAAATTGCTAAGCGATATGACATCTGGTGGGATTTTAGCAACTACAGAAATAGACATTCTATCGCGCTTTTTTTTATTAAAAATGTTTGCATAAACATATAATTGCATAAAAACAAGTATTAATATTGTAGAAAAATTACAAAAACCACCAGTAAACAATAAAATTCACGTTGTTTATATGTAACGAATGTCTATTTTGAAGGTTCCAAGTATGCCGCAATAGCGCTGCGATCTTAAAATACTTCCCCTATTGATGAAGGCGATGGTCACATATCCCATCTTGTTTAAATATAATAAACTTATTAAAATTTTATTATTTTATTTATTTGTGGTTGTTTATTTAAGTGATTGTGTCCATTTTTATTTGCCATTTTATAAAAAATAAACAATTAAATAAACAAAATTTGTTTTTAAGTTTATGTGAGTAGTTCAAACGTACAAATTTACAAGCAAGACTATTATAAGTTATTTTTTATAAGTTATTTATTTCTAGGCCTACTCTGAAGTATTTTTTTTTAAGCACACGTTTTAAAATAACTGTAACGTACAATATAATAATAATAATTATAAATAATAATAGCATCCCAAAACCTAGATAAATGTATATTGGGGCAGAGAAGGTTCTAGACCGCCGGCCATAGATATGAAAGCCACGTGATAAGTATGACTTATCGACCTGTTCTATTATCCCTATATAAACAGGTACTCATTTGAATGGGAGGATTTGAACCTGTATCCCTGTGCTCAGTACTTTCTCAACATAAGCTGAAGAACAATCATATTTCATCAATCTTTTCTTTGTTTTGTAATCGGGAAGACATACTTGAATCCTTAACTAATCTTTTGTTAACTAGGGTTAAGAATTATCTAAAAGTAATAGTGCTTATTAATAAGATTTAAAAAAACAACTAGTATGTTTGTACAACTTTCGTAACGCCGTAAAGTTTGCAGGAGTTTTACCCGCCTTACATAGAAGTTAACCAAGTTGAGAACACGACACTTAAATTACCCAAACAAAAAAGAAGAGTTGCTTTTTTTGACGTTAATTAGGTAAAGATTAGTAAACTTTTACTGAAATTTATTAATCAAGTATTTAAGATTATTGCAAACCAATAAGGAGAACTTTTTAAGGGCAGTTTTTAACTTTATAGAATTAAATTATACAAGGTATATCCAAGTTCTAGTTAGTAAGATAAAATTTTTAAAAACATAACTTAGATCATCTATATGTTTACGATAAGCAGAGTGTATCAAGATAGAGGGAATACGATTTTTCTCGAAAACGTGAAGTGTGAGAAGGTTGGGAAAAAATTAATTACCAAAGTTTAACCAAAGAATCGAATGTAAGTTTTGAAATTTTTCGCAACAAACCGGAAGTACAGGATATCGAGGCCAACTTGAAAACTGAACGTGTAAAAGTTCATTCACAGTTAAAATTTTAATGTTAGAATTTTTGTTTAAAAAAAGTAAAAAGTTCACTACTTTTAACCAAATCACCGTGTAAATGAAAATATCATTGATTTAGATAGTATTATTTTTATGAAATATTATTTTTTCAATGTTAGAATTTTCTAACACTATAATTTAACAAGTATGTAAGTGTAAACTTTACACTAAATTTAACCAAAAAAAAAAAAATTTTACACTACTTTTTTTAGAGTGTATAACGATTTGAAAGTAAGGTATTTATATGTACAAGTGTTCGAAGTGCCTTTCATTTTGACTTGTTTTTTTTTTTATTTTGACTTTCGCATACTTAGTGTAGAGCTATCTGTAACTCGAAACATAATAAAAATAAAAATAATTCCCTTTCAAGATCTACTTGAAACTATAAATTGAAAGTACTTGAAAGTACTTAGAAACGTCATATTTTAAAATAACACATTCATGTGAAAAATATCAAAATTTAGTTGACTTTAAATTGTACATAAAATGATATTTTATTTATTTTTATAAGAAACACATATTCATATAAATTTATCCTAATGTTATTCTTTAGATTTTATTTATATAAATAAATACAAATAAATACAGACTGTTTTTCTATATGTATGAACTTTTTCTAGATTTGTCCTTAATTTTTTCTAAAAAATCTAAGTATGAGTAAAACCTCATAATAGGTAAATAACAGAAGCAAACCACAAGCAACACAGGACTCTCTTGGTTCTGTTTATTAGTTACATGTTCAGAACAATTACACCCTTTTGTCTCATCTTTATGTATATGCTATACATTAAATTATGGAACTATTATAAACTAGACTTAATATGGTACTTTTATGCAGATTATAATGTGATTGGCATACGTATGTACCCTATGGGAGTACTGGAGGTTAATCGACACAAATATCCTAGGGAAATAAAAAGTTAAAATAATAATAAATATTTAGCAATTTTATTTTTTCAAATATATATTGTATATAATAGGGTATAAATTAAAAAATATTTCTCTAATTAAGACTCTGAAAATTAATGCTGTTGGAAAAGAGTTTTTATTACTTATTATTTTTTAAAGTATAATATACACAAGAGAACAAATGTTGTACAATGTCTACAATGTGTAGCTTTTCTTGAAAAAAGTTGTTCAGTAAATAACATTATTTTTCAGTATTAATTAAGAATGTAACTTAAATAAACCATAACAGATCTAACAATGAAAAGTTGCAAGGATATTATTCAAAACATGTACATTTACATTTCCTTTAGAAAAATTAATGAATATCTACATTTTCAAATATTTTTTATGTAAAAATATACAAGTATATTACCTGTAAGGTACAAAACTATTTCTGTTTAACAAGCTTCATTTAGAGAAAAATAGAAATAACAATTCAAATAGAGACGTATATATTTAACACTTTAAACACCGCTACAAAACCTTTTTTTTCACTGCAGATTGAACATATTTTGCATTTGTATGCTACTAAGATTAGTATGCTGCTAATATGACAAATACGACCGCGTTTTTCGAAGATTCACAAATTTTGTATCCACCATAAGATTTTTTGGAACGGTGTCTCAAAGGAATACGACCTACTTGGTATCATATTAATGCCTCACAATCCTGGATCCTTGCATAAATAAGGCATCACTTTCACGTGGAGCTTAACGTGTTAATAATGAAATTAGTATAAAAATACAACATCATCGATAGTAATGAAGGAACATATGGCAGTGCTACTCTTCAGTTAAATACTGTTGCTATCTTGGATCAATTTTGTCACCCAGAGCTTGTGAAATTTGAAGAAAACTGTCCATATCGTAAGACAATCGTGGCGTAAAAGAAATTGTCAAAAACAACAATCCAACAAGACCACCAGGATCACCAATAAAATTGGCAGAAAGTAAGAAAACAACATTCATATACCGTATTTTTCGGACCATAAAACATCATGTTAAGTAGAAAATTCTACTTAAAACTGGGATGCGTCTTATAGTCCGAAAGTAGTTCGAGGTACATTAATTCAGAGCGCATTTAAAAGAATCAATCAAGATTTTAAAAGAAATAAATACAGAATTAGTTGTCATTCTTGGAGGCATTATAATTACAACATTTGAATGTGTTGATTAATAAAATACTTAAAAAATGTATGCGGGAAGAGTGGAACAAATGGATGGATGACAAATCCAAATCCCGATGTTATAGCAACCGTAAGTATGAAACGACTAAAATTTCAGAAATTTTCCTGGGTTTAAAATATCATAGGAAGCTCTAAGAGAAGAGATGATTATAAAGTCTTTTAAGAAATGCGGTATAAGTAATGCATTGGATGGTACCGAAGATGACTTAGTTTTTGAAGACTGACAACCATAGTTCAGACGAAAATAATGATAAATACGGGCAATAAGGTAGTGACATTAGCGAGACAAGTGATCGTACAGAAAAAGTTATCGGTATATTATAATAAAAATTAAGAATTTGTGAATATTTTTTTATATCATTTTTTTCCCTAAAAATTGTCTCATAAATTTTATCGTCCGGTGCGTTTCATGGTCTGAAAATACGGTAAACCCCAAAATGCATAAACAAAAACCAGTGAATGTGCAACAACAATGTATGAACAACAGAAAGAAGAAAAGATGAATCTCTATAAGCATCTGTTTATCACTCCAAAGTAACTTTGGTCTTTGTTTTTCGATAGATTTTATGTTAACCACTTTCAGAGTTTTTTTTTTTTTTCGGAAATATCGGTGACCTAGGGCCGGTTTCTGAAAGCTTAGCTAAATTTAATCTTTTGGTGAAACTCGGTTACAATATAACAATCCCATAAGTAACCATAGCAACAATTTTCTAACTATTTGGTTATAGTTAACTAGGCTTTCAGAATCCGGCCCCTAGAAGCTTGAAATTTGGCAAAGAGTTTTATGATCATCTGAGGATGATGAGAAAAATCCTATACCTGAAAAATTTGACAAGAGGGCGAACCCAATCTAGTTTCCACGGTATTGTTTAGAAGAAGAGAGAGAAAAAAAGAAATTGTATCGTCTCTCTCTTAAAAAAACTCTGAGAGGTTAACTAATTTGTCGAAAATTACCAAGCGAGTAAGATTTAAATATACACCTGAAAAAGCTCAGCGGCTGGTAAAGAACAGAGAAGAGAAAAAAGTGAAGAGAGGGGAATGAAACGACTCCAGAAAGAACCTAGAGATTGACAAAAAATATACAAGCGAAAATAGTAAAAAGAGCGATGAAACGACCTCAGAAAAAGACCGAAGCAAACGTTAAGCAGGACGAAAAGGAAGAAAATCAGAAAAACAAAGAAACTTATTCAAAATGAGTAAACAACAAACAGACTATTTGAAATGAATTTTGATTTTTCAAATCTTCAACAGTTGCAGTTTTAGTACAATTCATTCCACTTTGTTCTTACTTTGATTGTTCTAATTTTCTGTTCTCAAAAACTCGATATAATTGAATATGTGTTTCTATTGTTGTTTTACATTACAACTCTATAAAAAGGGCGGACCAAGCATTATTTAACAAAGCTACAAAAACATTTTTATTATATGTTACTGCAACTGAAATGCCCGATAAATTTTTCCTATTATTTTGTTTTTATTTTAACAAAAGGTCAACAATGTATTCATTGTAATAAAAAGAAATTTTTATATTGTTAGATGTTAATTATGTCCTGATATGTATTTCAAATAGAAAATTGCAGTACGAACTCATGTATGCAACTATATTATACAAAAGGTTGTATTTAAAAACGAGATTTTACGAATGCTATTGTTAACAATGACCTTTTCTGATTAATTTTTATCGCGTAAAATTTTACCGAAGTGCTAAGAAAATTTTTCAGACCAAATTATGAAAAATAGTAAATATCTATATAACTTATAACGCGTTAATAAATAAATAAATAAATAAATAAATAAGATTTATTTTTAAGAAAAGCTAACCGTTCAAAGCAACATTTAAATTAGCTTAATTGCTCTGTAGTGTCAAAGGTTATTGAGTGATTCTAACTTCCAAATTTATTCAAAGATATACGTGATTTTTTCCCCGACCTGCTCTGTTTTTTTTTTTTTTTTTTGTCACAAAATTCTGAAAGTTTGTCTTCCTGTACATCACGCCAAAATGGCTCGATTTTCATGAAATTTTCAACACACTTTAAGGTGAATCTGGAGCAGGTAATACTCTATATTTTATGTCAAAATTTTAATTAAAGGGGGTATTTTAATTAAAGGGGCGAGAACGAAAAAACAACCGTTTTTCTCGTTCAAACACTATTTCATAATCACTTCCTTTGTTTTAGTTAGTAGAAGCTTAAAAAACTAAAGATAAACTATGCTTTCATAATACCTCTAAGTATTTTAGTTTTAGAGAAAAATTAACTGAATTTTGTCAATATTAAAAAGTGCATAAAAATCTTTTCCGCAGTAATTTGTGTATGAAAATAACATAAATGTTTTGTTTGAATATCATTGGCGCGACAGCCAGAGATGAGGCTAGGCCAGACATGGCCAACATACGGCCAGCGGGCCGGATCCGGCCCGCGTATTTAATTTCTGCGGCCCGCGATTAATTTTTCAATATTAGCTATTTAACTTCCAATAATTGGTCGAATGGATTCCCGATACTTCTTTATTTTTAAGATTCCATTATAAAGATTTACAACTTTTGTACTCGTCTGTACTCGAAATCCATTTTCTGTACATGTAGATGACGTTCCTGTTGATATACAATTAGAGGTAATTAATTTACAATGTGATGAATTATTACGTGAGAAATATCGAGAAGAGCATGAAAATTTGAACAATTTTTGTAAACAATTGAATGATGGAACATACGGAAATTTAAAGAAACTTGCAAAGAAATATTTAGTACCTAATCTTCATTTCAACTTATATTTGTGAACAAACTTTTTCTTTAATGAATCTAAATAAAAATACAACAAGATCAAGATTGAATGATTTACATTTGGAGGCTGTGTTAAGAATAGTTACTACAAGTTTAGAGCCAGATATTAAGAAAATAATGGGCGATGCAAAGCGCCCTAACACGTCACATTAGTTTTTTGTTAATTTGTTGTGCTAAATTACTTACATTTATTCATAAACAAATTCCATAGTAACATTTTGTTTACTTAAACGAATCGTTTCTGTTTTTTAATTTTTTACGTTTTACATTTTTTACATTTATTACATTTTTTAATTTTAATATTTCGTCCGATCCGTGAAAAAAGTTTTTTTTCCAATCCGGTCCGGGGGCAAAAACTGCTGGCCACACCTGGGCTAGGCCTCCTTCCAGGTTGCATGACCAAATTATCAATCTGTGTACCTTCAGGAGTAACATGGTCAGTATTACGTACATTTCTTAGCATACACAGCAAGAAACCTACAATTTAAAGCTATTTGCGTACGGCTAAATAGAACTTGTAGTTTGTATAAATATTTTTTACACAAATTATTTGACATAAGCATGGGTTGAACTCACGTCCATAAACTTGCTTAGCGGACAAACAGCAGATACAAACAAATTAACGCTTGCGGTAACAGGCTTGCTTTCTTTGACAATTATTGAATAAAACAAAACAAAAATTATGTAAATAAATGGATCTGAACAGAAATTACGACAATTTAAAAATATTATTGTGCACTCTAAGAATTACAGGTGTCCACTAAAGAACGAGCTCTTTGTTTCATGGCTATACTCTGTTCGAAATGCAGAAATAGTAATAAAATCACGCGAAAGATTTAAGTCGTTACCCAATTGGTTGTCGCAGAAAATTAAATGCTCAACAGCTAACGAAAGACGACAGTTCGACAAAATTATCACGTGAAGATTGCATGATCACTACTTCTTGATTCTGAACAGAGTATAGCTCTCTGTTGTCTGTTCTAAGGTGAGAAAAAGCGTAATGTTTTATTTGTGCCTTGAATGGGAAGATAACAAACGGTGTGTATAAAGAAAAATGTTGAAAGAGAACAATTATTAAGACATGATTATTTATTTTATAATCAATTGTATATGAAATAAAGAAAGGAGTGTTATTATATAACCAGCCAACTATTCTTCGACTTTTATTTGTACTGATTTAATTGTTCTGATTTTTACTTAACACCAATGGTGGCTAGAAAGTAAAGTTTACACGTATATTCATAAAATTAGTCTGTCGTTTAAACTTAACGCTTAAGAAATTTTCAATGGAGATAATATTCAGTTAGGATCCCTTCTCGGTTTCTCACCCTTAATACAGCCCTGGGGAGTAACCAACTCTAGCGGCAGATCACTGAACTTCATGACACAACCACTCTACCGTCCAGTGAAAACGTTGAAAAACGTCAAACGACCGAAGTGATTTTTAAAAAATGCAATTAACTTTTAGGCGTTATCTTATTTTGTTATGATTTATGGTACCTATATGGAAACGAAAGGTTTTTTTTTTTAATTTAGGTGTTTTATTAGAACGTCAAATGGATCCGTCACAATCCCCAAACTTTATAGGGTGGATAGGTAAATAAAAAGATATTGAATATTCATTTTCGGATTAAAATTAGACCAAAATTGAAGGTTTTTATGAATGCCATCATTTACAATGGACACTACTGATAAAGATAATTTCTATGCGTTTTAATTAACTAAAATGACCCCAAATTTTTCGAGTTATAAACTCTTTTGCTAATACTGGATTGGAATAAAATTAAAACCAAAATACACGGTTCAATAGAACTGTACAACTAAAAAATAGATAGACAATTGGCAATTTTTAAAGGCAATTTAAAAATACTTCATACTCTCTCTCTCTCTCTTTTTCAGCAAAGTGTGGAGTTGAGTCATATATTTAATACTATATTGCTCATCATAGGCAACACTTCTTTGCCGAACAAAGATAAATTCCTTTGACACGTAATGAGATACGCGCGTGCGTCTGTTTAACCAGGGTCAGTTAAGCCCACAAGAAGAAATAATCCGACTCGTGGACATTTAAAAAAAAAAACATATATAAAAACAGCAATTTAAAATAATTAGAAAACTGCAAAATAAAACATAACTGTAACTAAATAATATCCGGTTCTTAAAATTATTATTTTTATTAATAATATCTCCATTATTATTATGTTTGTGCTATTTTAAATAAATTTAATTTGCGTTTTTCTCGATTATTTTGTGATATAAGGCTATGACTTGTTTATATTGTTGAAATCAGAAGATCAGAGAATACTGTATTGAATAAGTAAAACTAAAATGTTCTTATTTAAAATAAGAAAGTTGCACAATGTATAGAGCATACCATATTATTTTTGAAGATCGGCAAAAAACAACTATCCCGTATAACTATAATCACATTGTTAAACTACAAAAGAACTAGGGTTCATGTTTACAACCACGTTGTAAACAATCAACGGTCAGTGGCGCATACATACGTTTAAGTACTGACTATAAATAAGTATACTTGTTTTGTTAATCCTTTAAGTAAGATGCGTAATGTGAAAAACTAATTTAAGCAACCTCATAGCTCTTATAGTTCTCGAGATAGTAATGGTGAGCAATTTAAAATGAACACTCTGTATATGTATCAATAGACGGTAGATTTCATATTATATTACAAATAATCGGCGGCAGATTAATCGGTATCGGCTGATAAGGCAAAGCCGATTAATCGGTAATCGGCCAATTTGTTTATTGCTGCAAACCAAATACGTAGTATAACTAATACAAATTTCTGATTCTATCCACTGTAAACGTCTTTTAGCGTTGTTAATTAGATTTTTGAATGTTTAGGATTATTCACAATAAGATTTGGCATGTGTAAAAAAATAATAATCTGGCAGGCATTTTATTTGTTCGTAAATATTTGTCAAACTATTTTTATTCGGTTACTCATTGTAATCAGCATTTCTTCTGACAAACACTTTTTATATTTAGTATTTGTTTACAATACATAATAACTATATTTTCCCATTTTTAATATCGAACTGTCATTCAAATGGTAATAAAGAATTAATTAAAAAACTGTCCTATACACGGCTAGTTTTTAAATGTAAATTACTTTATGCAGCATTTAAAAAATAGATGGAAACAATATTCAATTCTTAATCGAACTAAAATACATTTGTAATTAATAGAAATATTTTGTTTACAAATTGTTTGTCAATACATACTTTAGTCCTAAGTTCCAGTGGTACTGAACATAGGAATTATGTCGATGAAAAAGTACAGAACGAGAAAAAAATCTGGGAAAATCTGGGAAACTTTCTACAGGAACATGGACCATAGCAAAATCTACACCTACTATGGCAGCATTGGCAGACTATTGATGACAAAAAAAAATCAGCAGTGGTCGACCGCCATCACAAAGTACTTAAGTACAAAGTACTCAATATGAAACGTCAACAAAGAATTATCAAATTCTTCATCTAAATTCATACACCAAAACCCCATTTACTTTACAAATAATTATAATACTACATATACAAGTTATTTGTCCAGCGAAATGGGGAACACAATTTCAATAAACACGTTTCACGTAATTCGAAAACAATACAGATTTTTCAAAAATTTCTTTAGAGCAGTAGTTCTTATTTTACATATAATTAAATATATTTATCAAATAAATCAGCTGTGATCACCACAGAACCGACCGCCATCACAAAGTACTTGTTTAATTTATGCTGCTTTATCAAAAAATGTCTCAAATAAAATTTGTTAGTTATTGCTTTTATAGCAACTTTTGTTAAATTTTTTTTTTTTTTAAATTATAAATCGATACGAGTAAACTCCCATTTCTAGTTAACCGACTTTTACCAAAAGTTGATCAACTTGTGCCATCGATGTCAAAAGCATAAATATGAAGTTCCACAAAAATACTTTTAGCTGAATTTGTTCTGCACTTGTACACGGACCGACAGACATACCGACAGACACACAGACAAACAGACAGACAGGCTGACAAACATCATGCTAAAAATAGTCAAAACGTATGTAGGGATCTCGATTCGTGAAGATCCATCGAAATCTCGAATTGTTAAAATCGGTATGATCACAATACCTCCCTTATATATGTTGGGCGATCGGTAATTATATATGTTAGCGGCCGGTAAAAATCGAAAGAACACCACGAGATACTACTAGGAGATGGATTGACAATCTACAGAATGAACGGACGATTTTGAGAGAATTCAGAGAATCAGTTTGGGTAATACGTACATTAATAACAGAAGAAGATTTTTCCACATGAATATATCATTTCGAGTAGAACCGATTTAAGCAAAAACAAAGCGGACAGGAAGTACCCACAAAGAGGAAGAAAAAATCCGACCAGCCCTGTCAGTTCACTTTAAATAATTTTTTATTTCTCTAGGCCTTGCGGCGTTTAGGGTACTAACCATTACAAAATAAAATGAAAAATAATATAACGTACACTATTTTATATTTGATAATTTTACAATATTTTTTATCTCACTTATTTGTCCTTCTCCAATGTCCTTCTTTACTGTCCGTCTTCCTATTTTCATTCCAGTTTCCCTCTCCGATCTCCTTCCTTCTTTCTTCCAGTTCTCTCGCCTATCTGTCCCCTTGCCTTCCTTACTTATCAGTTCTTTTATCTCTTCCTCCCAGACTGCCATCTCCTTGCACCTCTAAGTTAAATGCTCCAAGGTTTCTTCTTCTTCCTTGCACATTCTGCAGAGCTTATCCTCTGGCTTTGTCCAGTACCTATAGTTCCTCTCTTCGTTGCCGCATCTTAGCTTCGCTATCCTCCTGACTCTATCCCCTGATCTTCCTCTTTTCCACCTTAAGTATCTCGGTATTCCGATCACTCTTATTTCTTTATATCTTTTCACACTCCACGATTTGTATATTCTGTCTGTTCTTTCCTATTCCTGTACCTCCTTATCCCTCTTCAATTCTTCTACTATATTTGTTCCTCCGTTTCTATTTCTCTCTGCTTCTCTTATGTCCATTCCACACCTCCAAAAATACTCTTTTTTTATCTCTCCCCATACCAACAATTTGCCTTTTTGTTTTTCACTTCTCCTTCCCAGCATTCCCTTATATTTTCCTATTCTCTTTCCTTCTAATTCTTCTCATATTTCACTGCCATCGCTCCGGCACCAACTCTCAGCTTTTACCTCTTCATTTCTTCTCTCACAATATGGTATTCCTGGTGTCGTTTTGTCTACTCCCATTCCTTCCATCCCCAAATCTCCACTCCGTACATGAGGATACTCTTCGCTAATGCGTCGAATATCTTCATCCTCCACTTGATATCGTCATTAAACCTCTTCTCCCCTATGCCCTATTGTTTTCCCATAACCAGTCTTGAGTTCTTCACTGTTTCCCTA
Organism: Liopterus haemorrhoidalis; assembly: GCA_963971575.1. Taxonomy (NCBI): domain Eukaryota; kingdom Metazoa; phylum Arthropoda; class Insecta; order Coleoptera; family Dytiscidae; genus Liopterus; species Liopterus haemorrhoidalis. The sequence continues at coordinate 43,938,084 of OZ020612.1, read as the reverse complement.
ACGTGTTGCTCTGCCCTGTTGTTCCTCATCAGCACATATCCCAGGTACTTTATACTCTTCTTCGATGTCTCTTCCTGGCTAATCCCATCTTATTTTCTTTGTCTTTCCTCCCCCTTTTCCTAACACCATCACCTTCGTTTCAGGTTGGGTTACTAATTTATCGCTAAAAATATAGGTCCCTGTTTTCAGATTCCACTGAATGTTTTAAACATATTTCTTAAAAAGAATAATTGTGTCCGTTCCTTAGTTATCCCCAAAGAAAATGAAAAATATATTATTCCAAAACAGCAATCAAACATTTTTGAGATTTTCTAGACCAGGGGTCGGCAAACTTTAGAAGCTAAAGAGCCATATTCACCCTTTACGACATCTGGAAACATTTTAAAGAGCTAGAATTTTGTTTTAATGCATGACTTTTTGAATATTTTCTTAATTTTATTCCTTATCAACTTAATTTAAAGAGCCACACGAATGTCCTCAAAGAGTAGAATGCGAATCGCGAGCCGCAGTCTGCCGATCCCTGTTCTAGACTATCATCATGTTCATACTTTTTTCTATGATTATTTATTTTTTGGGTATTTTATTATTTTCAAACCGAGATGAACAGTGGAATAAATTAGCTACTTATTATAAAGATACCACTTAAATAAGGAATATTAAAAAGACAGTATCCAATCTACAGAAGTGTAAATTGAAACCAGCAGAAAACTTTTGATGAAAACATTGAAAATAAAAACATAATTTCCTAGTATATATTCCGTCTATGATATCCATCTTAAAGAATTGTTAGATATCTTCCTTTTAAAACTTAAAACCTAGTAAAAGAACAGATAAAAATAAAAGTTCAATATTCGATGACAATAGTTTTTGCAGTTCTTTTAACAGTAGCACATTGTTCAAAAGAAAATAAATACAAAAAACTGATGCGTTAATGTATTGTATTCTTGGGTGAACCAATTAAATGTTTTGCTACTTTTCTTTTGCGATGTGTCGGAGTAGCCAGTCGCCAGTTCTGTCAAATGAGGACAAATATCAGAACTTTTTATTGAGAATGGTCAGGAATTTTATTCATGTCTGTTTTGTTTTCAACTTAAAACCATTATATGATTTATTCTACAAAATGGGACAGATACGAAATAAATAAAAACTTATACACACAATTTGACGTTTAAATACATTTTTAATAGTATATTTAAGTTAAGATAAACACAAATCTTCTTCTTCTGGCGTCTATCTATTCCAGATTTTAACAAGGCTGCCTTAGCATTATTGGCTCTAGCCAAAGAAACAGCTGTAAATGGCTCCCTGTTATTCCTCTAAACAGTAATGAGATTATGTCAATCTTCAAATCTTCCATATACAACCAATGGCAACAAGAATACATAGATTCTCTACAATTCAAAGGATCATACTACGGTCAAATTCAAACTCTTCTTCCTAGAAGGCTTTGGTTTTCTTCTCACCAAACATTTTTTCCACTCTGAAGTTGGTATCTCAAAAACATGGTTTTAGAAGGCTTCAACAGCTTCCTGAGTCGATGAAAATCGCTGTCCACGCATGTTTTGTTTGACATTGGGGAACAAAAAAAATGTCGTTAGGGGATAAATGAGGTGAATACCATCAATGAGACATTAATTCGAGGTTTTTGTCCTTCAAATAATCAATTGTTTTACGTGCTGTGTGGGAGTTTGCATTGTCATGATGATGAATGATGCGACGCTTTTGGTTGTTTTTTCTGATTTTGTCGATGACTTCTGGCAAATAAATTGTTGTATACCATTCTGCATTGACTGTTCTCCGATCCTCTAAAGGAATGGTTCCGACATGTCCAATACAACCGAAGAAACAAGCGATCATTTTCTTGGAAGTGCTTCGTGAGCGAAAATTTTTTCAGGGTTTCGGTTCATTTTGGAAGACCCAAACAGTGGATTGTTGCTTAGTTTCCGGTTCATATGAATAAATCCAAGTTTCATCACCTGTAACGATGTTGTATACGAATTTTGCAGTGCTTAGGTTGAATTTTTTTAGCATTCCCTTACACCAATCAACACGAGTCTTTTTTTAAGCTTTGATCAAATTATGCGGAATCTATCGGGAACAGATCTTTTTCACAGCTAAATGTTCATGAAAAGTCGAATGTATTGCAGTCTGCGATATGCCAAAGGATGCCTCTAACTCACGGTAAGTCACATGCCAATCTTCTTCAATCATTTTGCGCACAGCATCGATGTTTTTTTGAATCACAACCGATTTTGGTAGACCTTTACGAGATTCATCACTAACGGACGCACGACCACGACGAAATTCTGCAAACCAATTGTAAACAATCTTTTCTGATGGTGTTTCATTCCCAAAAGTTGAACGACGCGATTCTATGCATTGTTGTTGAGTTAGGTCTTTACTAGAATCGTAAAAAACTTTTTTTTAACGCTCACTGTCAACAAACTACTCGGTCAATTTCAATATTGCCATCTAGTGGTCGTTTGTAAAAGCATAAATGGTAATCCTCGTATACTGCACGCGCGTCGTCGTGATTTTCATGTTTTCTTGTGATTTATATTTTGGACTATGGTCTAAAAACTGTGTAATTAATTATTGTAATTATAAAAACACATTAAATTCGAAAATCCCAGAACTCTCAATAAAATGCAGTTTTTTTTATTATGAAATTGGAAAAACGTTTTTAATAAATTAGCAAATAGAAGACCAAAAATAATATAATACAAAAATATAAAAACATAAAAAATAATTAACAATTCCCGGCATTAATATCAATTATTCATACAGTAAAATAACGTATTATATAAAATTCTATAATTTTTATCATACAACCCAAACAAAAATATTAAATAATAAAAAAAAAATATTAAAAAACAAATACATATCTCAAATTACCGCATTGAAAAATTTCATACAAAAATACTCATTTTTAATAAATTCAAATGGAATAATGTATGCTCTTGACATGACGTATAATATTTCGTAGGGTACGGATCTGCGCATTGGTCGTTGGTCGAAAATGCCGTAGGGCGGTATAGGGTACAGGTGTCGATTCGCGTCCGCGCCATGTGCGTCCCGACGACACAGGCGTCTGTGGACGCTGTCACTCATTCGCTAATGAGTAATGACCAACGAGTCTCGTGTGAAAATATGCAAATCAAATTGAAAGTCAGGTTCAATTATTCAACAGATTCGCAACGAAAAATTTGCTAGCGTTGTTACTGGACATAACTGCAAAATAGAACGGATTTGTACTCCAGAATATTTTTAATTGTAATGACAAGGTATTGGTGTTTTTGCGCGGAAATGTTTGAGCTTTATCTGATTTGAACTTCTTCCAACTATTCTCAACTTTATTTCATTATTCACTATTAAATTCAAGCCCTTTTAAAATTAATTTTTACATTTGTAGATTAGATAAAATAAGAGCTTTAAGGCCCGGTATTTCCACCTTCAGGTAAACTTATAGGTAACTATCTGACAGATAAGGTTATCTGGATCTTCATCTGCTGAATAAATGTCAATACCAATCAGTGAATTCAATACGTCAATCTCATTATCCGTTAGATAACTTTCCGATAGATAAATTAGTATTGAAAGACGGGATTACATTTATTCAGCACAGAAAGTATCACATAACCCTATCTGCCAGATAGTTACCTATAAATTTACCTGAAGGTGGAAAGACTGGGCCTAAGTGCTACGTTTTGGGCAATTTATATATACAGGGTGACTTTAAATTAAGTAATATATGAGTCAACGTATGTACTTCCAGTGGCTCATTTAATTTTCGGGTCATTTTAGGGCAGTGGCGCACCCAGAAGAGGGGCCCGGGCCCCCTCTATAAAGGAAGGAAATAAAAATAAAAACACAAACACAATAGAAAATTTTAAAATAGAGATGAGGATCTTTTTTTTAGGTCACTTTGTATTTCCGAAGCGAGGACCTTTTTTTTTGGGAATAACTTGTATTTTAGAAGTGAGGACCTTTTTTGTTTTAGGTCATCATTTTGTATTTCCGAAGCAAGGACCTTTTTTTTAGATCATCACTTGAAATTTAGAAGTGTGAACCTTATTCATAATTTAAATAATTTTGTCTTCCGCCCCCCCCCCATCAAAAATTGCTGGGTGCGCCACTGTTTTGGAGCCCCTGAGTGAAAAATCTGAACGAAAAAAAAAAATATATATATGAATCCTTTATTGCAAACTTTTACATAAGTGTATATTAGGGGGACCCGAAAGAATTCCATTATTTTAAAGAACAAAATATAAAAAAAAATCAGAAATCTTTTTACCGTATTTTTCGGACCATAAGACCCCAAAATATGAGACAATTTTTAGAAAAAAGATATATAATTGCGATAATTGTGCCAGCATTATGTTCATCTTCACTCTCTGAACTATCACTCGTCTCGTTAATGTCACTGTTCGTATTATTTTCGTCTGAACTATTGTTGTCAATCCCTTCAAAAACCAAGTCATGTTCGATACTATCCAATGCGTTGCTTATACCGCATTTCTTCAACTACTTTATAATTGTCCTTTTATAGCTTCCCATGAATTTTTTACCCAGGTACTTCTGAAATTGTCCGTTTCATACGTCCTGTTGCTGTAACATCGTAATTCGGTTTGTCATGCGTTTGTTCCACTCTTCCCGCATAAAATTATTAAATGGTTTATTAATCAACACATCCAAGAGTTGTCGTTGATTTGTAAGGCCTCCAGAAATTATAGTTAATTCTGAATTAATTTCTATTATATTTTCAACTTTCTGCATTATCCATTTATCATTGATTTGGATGAGACCAACTATTCAGCGTAGTTTGTTATTTATATCAATCAATGTATTTTAAATTTTGATTTATCTTAAAACTTAAATCTCGAGGCAATATTTAAATGATTTAAATTATTAAATCTGCAATGTCTAATTTTTTTTCAAACTATGAATTTATTAATGTAAATAAGAGCAATCTATTTCAACCGTATGTTTATAAACGAATAAAAAATTGAAAATTGTATTTAATTTGATATTTATAATTATCCTATTTATTATGCATTAGTATCAGTATCAGTTCTTATCGCTGAAGTCAATAATTAACAACAACTTGCAGCGATAAATATAAATTTGCTTTCCTTCACGAAAGGTGTACTACACGCATACCTAGCACATAACTAAGAATTGTATTAGTTTCTATTTTCCCCACGGGTAATAATGGCGCTGGTCTATAAACTTGTCATCAGCTTTTCACCATTTCCGCGGGAGAATATATGGGTAGTTTGTGTTGAATGATGACACCATGTGTGATTTCTATGAAATTTTGATACAGAATTAAGTTTCAGGCTTTGTTCTTCAGGATATATCCTTGTTAGAACATAGGTCCTATATTCGTGTCATCTTGTTCTAATTTAGAAGGGCTTAATTTGGTGGCAATATTTGCTAGAGTGCTTTAGTTCAGTGTTTCTTAAACTTTTTTGCTTTGCGACCCAATAAAATTATTGCATTTACCAATTTGTTACGCATACCAAAGGAGTGTCTGAGCTAAATCACGCAGTTCTGACTAATATATATAATTCTTTATTTCCCCTAGGCCTTGCGGCGTATAGGGTTTTAACTATTACATTGAGAAAAAAAATAATCATAATAATAATAAAATAAAATAATATAATATACATTTTATGATTTTCTTTCTTCTTCTTCTACTTTCTACCTCCGGTGTTCATCTCTTTCTTCGTAATCTCTTTTCGGCTTCCGTCTCCGGTCTCCTTCCTTCTTGACTCCAGTTCTTCTTCCCCTCTTTCTTCGCTTCTCTTCCCTCTTTTTTTTCCTCCTCCATTGCCTCTTTCTTCCTTCCTGTACTCAGTTCTGTCTTACCTCTCCGCATTCCTTCCTTCTTTCCTCGAGTACTCTCGCCCACCTTTCTCCCTTTCCTTCTTCACTCAACAGCTCCTTTATCTCTCCCTCCCATTTTGTCATCTTTCCACATCTTTTTGTAAGATATTCCAAGGATTCTTCTAATAAAAACTGTCTGAATTGTGAGATTGGAAATCCTCGTTGGTGATATTATTCGGGTGAGAATAATATGCAGTAACTGACTTAGGACAATCGGGGCCCTAGGCAAAGTCCCCATTGCGGGACTTACTAGTTAATAAAATAATATAATAAATATATAATAAAACCGTCTTTCGGGCCCCAATAAAGCACGGGCCCTAGACAGTTGCCTATTTTGCCTAGGCCAAAGTCCGCCCCTGATAATATATCAACATTACTCCCATTTTCTCAATCATTCACCCTTCATCCAAGGGCAGGAGCTCGCCCCCATTCATTTTGGAAGCGAGAACCTGTTTCTCTAATTGTTGTTACTAAATCAGAAACTAAAGGAAAAACGTTCAAATTTATTACACCGTAAAGAATATTTTTTATCAATGCACGTCCTTATTCAGCAAAAATAAGCCGCGAAAAAATTCAGGACTTAAACTGGGAAATATTCCACATCCACCGTATTCACCCATTCTAGTGCTTTCCGATTTTCACCTATTTAGATCTATGGAACACACTCAGAGATAAAAAAAATCGAAATATCACCGATGTAGAAAATCATATCACAATCATTTATTTTAACTGAAAACTAAATAAAATGATCAAAAGCCTTACTTAACCGGTAAAAGTTCCTAGAATTCAAAATCTAGTTCCGCTTAAACCAAAGAAATAGGATATAAGTAACCCCTTTTAAGATTGCAGCGCCAAAGTGGCAAAATCGAAACTAACCTAATAGACAACAAATTTTTGATGTATTGTAATCTGACATCTAGAAGGAATTTAATTATATTTTTATATTTTGTTTTGTGATTTCTTATATTTTATTTTCACTAATAATAAAATTGTCATAAAAAATGTTGATTCCTTGTCTATTAGATTAGTTCAACACAATACCCCTAGATACGTAGAGTCTCTCTTATGTCGGGATATGCGATACTGAAAAAGTATCGATATTTGGGTATCGATAATATCGAATAAAAAGTATCGATACCAGTATCGTATCGAAACAAAATATCGATATTTTCAAGTATCGAAAGGAAAAATGAATATATTTTCTATAAAACGTAAAAAACATTTTATTCTTATAGTAATAATTTAATTGTTTTACAATAATAAATAAACAATAAATAAAACGAGAACGGACCTTGCTTGGGTTATTTCATTTTTCAGATTGGTAAGTAAAAATTTAAAATTCCAACAGTGAAACTGTTCTATGAGTGAAACTACGGAAATGAATGACATTTATTTAAAAAATTTATACTTTTTTACATATTTTGAAGATAAAACAAATAAATAAATGGGAAATTTTTATTAAGATTGACAAAAAATTAAAATGCAATGAAAACGACATTTTATAATGACAGTTAATTTAATCTAGAATTTGCAATGTGAGTATGATTTACAAAGTTTAAACAAAATGACCAAAAGTCCGAATTAATATATAAAAATTAGTTAATTTCAAAATCTAATTCCGCCTAAACGTTTAGCGGAATACGGAATAGCCTATATATGCTGTTCACTTTTGTAAAAACAAACTAAGAGGAAATTTTGATTTCAGTAGTTTGCACCTTTGAAATTGTATGTCAGGTTCGCCTATAGCAGGGGTCGGCAACACGGCGCCCTCTGTGGGAATTTTAGGCGCCCCTAGTTCCTTTGTTTTTACTCGTCACTTGGATTTTGGGAGGTGAGGACCTTTTTTTTTTGCTCGTCACTTGGATTTTGGGAGGTGAGGACCGTTTTTTTGCTCATCACTCTTGGATTTTGAGAGCTGAGGACGTTTTATGCGCCCTCAATAACATTTGAATTTATATTGCGCCCGTATTGACAAAAAGGTTGCCGACCCCTGGCCTATAGGTTTGAGTGATTGTCTAAAGTATAATTAAACACTCCACTCTTCTTAAGAGCAAGTATCGAGAAAAAGCAGTTTAGTAAGCCTTTCGCCCAGAAGCCTATTTCTGTCTCTTCGTAAAATAAGCGCTCTGAAGGAACTGACGTGGCTACTACAGACAAGAATTTCTGAGCAATTTTATATAAGTCAGGGAAGACTGTCTTCATATCGTCCCAAACCAGTAGTGGATTGGATTTCAGAGGTGAAACTAGATTTTTAAAATACAGTGATAGTTCATGTTCAGTTTTGTTAGAACCACGTTGGCCTGTGCCTGATTTTAGTTTCCTCTTCCCATGTGCAATGTCAGTATGTACCAGCAACCGAACGGTTACTGAAAGAAAAGCGATTCGATACGATACTGGGCCAAATGTACTGATATAAATAAAGTATCGGAAGATTAGTATCGATACTAAAATCGAGATATCGAATGAAAAATATCGATACTGGTATCGTATCAGTAGTATCGGAACATCCCTACTCTTATGATCATTTGCCTATATTTTGTACATACTTTATTTAAGTTTTTTAAAAATATTTTCAGAATGAATTTAGGATTATAATGGGTGTTTTTTTTAGAGGTATAGAACTTTAAATTGCAATAAAACAACGATGGATTATTCGATTGACATGAATTTTTTTTTATTCGAAAGATAATCTTGTGGCATTACATTTTAAATATGATTTCTGGCATATGACCGCCACGGCTGGCTCGGATGTAGTCCAATCTGGACGTCCAATTTTCGATGACTTTTTCCAACATTTGTGGCCGTATATCGGCAATAACACGGCGAATGTTGTCTTCCAAATGGTCAAGCGTTTGTGGCTTATCCGCATAGACCAATGACTTTACATAGCCCCACAGAAAGTAGTCCAGCGGTGTTAAATCACAAGATCTTGGAGGCCAATTCACAGGTCCAAAACGTGAAATTAGGCGGTCACCAAACGTGTCTTTCAATAAATCGATTGTGGCACGAGCTGTGTGACATGTTGCGCCGTCTTGTTGGTATGATTTAATGTAATGCCACAAGATTATCTTTCGAATAAAAAAAAATTCATGTCAATCGAATAATCCATCGTTGTTTTATTGCAATTTAAAGTTCTATACCTCTAAAAAAAACACCCGTTATAAGTTTGGAAAATAATTCAAAAGTATTCTTTCAAAATTATATATCAAAATTATCTTCATAGCCGACAGTATTATCCTTTAATACTCCAATTTATTATGAAAAATATATCAAGTAATTTTTAAATTTGTTAAACTTCTTTGACCTAGTCCCAAGGTCAAAGTATAAGTTACAGGATAATATATAAAGCTTCATTAAGCCCCATTCTTTATATTGTCAATCATCCTTTCAGCCAAACATCGTTAGATACAATTATTACATGTACAATTGTAAAATAATATACAGATGAAATAAATGTAATCACCATTAATAATGGCAAATATGATAATAATGGTAAATGGTCTTTACATGAGGCTTAAAAGGATAAAGGTGTTAAATAGCAATACAAATATATTATTTTAAAACCGTGCATCAGCCCCAAATTTATAATTCAGGAGTTTGGTAATCGTGTAAACTTTTCAATTATAATATTTTGAATACAAACCGGGCAAAAGTTAAATTCATTAAAAACATTTATATCTGTTTCGGAACATCAGGAATCATACGTCGCGTCGACAACTTCTCAACAATCAAACAAAATCTAAATAATTTTAATGTTTACGGCGACTCCATAAACTTCTCATTTTCTGTTTCAAATACGTTATAACCAAACACTAACAAAACGTCGCACTCAGCGTTACAGGGTTAATTGTTATAGGGACTAAGCCAAGGGCGGCTTTTATGTAAGGGCAAATGGGCAATGCCCCCCTCAGAAAATGTTTCTTTTTGTATGTATAAATCTTAACTAAATAATAACCCTGTGGCAACAGATGGATTATGACCATCTAATGAAAATTCCCAGATTATATTTTATTATAGAACATACCATATTACCTTTGAAGATCGGCATAAAACAATTATCCCGTATAACTATAATCACATTATTAAACTACACTGAACTAGAGTTCATGTTTACAACCACGTTGTACACAGTCAACGGTCAGTGGCGCAAGGATGTTTGTTTTTGTTAATCCTTTAAGTAAGATGCGTATTGTGAAAAACTAATCCCTACGGCTATGGGTTGACACGCCTAGTTATATCACTTCTATTGTAATTTTATGAGTTCCCTAACTTTTATTATTTTATTGCGATCTTCAAAACTAATATGGTACTAATTTCATTTAGGTTTAACATATTTCAAATATTTTTACAATTACATTTATTTTACAACCTTAGTTATCATTATTAGATTTTACAAATAGTCAAGTACTTTTCTTTCACTTAAGAAATTATTTTTACCCCAAAGAGATCATAAACCATCTGACCACGACAAGAAACGATCCGCCTAGTTAGCAACATTTAGTCACTTACCTATACGTCTCCGAACAGTCAACAGCATGTCAATCCAAATACAAATCATTTAAAAATTCTCATTTTTATTAAAATCCTGCAGACATAATAATCCCATAACCTATTTATTATAATTCCAAAGATATAAAGATTCTTATTTCATGTTTAATTTATATCTTTTAAATGCTAACAGATTTCAAGAAAAACAAAGGTGAGAATCTATAAGACAGTGATACGCCCAATAGTGATATATGGAAGCGAGGCGTGGACTCTAAACATATCAGAACAAAATAGTGTTAAAATATGGGAAAGAAAAGTGTTACGTAAGATTTTTGGAGGAAAAATGGTGGACGGGATATGGTTCCCTAGTTCTATATTCTCCGTAAGAATACATTGGGATATTGACCGAACCTGTGAGATACAGTAGGACACGATAAGTGTAGCATCTAGCCAAGAATGCGTCAGTTTCTGGAATGCGAATAATATCCAGTATTTACATTTGTTAAATTAGTTTAGTTTGCTATTATTGTGACAGAATAATAGCAAAATCTTAATATGGATAAAAGAAAGATATAGTAAATAGTAATAAAAATGTAACATGTATACAAACTTATTTAATTTTAATCTATTTCAAATATTGACTATGTTTGTTTACTGTGTCGTACTCAAAAGTGTGGTGTATAATTAAAAAGCTGATAGCCACTGCCGCTTTAAATTTAAATTTTACAACTAATTTCGACCACAAAACTGTATAGTTAGTTAAAATTTTTGATGCACTGCATCTTTAAGGGCCGGTTTTGCTCTGCGTTGCAAATGTCTCGGGTTCGAATCCCGTTCAGGCATTTTTCACAAATATAAAATTGTCCTGGATGAGGCCGTCAGCAAAGGCCATTAAATGGAAAAAAAAGGCTAAAAAACTATGAGCAAATGGTCAACTACGGTATTATTATTATTATTATTATTATTATTATTACAATATAACAATCGCATAAGTAACCATAGCAACCATTTTCTTACTATTTGGTTACACTTAACTAAGCTTTCAGAAACCGGCCCTAAGTGTCCTATTCCAAACTCTTATGATTTATTGTTTTCAAATTTATTTCTATTTATATTTTTCTATTTTATAGAAATTTAGATATTTAGGTTCCAGACGTCTTTAATTTCTAATTAAATAACGTTTTGTATTTATGGGAGTATATTTAATAAATTACTAAATATTTTCAAAAATATGCCATATTTTGCCACACTTCAAAAATAATTTGCCCTAATTTAAATAATTCTGCGAGCGCCCGTACTGTGAGGTGTTTACGATTTCCATATTTCGTAAACACACGCGTGTCGTATTATATAGGTAGTCCAGTAAAGCATAGTTTTGGTGTTGCTAAGAGAAGATATATTTTAAAAGAGTGCTAAATGCCAAGAGACTATTTGAGACGTTTTTACTATTTTTTTATTATCAAATTTTACGATGGTTTTATGGTAACCATGTATTTGAAGGTAAAAACTGTTTTGGGAGTAGTATAGAATAATGATTTTAAAGCCGTTCATTACAAATTCATAATCAAGTGTTTATTTAAGGAACATGTAAACTTTTCGTTAATTACATTTCATAGGCATCGGGTTTAAGTATCTTAGCATTCTGAAGACGTTGAGGATTCGAAATCTTTCCATGATGCAAGTGTATTGTGAGTAGCGTCGTATACGCACACATACGCACATCGTACACAAATGTATACACACGCTCCGTTTGTTCAAACACAAACGAAAACCAAACGCGTGATGGGGTTGAAATCCCGCCCGGGCAATGTGCGAGGGTGCGCGGGAGGAGAGGAGGACATCAGGGATGAACGGTGGACGGGACGAAGGGTGAAGAGAAGCAAAGGCGCATAGTCCTCGCTCTGCAGGCTCTACCTCATTTGAATTTCTAATTAGCAAACCTCCATGCAATTATTGGATTAATGTAAATTACGAGGACGCGTTGTGCTCACTGGCAGAGGTACGGTTAAGGGGGAAAGGGGGGAGGTAGTGCTAGCGCTATATACCGTCAGTGGGGGTTGAGGATAATTAAAATCCGTTGATTAATATGTAAATTTAATAAGATTACAGTTCCAGGAACGAATGAACACTCGCCCGTTTGGGTTTGGTCGTCCTCGCCTCGTTCATTCTATTCGTTCGTCGGCTGGATGGTTGATTCGTCTGTACGTTGCGTTGTTGCTCTGTTTCGTTGTTCGTTGTGCGAACAGAACAGAGGTCTCAAACAACACCATCAAGGAAGGGTGTATTAATCATACTGGCTTGAATCGTAGAATAGAACGCTTCTGCTTCAATACTGCAATAATATTCAATATTATCTTTATCATTTCAACATCAGTATTCGATCTCTGCTAAATTCCAACATTCTCTATACAATCTCATTAGTAATTTTAAAGCACAGTAGCTTATAATTACAAACATTATAATTCAAATAGTAAACCAACGTACAGAGACAATCAATATGTATTTTATAAAATGGAACATATAAAAAAATTTAACCATGTTTCCAAAAGATGTATTTAAAATAAATATTGTAATTACGCACATTTTCATAAAAATTAACATTTTCTAACACTTACTTTCAATCCTCTTTACGCGCCTTCGTAATTGAAGAATAGAACCAAATGTTCGGGCATAAATTCAACTTGCGACCAAGCCGTTACAAAATTTATTTGGACCCTTTTTGAGCAAAAAGAGCATATAAGTAAAAAGTTTCTGGGATCAAGAGCATTCATATACCACACAAAAAAAAATAATAATAATAATAATACTCACATTGGAGTGGCAGCCCGATGTGAGCCTTGAATTCCTGTGTCTAGGTTTCATGACCTGTACTTTTATCAATCTGTATACATTCAGGAGTAATATTATTATTTTTTTTTTTTTAGCGTATACAGAAAGGCCCCTATTCTTTATAGTCAGTTGTGAACGGCTACGCAGGGCCAGTAATTTGTAAAAATATTTTTAAACAAATTATTTGACAGTCAGAATTTGAAGACTGTCTATAAAGACTAAATATACATGCCAAATTTCAACTGTCTAGATCCAGATCTTTGGCCCCAATTTCAACAGGCAGGCAGACAGACAGACTAACAGTGTTGTGTTAGTATAAGAATTCCTTGATTGATAATTACCAAACTGAAAAAGATTTCATTATGTTTATTTTTTAAGAAAATGCCGAATATATTATTTATAACATGCCCTCAGCAACCTTTCATGTGACCCACTACTAATACAGGCAACAAGTTTAATATCCTAGCAATTGTAGCAGCATGTCTGAATAAGAACTTGATCTTATGTGGCTGACTAAAAAGCGTTACATGTTTCTCAGGTGTATTATGTTAGAAATCCTGTATTGTTCCGTCATCTTGCCAAATACATGCTGTTTCAACATGAATCCCGGACAGACAGACAGAAACCGAATTTATAAAATGAAGTATAGCAACTTTTTTTTTTAGTTTAAATTTACCTTTTAATTTGTTTATTTTAAGAAAGAAGCTCTGATTTGAATTCGAATCTGAGGCCTTTGGTACGAGAAGCAGCCTCAACTTCTGCGCAACAAATGTCCGCAACATGTTCAAATTTCTGTTTTGTCCTGTCTTGATGCCAAATTATGTGAAAATATACCCATCCATTATCAAATAAAATAAAAATAAAATAAGCTTTGACTGCCTATAATAAAAAGAAAAACATTAAAGTATAATAGAGTTCCATACAATGGTGCACCCAGGATTTGGGGGGGGGGGGGCGGAAGACATTAATTATTTAAATTAGAAATAATATTTCCACTTTTGATGATCTAAAAAATAGGTCCTCCTCATCTCCATTTTTAAATACAATACATATATTTGCCTAAGACCATGGTATAAAAAAAATATGTATTTTTCCTTCTTTCTTGCCCCCCCCCCCTTCGAATGCGCCACTGGTTCCATATTACCTAACAAAAATTCAATTTTAACTATAAAAACTATTAAAACTCTATTATCAAATAAAAAAATTTAATTCGAACTTTGGCATTTAATACTTAAGGGTAAAAATTTAAAAAAAGACCTTAACAATGATTATGAAATTAATCTCGAACAAACAAACACAAACAAAATTATATTAGAGTTGATCTAGTATTTATTTATGATAAATAAATAAATAAATAATATCTCAACACCTAGAAAAACGTATAAGAGGCAGAGAAGGTAAGTTCTCCGTTTCTAGACCACCAGCCATAGATATGAAAGCCACGTGGTCGGTGTGACGTTTCGACCGGTCCTATTATCCCTGTATGAATAGGTATTCATTTAAAGTATTAAATACTTGAGGCTGAGTCGACCTCAGAGCTGACTGCACAATTTTGGAAGATAAAAATCTGAAGGAGGTAAGGGGATTCGAACCCAGTGCTCAAGCCACGGCAACTCTAATGATCTTATAATCACCTAAAACACAGAATTGTAGCATGAAACCGTAAAAAACAGGTTGTCACAGATTTTATTGACATACAAAAGAAATTGTTTTTGTTTTTTCGATATTGCTCTTATATCAAAATCCGTTAAAATAACTTGTTGGGGTTGTAAAAGAAATTGGTAAGTAACCTGTTTGAAACCTCTGTTATAGATGGAGCATCTATCCTGCCTTGCGGCCTGTGGCTCTCTTTTCTCTTTTATCCCCGTCTCACTTCATCACCAGTATTGCCCTGGCATTCTCGTTCATTCCTCTGCCCACGAAACCGAAATGATATTTACTCTCCTGTTAAAGTATCGTGGCGAAACTTTTACCTAATTTAGTCCAATTATGAGACTGCGGCATATCAGGAATTTTACTGATGCAATTATAACACATGGAATTTTAAAAAAAAGCGCTTTTTAACATGTCGATAAGTTGGCTTTGGAGTCAGTTATTAAAATATTTTAATTATTGTTATAAAAAGTATCTTGATTAACTTTTTAATGAAGTATCAGATTTTTAATTTTTAGTTAATTTATAGCAGAATTTGTATTAAATTTAGGATTTAATGACTTTTTCCCTGTTATCCTTTGTGAGGATATTTCATACAGACTTAAACGTCAAAATAACTAACGTTAAATTAAAAATAATACATTAAAACAGTGACAAAGACACATATTATCAGTTCATAATTCCCTTTGTATAATAATAAGTTCTCAACTACTAGGTGACGCATGGGCAGGTCCGTGTTAGATCATGCAGAGGCCCTTGGGCACAAAGTGTTTGGGCCCTTTTAGAAAGTCAAAAAAAAATGTGTATGAAAACATCAGTATGTACTTTTATTTAGTGACTTAATTGGTTATTATGGTTAGCTTTATACAAATCAAATATAAGTGAAGTGATTACTATTTTGTGAATTGGACTTACGTTAATGATGATGGTTTCTTCTAGGATTTCTGTTGTGCGAAATCTTATATTATGTCCTAATCTAATTTTTGAAGGATATCACTTTCTATGCACATGATTGACAAATTAGTAAGTTGTTCTTGTAACATGGTCGGTCGTAATTCATTTTTTATTATTTTTAGCCGTGAAAATGAGCGCTCTCCACTACAACTAGTGACCATAAATCTCACCTGATTTTCGATTTATATTTAAATTTAAAAATTTGAGCGTCAATTCTTAGTAAAATTGCACTAAAAATTGAGCTTCTCTTTTTTTCGTGTAAACGACGACCTCGGCATTTTGAGGCCCCCATCAAGCCGGAGGCTCTGGGTTCGTGCCCCATGTGCCCTTATGGAAAAGACGGAACTGCGCATGGGACAAAGAAGACAAATTATATTTTTCTCGATCTCCGGCACTACTTATCTACAAAAGTTAGTAAAACCCAGGTGCTTTAACCTGATAGTGACATAACAATGATCTAAGAATGATTTCACGAAGATATGACCTAGAAGTAACGTGATTTGAATAAAGCAAGCACTGCTATGATAAATTTAAAATTTTAAATGTAAAACTGCGTTCAGAGTTCTTTAAATTAGTTGACTGTTCACTGTGCATTATGGCTAAATTTAGTAGATAGTTATAACGTTCAAGGCAGCGTTTACAGCTAAGGAAATTAGTGCGTTACGAATAGTGTGACATCTCTGTGTCTTTAAGCCAATTACGACTGATTCGTAAAATGTTTATTATATATTATTGTTTTCCCAATTCTGCTGTCCTAGATTTTTACTAACTAAACCTAACCTAATTACCTAAATTGATACTCCCTCCGTCCGAAAATAATAGTCCCATTTGAAAAATTAGGTTTTTTTCTTTTTGTTTATTAGGAGCAGAAAATATAAAAAAATCAGCTGTGGACACCACAAAACCGACCGCTATCACAAAATACTTGTTTAATTTATGCTGCTTTATCAAAATATGTCTCAAAATGAAAGTTGTTAGTTATTGCTCATATAGCAACTTTTGTTAAATATTTTTTTCGAAATTATTCTCTGTTGTAGAATATTTGCAAAAATCTTAAAACCAACACAAGTAAACTCTCATTTCTAATTAACCGATTTTTAAGTCTTGATGTCAAAACCTTAAATATGAAGTGTCATAAAAATCCTTTTAGCCGAATTTGCTCTGCACGTGTACACGGACCGACAGACAGACTAACAGACAGACAGGTAGACAGACACACAGACCGACAGACATCATGCTAAAAATAGTCAAAACATTATGTAGGGACCTCAATATGTTGGTGGTCGGTAAAAAAGATCAATTCTTCTTTGATAAACGTATGTTCGACTTGACTTTGAAACGTCAAATAACGTAATTATGTGAGCAATAAAATTTTGTTTTTTTTTTTTGTAGTGGTCAGTAAAACTTTTATTTTGTTTTTTTTTAATGTCCTTCAATCCCTAGCATTGATCCTTGTCTCGAATAATACTGTTAAATTAAAATAGGACTCTTATTTTCGGATTTTTTTGGTGTTTTTCGAATTTTGGGCGAGATTTGTTGTTGATAACATTTAGGTTATGTTAGGTTACGTAAAGGCATACAATGTAAACGTTTTCTACGATGTAGACTGAGATAGCCAATGTGCGTTTATATGTCTGTCTCATTAAAACAACTCACTAACTATAAGTTTGAAAAACTATCGACAATCTACAATGTATAACGTATTAAATTTAGAGTTCTGAACAGTTGCTCGCGTTACCATATGACAAATATATAATCGACTAATTTAAGAGCTCCGAACGCAGCTTAAGAACATATTCTCTAAAAGCTGTTTCCAAAAAAGTGCAATCACCGTCTTTCAATATTTAAAACAAAATTTCATAGATATACTATATCAAATCCATCTTAAAAGTCGCCGGGGTAAGGACAAGGGCAATGACAGCTGCAACATATCAAGTCATTAATCTCCCTCTGCACTGACTAGGTATTACGGTATTATTCTTTTTATCCAGCTTCGTGCAACTTCAATTTATATAATACCTACTTAACTATCCGAAATAACAAAAACAAGTGTAAAAAAATAATTGATATGAAATTTAATATATTTTATTTTAATGTGCAAGTAATTCTTATTTATTATGCTTCAACGTACTTCCAGAAATACATTATGCAAAAGTTAAAATCGTTTTTTAACGACCAGATTTCATTCCTAATATTTTCCTTTATAAAACAATGAGAAAAAGTATTTCTAAGAATGATCACAAGTATTTTTTGAGATGTTTAAACCCGTGAATCATATACGTGAGTCATTAATATTTAAAATGGCAAATAGTAAACTTTCCATGTTAATCGATTTATATTTGTTTGTCACAACTAATATTGGAGCACATATTTAGTTTCATTGACGTTCATTATTTTACATGAGTATGTTATTGTCATTTCACTTTCAGTAACCAAAAGTTATTATGTCGCTTTAACAAATTCGGAACTGTAATTGGGTTATTTACTTTAACTATTTAAACAGCTACAAGCAAAATGTTTAATTCTTTTATTTTTACACACTAGCAACTGTCATTTTTTTACTTTACAATTAAATATAAGGAAATAATTTTTTTCTACTTCTATTAAAAAAACAGTACTATATTTCACTTGTTTTGGTGCATAAAATGTCTGTTGGTGAGAGGTAAAAAAAGCAAAAAGCATGAAAAAAATGTACCATAACGTGTCATTCTTTCACTCTTATCATAAGAACCATACAAACTAATGGGGTTTACACAAGTTCCTTTACAGCTACAAGCACGCCCGTCATGTACGTCATATACTATAGACCTATAGACCAACGTTTCTCAACCGGGGGGCCGTGAAAGTTTTGTCGGGGGGCCGCGAAGTCATACAAGATCGAATACATGATATATATTTTTTTATAATTTAATTAACTACTTGACCAGTTAAATTTGAACATTATTATATTTTATACATGTAAACTTACTGTGTTATTAATTCTATATATCTTAGTAGCTGTCGAAACGTTAGCGAAGTTAATACATTTTGTTTTATTTTCTGACTGGTCCGAATCCCATTACCTATCAACTATAATAATAATAATAGTAATAATAATCGCAACAACAAATGAGGCAGAGCAAAATTGCCTCAAAAATTTAAAGTTGTTTATTTAAAATAATACAAGGTGTCTCAAAAGAAATTTTATATTTATTTAGCTTACTGCGTGAACGCAACGTATCCGAGGGGCGCGGGGGTTATGTCAATCGGTAGCCTGGCTCTTGGGAATTCAGTCGCTATGAAGCGTTTCTCGGGAGCAGACAGCGCGTTGTGCGTGCGAGAGTTTTACAAAAACGGTGATTCGGCGACTGTAGTGCGTAGAAAATTCTGCAGTATCCGCGGTTTTCGCCACTTAAATGATGCGCCAAGCATTCCTCTCATTCGACATTGGGTTAAAAAGTTTGAAGAGACTGGTACAATGCTGGATAAATCAAAATCCGGGCAACCTAGGTCATCAAGAACGGTAGAAAACGTGGAGAATGTTAATCAGTCTGTTCGTGACGACCCGAACCTTTCAATTCGGAAGCGCGCAAGTGCTTTAAATGTGCATAGATCATCATTACATCGCATTATGTACAATGACCTAAAGCTGCACTCCTACAAAATTTAATTGGTGCAAGAATTAAAGCCCCAAGATGCCAGTCAGAGGCTTAATTTCGTAAATAAGGTGATTGAGCGATTTTCAACGTTTACCAACATTTTGTTTTCGGATGAAGCTCATTTTCATCTTAATGGCCACGTAAATAAGCAGAACTGCCGCTACTGGAGTGCAACGAATCCGAAACGCAAACATCAGAAACCCCTACATTCGCCTAAAGTGACCGTATGGGCTGCGATGTCGGCGCGAGGAATTATCGGCCCTTACTTTTTTGAAGACGAAAGGGGGCGTGCAGTTACAGTGAATTCAGAGCGTTATGTGGAGATGTTAGACAACTTCTTGGTACCTGAACTGCAAAACTTTCCTGGCTATAACCAAAGAACATGGTTCCAACAGGACGGAGCAACTTCACACACGTCCAATATGTCTCTGCCACGTGTTCGTGAAATTTTCTCAGGCAAATTGATCTCCCGGAGAGGTGACATAAATTGGCCTCCACGCAGTCCAGATTTAACCCCTATGGACTTTTTCCTATGGGGTTATCTTAAATCTAAAGTTTACGCCAATAAACCGACTTCACTGACGCATTTGAAAGAAAATATCCGTCACGAAATGGCAGCCATCCCTGAGTCCACCTGCCGAGACGTCATAAGTAATTTTACTGTTCGATTAAATGAGTGCTGAGAACGCGAGGATCTACATTTAGACGATATTATTTTTAAGAAATAAATCCCCAAAAAGTGTATTTTAATAATTAATAAACATTTTTTCTATATACGGCTTACTTTTTTTTTAATCGATCCACTAAATATAAAATTTCTTTTGAGACACTTGTATAATTTGTTCATGGAATGGAGTAATCAAAAGAAAATAAATTCCTTTACAGAACAAGTAATATTAGGTTATTTCGAGGAAAAATCAAGAAATTTGATATTATCTGCATTATGGTCCTCGCATTATCCTCGTCAATAGCTCGGTCCTCGCTCATTAGCTACATTAATTATTAATAACTAGGTTATTACCCGTCAACAATGATGGATTTATAATATACAAATTTCAATTGTTTGTATGTGTATTTTGTTTTATTTTCAAACATATGTTAATTTCGTCGCCAGTCAGCGTATTACGGGACAGGATATCACCAGTTAACCAATCACGGGAGAGGGTATCACCTGTCAGCCAATCAAGAGACAGGGGGTCCCCAACTATCCAATCACGAGAACCTTAAGAAAAATTGACGTCATAATGTTACCGACACTACATATAGACACTTGCTAATTATATAGTTAGATTATATATTTATAAACTTTTTAAGATGGCAAAACAATTCATTTTTATTCAGTACATTACATTTATATTGTTACAGCTAAAAATAATTTGAGACCTAAATTTATGTCTTCGAAACCCTAGACATTTCTATATGTGATTATATTTGTAGATTCTTAGAGAATAAATCTGCAATATATTGTTCATATCGGTCAAAGGATATAACAGTGTCTAAAGTTTCTATTTTATGCCTACGAAACTCTAGACATTTCTATATATAATTATATTCGTAGATTCTTAGAGAATAAATCTGCAAAATAATGTTCATAGCGGTTAAAGGATATAGGCGTGCCTAGAGTTTCTCGTTTATGACTACGAAATCCTAAACATTTCTATATGTAATTTTATTCGTAGTTTTTTAGAAAATAAATCTGCAAAATATATAGGAGTATCTAGAGTCTCTTGTTTATGCCTAGGAAACCCTAGTATTCGTAGATTCTTAGATAATAAATCTGCGAAATACCTGTCAATCAAGACAGGCTGTCCCCAGTTAGCCAATCACGAGAACCTTAGGAAAAAATGACGTCACAATGTTACCCAGATCACATACATACACTTGCTAATTATATATGTACGATAATGTAGATATTAGTAAATATTTCAATATTATAGCAGACAGAATGGTTAATAAGCATGAATATTCGCCTAACAGTGAAAATACCTATCAGAAGATAAGTAGATCAGCCAGTAAGATTTCCTAGCTTTACTTCATATTGAGTGACGCTTCATATTGAGTGGCGCCTCATATTAAGCGCCCTAATTAACAGCGGCGAGTATTTTTTTATCATCCCAAATTATTTATTATATAGTGCGTTCGAAGGTGAGTTTGCAGTACAGGGCATATGGAGTAGTTCTTTTTCATACTCTCTAATGGGTTTACACAATGACACTATCCTTTTCTTGCTTGTCGACGTTGCCAGCTCTAAAACGCGCTGATCTGTGAAGACGCAGTATTCTACAAATGGCCATTTGTTTTTGTTGAGTGTTATTTTGAGTTTTACAAGAGTTGATTTTTGTAAATCATACGAGTTTTTCATATTATTATAATTGACACATTTGACACTTTTACAACATTTGGCAACACCGCTCCCATTTTCCATAAGAGCTGTACTGCAAACTCACCTTCGAACGCACTATAGTACTTAAAACTACAGTGAAGATAGTAAAATATTCAATATACCGAAATATTTAATCTAAAATCAATAATTTTATTATTGTTTATCTTTTGTCTAAAAAATAAATAACATTTATATCATAACAACCAATATTTAATAAATTGTTCAAATTTTCGAAAAATTTTTATTTAAAATACATACCTAATTAATAAAACTCGGCATTTACGGAATTTATTGTACAATTATATTTAGTAATAATTAAAAGGTCCAACAATTGAACAAAATAGTTTATAAATTTTATTTATTGACTTTAATTTACTTATTTATTTATTGAAAATCTTTGATTAACATTGTGTTTTTTATTCTTTAACTCATATTTGATATGTTTTTATTATTTAATAATTATTTTATGTTATATTTTAAATTCCGACAATTTTGTAATGCTTATTTTAACTACTTGACTTGTTAAATTTGAACACTATCATAATGTTATACATATAAAACTTACCAATTTAATAATTCTATTTTTCTATATATCTTTGTAGCTCTGATGAAGATTTAAATAAAATCAAAACGTTAGCGAAGTTAATAAATTTGTTTTTATTTTCTGACTGGTCCGAATCCCATTACCTTCAACTATAATTATAAAATCTTTGATGTTATCCGAATCAATAGTAAATGAAAAAGCCAGGAATTAAAATATCATAGTTATAGGATAGAGTGACCATTCGTCCCGCATTCTAACATTTTGTCCCGCATTAAGATGCGTCCCGCATTTTAACATTTTGTCCCGCATTGTAACTTGTATTTGAAGCAATGAGGACCTTTTTTTTGCTCTTCACTTGGATTTGGGAGGTTAGGACCTTTTTTTTGGTCTTCACTTGGATTTGGGAGATGAGGACCTTTTTTTTGCTCTTTACTTGGATTTGGGAGGTGAGGACCTTTTTTTTGCTCCGTCCCGCATTGCTTTCTTAAGAAAATGGTCACCCTATTATAGGATGGAGGACAAAAGTTTTTGGCACATTTTTGATTAAAGAATAATTATGGGATAGTATTTCCAAAATGAAATGGCCGGTATCGTTAAGCAACTTAACAATGTGGTAATGGGTTTTTGGCAGTAATCCTGAGACTTAATGCTGTAAAAAGAATATGAGAGGTATTAAGGGAATTTTAAATTTAAATAGAATAGATGTATAATTGAACTATAACAGTTTAAAAACCATTATGGATATTTTCCAAATTTATAATTTATTGTTTCTAAATTTTAGGGGTTGTTATACTTGTTTGTTAGTTAATTTTCAACGTTCATAGCGTGCATACATTTAAAACATGGCTCTTTGGCGACCATTTGATTTTGAAGAAATTGCTAATTTCTGGAATGAAAATAGTGAATCTGTGCAAGGTGATTTGGAGTGCTAAAATGTGGACGTACCTGCTAAAGAAAAATGTCATTTGTCAGAAGATTGAAAAGTTCTGATACTGAACGTTTAAAAAAAGTCAGTTTTGGAAGATAATGACAAACCTATATTTAGAACTACGGAATCAACTAGTGTTCTATACATAACAATTCAACATATCATTGTTCGTGGCAAAAATCAGCAGCGAAAACGACCCGATTTACAAGTTTTCAAAAACATAGATAGATTTATGTCTAAAACAATAATAAATAAAATATACGACTTTTATTCGAAAAACATAGTGCCGACTGCGCATCTTTTAATAAAAAAGTTGGAAGAAGATAGAATAGAATTTCTATACAAAGTTAGCCATATGCATAATTATTTGAAGTTGCTAGGATTTATTTTTGTTGCAAAAAAAGAATGATTTTAGTTGCAAATTTGAGGTATTTAATATTGACTATAAAGACTTTAAAACAAACCGTTTTTTAAACATGCCTATATTTTTAATTCAAATCTAGCCAGTCATAAGCCTGATTAAAATGTGAAGGAATGTCATGTGAATATATACAGTTCATTTTAAATAGCATATAAGGAAACACGTTTATTTTAAATAATTATTACCGTCCTGTCAACTACTATTAACAGAACCAAAACTCAACAGGTATAATTGTTATACTGTCAGCCATCATTGGAATCAATAAGTTATGGTGGCCATTTAATTTTAGAAATACTATACATATTATATTTTTAAATTATTAATATTGTTATTATTTTATTTTCTAAATATTCGCTTCACTAGTTTTTATTTGAAACAGGACAACAAAATTTTTAAAAATAAGTAAGTTTTATAATAACAAAATAATCTGTTAAAATATATAAATATCTTATTTAAATCATCGATACAGAGAGAGAGAGAGAGAGAGAGAGAGAGAGAGAGAGAGAGAATAAAAAAACAAAGAGTTGATCACATATTAAAAAATTTATTTTAATTCTGTCTGCTTATTAGTTTCAATTCAATCTGAATCATTTTAAAAGCTTGCATACAATTACAAATATAAAAAAATTCAAAAAATAATATTAGATATTTATAAATATTTGGATTTTTTTATATAAAAGTATACAAGCTTTGAAAATAATTCAAATTGAATCGAAACTAGTAAGCAGACTTAAAATGAATTTTAAATATTTAACAAACTCTGTCTTTTTTTTTTTAATTCGACCGATACTCAATAAAATATTAATTCTATCTATAAGATACGGTCAACAATCCATTTTATTCAAATTATTTTTTATGTTTGTGGTATGTATAATCATCATCTTTATAAAACATGACTTGATCAGCGAGATGACGTCATGTTACTTTATCCACAGGCCAACAATGAATAAGTGTGTAAATTGGACAGACAAATTGATGTGTTGTACCAGAGCTGCTGCAGTGGCATGCTGAAAAATAGAAGAAATGCCATGTTTCATTCTCAGATAACTCTGATGCGATATAAAACGATGCACGCTCATCATGACTAAAATGTTGACAAATTTACCACGATAATTTCAACAAAGAGAAAACTTTTAACAAGGAATAATTTATATAATAAAATTTAAAGTTTTATAGAATAAAAATAGTTAAAAGGTCACCAGTAGCATACCCCTGTACGAACAGGTATTTTTAATTATTAATTACTCGTGGTTGAGTTGAACCTTGAACTGATTTGCGATACCTCTGTCTCTATATGTGACGATCAGTAAAATGACCTCTCCCAGCAACTTCCATAGTTCTTTGTTTTTGGCAAAACTTAATAACGATTAGAGATTAATTTTTGGATTCTTCGTACTTTATTTAGTGTAGAAAAAATTTGGGGCTTTAATCGTTAAACGCGTTTTGAGATTACGTCATTTTTTTTTAATGACATAATTCACATTATTTTTGAAATTGTGAATTTAAAAAAATCACAACATCTCAAACGATTAAAAATAGCAACCAACGGTTAAAAGTTTTGGATTGCTTGTCATCTATTTAGTTTAGAAAAAAATTAAGGCCTTATTCGTTTTGCGTATTTTAAAATTATGTCGAATTTTAATATGGCGTGATTTATTCGTGATTAGGCGTGATTTTTCATTTTCACATGGACGTATCTCAAAAACGAAATGCGATAAAGACCTGCGGTTGAAATTTTTGTGATATTGAGGTCTTAATTGACTTAACCATATTTTGAGACAAATTTTGAGAATTTTTTTTATTATATTTCTTTTTTTTTATAAGTTTTGTAAACTTCTTACTAAAAAATGGTTATGGATAGAAATTTGCGGTTTGAATTTTTGAAATATACCAACAATACTTAGTCTAAAAAAAAATGGACTTGAACCAATTATTAAGTTTTGTATGGGCAATAATCCAAAACCCTGGAAAATGGCAAAAAAATGAAAAAATCGTAAGGGAAATCGTAGACCTTAAAAAAATTGTGATTTTTTAAGAAAAATAGTTGGTCTCTAATTTTATTCAAAATTGGTACAAATATATATTTTTAGTCATAGATCAACAAAATTTGCTCCATTTTATAAGTTTGGGCAAAAGTTTTGGAATTATAGGCCAAAAACTGACCATAATCGACTCTTCAAATTCAAAAACTACTAAAGTCTGAATTTTTTAATTATTTTTTCATAATTCTTATCTTAAAATTAGCCTAAAACTATATTTTGGCTAAAATCGGGGTAAAAAATTTTAGGAATTTTTTTAAAATATTGTTGGAAAATTGGTATATTTATACATTTTTAGCCTTGGATCACAAATATATGGTTAAGTCTGAGTTATGGTATAAAATTTTGACATTTGCGGCAAAAAAAGTTAAAAAAAGTCCACAAAAAGGCTCATAGCCGATGAAATGTGAGTCTGCAACCTTTTTGAAAAAATCTTTATAAACTAATACTTACTTCTTATCTATAATCTATATTAATAAAATTGAAGGCAATATCTTTTTTGTTTTTTTTTTTTTTGTTTTTTCGGACTCCACGTGTTTCTACACGTTTCAGGCCATTATAAGACAATATCCGCAAAAAAAAAAAAATGCCGTATTCGTCGGTATAAAATTCACGTAAAAATGGTTAGACATATTTTCACGTAGTTTAAAATAATTGGAAACATTTTCTTTTTTTTTATTAATGCGGTTTTTAGCCCTTGGCACTACAGCCTAGTGACTCATATAGTATACCAACCACTCCAGCACTATATTAGTTACAAATGTAGGGTTATAATATAAAAAAAAAAAAACTTTTTCCTTTTTCCGACGGGTCTTTATATTTCAGAACAGACAAATTCTTAAAATTCCCAAATTATCGCAGAACTTTTAAGTGTTAATATAAACACACGCATCAGTTTATACAAAAGCGCTCAAATAAGCAAAACAAGCGTGTTGCCGTAGCAGCGACAGTGGATTTAAAGTTCATATTTTAAATGTCGCATTATCTGCGGCAACGGAGTGCAAAGGGTTATTCAGATTACTTAGGAGGCAAGGGGGTATTACTTATAAGATTGAAATATCACATTTGTCATTTGCTTAACAGCAAAAATTAATATAATAAAAGAAAGTATTCCTCTCTGTTCAATGCAGTTTTGAATAACATATAATTTTAGGGAGCTATGGAGAGAGCTACCTATAAACCAAGTATCTCACTTATTATTTACTGAACAACAAAAATATACAAAATAGTGGTTTGGAATAAAGAAACTATTATTTTGTGTGTACTTAAATCTGAAATATCTCACTTATAATTTACGTTACAGCAATAATGTACCTTACAAAAACATGCGAAATACGGGTACTCCAGCCAGTAATAAAAATTTCTTTTTAATACCTTGAAAGATGTTGATTCAGTGCCTATTAGATTAATTTAACATAATACCGCCAGACAGAGTTTCTCTTATGAATATCTGCCGACAGTGTTTTTTTTTTTTTTTAGTAAATGAGGCCGTCCTACCAAATTTTCCGGGCCATTTTAATTTGCCAATCCATTACTGCATTAAGGATTTCTTAATTATAAGATCTGGTTGTTTGAATTTAATTTAATTTCCACCAATTTCATTGTAATAAATCTGAGTAGGATAAATGTGTATACATATGAGTAAAAATTTCCGCGAATAAAACTTTTGTAAAAATATGAGAGTGGACGTGATCTCATATGCGAGGGGATTGAGAAGCGAGGGAAGGGGGTTGAAAAGCGATGGTGAGTAGATATATAAGTAAAGACTGTCGAGAAATGACCTCGAATATCTTTCGGGAGTATTTTTGAGGATAACTGCAAGGATAAACATGCACATATATCCTGCAACGTGCTGTGGGCTGAGTAGTCCGCACTCTACAATCGGAATACCCCATTTACATAGTGTATTTGTTGGAAAGATGTTGGCTTGCATGGTTTGCCGGACTCGGCACACGCGTACATAATGCAGTCACTTCCCTGGGGGATTTTTCGGCCGTGCGATTGGTAGAAAGGAGATAGCCAAGATGGAAACGACCGATGGAAATCATCTTCATGTTTGTTATGCATTGCTGGATATGTGGACAAGCTATATACAGAACGGGGGTCCGGTGTATAATATTTCAATATATTCTTCTTTTAGCATACACTGATGTATTCTACCGGACAACGGACAGCGTTCTGAATGTAAATAAAATTTTGTGAAATTACTTTACTTTCCTTTACGACGTCATGAACCCTCGTATCTCTTGTTACTTCTTATCACACCCTTATCTTAAGAATAAAACATCGCCTTTCTTTTATCTCCGTATGTATTACGACCACGCAAAAGCTCTTTCAACATACATCATACTACCAACAATTTGCACTCATTCTTCCACGAATCTTCAATGAAACTGTAAATCTCTCCTTCAATAAATGTTCATTCGAAACTTAATGTGCATTTCAGTGTACACATCAGTAAGACACACACATGCACCTATCGTGAAAATATATTCAATAAAACAAATTAAATAGAAAATTGACACTTTTAGGGCCGGTTTCTGAAAGCTTAGCCGAGTTTAATCTTTTCGTTAAACTCGGTTACAATATAACAGTTCCATAAGTAACCATAGCAACCATTTTCTAACTATTTGGTTATAGTTAACTAAGTTTTCAGAAACCGGCCCTTAGGGTTTTGTAGGTCCGATAACCAAATAATCCTTATAACACCCACACATGTGTCTGTCTGCTTGTCTGTTTGCACGGTAGAAATTGTAACTGAACATAGAAAGTTGAAATTTGGCATGCTTATACAACACTTATACAAAACCCACATATAGGAAAAATACTGAGACTTCAAAAAATCAAATCCACATCACGAAGTAAATATAAACAAATATGTAAAATTATATACATCAATTTATATAAATATGCGTAGATAAAGAAACAAATTTTTATTTTTGCCACCCTATCTCCTAGAGGGGTTGAACTAAAAATTGATGGATTGAACTGAATAGTTCGACAGAAATTTTTAGTAAGATAAGTTTTTCGAAAAATATCGATTTTTTATGTCGTTGAAAAAATAACTTATATTTTAATATTGTTTTTTCCAAAAATGTACTTATATAAATCACTGGCCTGCAACCTTTTTAAACTAAAAGGTTAAACTAAAAATTTGAAATAATTCTAAGTAATGTATTTTTTTAAGAATTTTGTTTTTGGTAAATATTGCAGTTTTTGTGTTTTTGAAAACATTTATTATTTTTTTAATTCAAGGTATTTATTGCTAAGCAAGCCTGTAGCTGCAAATCGTTTGTACCTGCTATTTATCCGCGAATCAAGGGCACGGACGTGAGTTTAATTCCTGCTAATGTCAAATAATTTGTGTAAAAATATTTATACAAATTACAGGTTCTGTTTAGACGATATGACGATTTCAAGAATTTTAAGATATTTTTATTTGTTTAAATTTGGCAAATTACCATGGTTAAACTTTACTTATATTTCCAAAAATGCAAAATAAGGCGATACATAATTATTTTTAAATTAATGAACACAATAAATTTAAAGAAATTGTTGTATCTACGACAGTTATATAAACTCTACTATATTTAACTATTTAAGTAAGCGTAAAATAAATAAAAAGTGCCGTAACGTATTATTATTTCACTCTTGCCATAAGCAGAATTCAAATGCCAACGAGACATTTTTGGGGTTATAAACGCATCTTCCGTAGAAAGAAGCGTCCAACCAAAGAATTTATGTTCACGCGGATATTGCGGATAAGCGGTAATAATATATGATCCGCATCCGCACGATTTAAATGATAATTTATCCGCATCCGCAGAAAAACGGCGGATATCCGCGGCTATTCGTGAATTTGAATGTACATAGATTGAAAATATGGAATCTGGAAACTGGAAACAAGAGGCCTTGGCTCAACTCAGGCTATCGCACCATTAATGATGATTTATTGATTCGGTAGTGTGAAACAGCTAAGAAACGTGTTCATATGCCTAAAAAACCTACAGGCGGAGCGCTTACTGTTAGGTATATGCCATGATTCAACCTATTGTTTGAACCAGTTTAGTTTTTGTCCAACTTTAAATAGTCGTTTTCGGAATTTGGCTCATCTTAATGATATGCTTGAATTCGATGTTTAGGACCTTAAAAATAGATAGGTCGAAAAATTTTGTTCTCAACTTGTTGCAAATAAAATTATAATGTTTTTTGAAATTATCTCTAAACTGCATTACTATGATAAATCACGTTTTGAATGTTACTTCCGCCTATATACAGATTTACTCTGATATTGCTTCTTAATTTGTGTAATAAATATAAAATATATATAAATACTTACAAATAAAACGGCAAATGAGTAATTGAGCATATTACCTGAAACAAAACATTAATATTAAAACAGTGAAAACAAAAAACAATGTATTAAATTAATTAATAATTAAATATGTCGCAATGGTGTGTCTGGCCGACAATACCAATACATATATACTCGTCTTTGAGCGATGAGTTGCGCAACATTAAATCTTGTAGTATTATTCAAACTACTTATGAGTTAAAACACTTTCTCTGTTTTCATTTCGCTTTACTTGTTAAGTTACGAAACTCTTAAATGATTTATTATAATTAATTTTTGCATAATTAAGAACGAAATACCTATAATATGCAATGAACTTTTTAATATTTTACTGTAAGTAAATGAAGTTTTTCCACGGGTAACTCATGTTAAATGTTACTAGTTACTAGATTATAGAAATTTGTATTAAATCGTACAAATTATAATGCTGATAAAAATGAGAAGAACTCTTAACTGAATAACAAATAGTCTCACTATACGTGTGGTGTGAGGAAATATATTTGTTAGTGATCCCAAATAACAATGAATATTTAAGATCCGGTATATATGAGGCTTTATTGCGCCTCATCTAATAATATTCAATGCTGCAGAGATATTTGTTTGATTCTCTATTAAGGAGACTGATCTTAATTGTTGAGGCAATTTGTATGTTAATTATGGAACACCTGTGTGCCAGAATTTGGGATCTCTGAAACCCTTTTAATATGTTAACTATTTAACACGGTACGGTTCTGTCCTCAACGCACGTCTTTGCCTTATATTGTACACAGGGCTTTCCTTAACTAAGTCCTCCGCGACCCATATTAACTTGGTGCCAAGTTGAAAATTTTCACTTAAGCATTAACACTACTGGGATTGTGGACTAGATAAATACTACAGAGATGAAATATCTCCCAACAGTTTAAAATATAGGCACAGGTAACAAATTCTAAAATACTAGATAAAGAAATGCAGATATATTAGAATTCCTTCTTGCTTCTTATTTGGGTTTTGTCAGCCGGGTTGACTTTTGTACTCTCTCAAATGAGTCCTTCATCTTGATCTGGTAAGTGTGGATGCTATCCATGTATTCCGTATACCAGTTCGAGTTAGATCTTCGATTAGCTGTTTGCTTCATCTATGATGACCAAATACTTCTAGCAGAGAATTGCGATAACGTTATGCCACATAAAACAAGTGAAGAATTACTTAAATTATCAATATTCAAAAACAAAACATATGTACGAGGGAAAGTCAGTAATTAGGTCACAAAAGGTTATTAAAAAATACTCAAAGAAATACTAAGCTGAAAACAAGTTTTATTTTTCAACAAAGTCGCCACCAACATTAATACACTTATCCCATCGCTTTTTCAATGCCCCAATGCCTGCTGTATAAAAGTTTTTGGGCTGCAGTCTCAGTCACATGCGTACCTCTCGTTCAACATCGTTATCGCCCGCGAAACATTTGCCGCTAAGATGCTTTTTTGTAGACCAAACCATGAGAACATCCTCTTGTAGTTGCTATGCTCTCTATTGTAACCCGCCTGTTAGCTCGAACCATCTCGTCCACCCGTCGAATTGTAGCATCATTCGCCATCTTCAGATGGCGAATGATGGGCGAATGACGGGGCGCCCAGTTCGGTGTTCGTCAATAACTTTTAAGCGCCCTTAAGAGAATTTCTCGACTCTGTTATATACTGCTTTACGCGACTCTTCACTGTAAACAGGATACATTTACTTATGGATGACCATTGCGTGAAGTCCTTTTGCCCACAAAAAATGCACAACAGCAAGTTGCTCTTCCACAGTATACTCTTCGAGCACAATCGCCATTTTCACTCTGCTTGCGCACGCACACGGCAACTGTTACTTAAGTGTTACCAAGCTGGATTGTGCTGCCACCTAATGACACTTTTGGAAATAGCTCTGCCATCAAACCAAATCCGTCCGTAGTTCCTTCGTTTGTTATATTTGTATATATTAAAACGTGTGTATGTTTTTGTATATAGACCATTTCTATTTCAGCTGTGAGTAGAGCGAGTGAAACAAGACAACAGTTCTTTCTCACCATCCGAACGAATAGCATTGCTTAATTTTTGTGACTTAGATTGAACCATATCCATTTTCTGGCGGGCGACTGTCTAGTAAATCCTCCTTTTTCCTTCAAAATATTTTCAGGCTTTAAATCTAATATAAACTAAAACTTCAATATGCTTATAATTAACAATTTTTCATTAGTAAAAAATTGAATTATAATTAGTAGTAATTAATCTTACAATGACAAGCAGTTAATTGAATGTCGACTATTATTTATTGGTCTTATAATAAAGAAATTATAACAATAAACAATTTGTAAAAAAATTGTTTAGATTAGAATAGTTTAATCCATTAAGTTAGTAAGATAAGAGATGAAGAATTAACATATATTATTTAAGAGAAAGCGTGGATTACAACACTTTAAGTTGATGAATATTTGTTTACAATTAAATTTACTTCGCATGTATCTTGTTTGTCTGTTTAATTTACTATTGTAGTCATTAAATATAGGAATACCCACGCTTTATTGGACTATTTGGAGAACTGATCAGTTTTCAAGTTCTGAATTAAATAGAAGAAACATTTCTTTTTGGCCTTTTGAATTTGAAAATTAGGGTTTCTGTAAGTATTGTATAAAACAGATAATCGTGAAATTGGTGAATTCCAGAAATAATTTGTACTTTCGTGAGGTACTAATAGGAAATTATTAGTTCTTATATGGTATGAAGGTATTCTGAAAGAAAATAAATCGAATAGTTAAAATTTTTGTATATATCAAGTCATTTAAGATCCGCCGTTTTTCCATTGATATTAAGTTTGAATTAAAATTCTTATGCGATTTTCACGAAAAACGAACAAAAATATATTTTTTAAATATATTTTTCTCCAAATATCCCAGAGAGGCTAGTTTAAAAATCTAAGAAGAAATGAGTTTAATGCGCAGTCATGTGAACCGAAATGGTATGCACGTATTTTTCTAATTAATTTATGTTTTATAAAGATACAAATTTGAAATAATATGTTTTAATTTTATTAATTTTAATGTAGGGAAGAAATAAAAGCTTAGTACATCGATTAACGGAAGAAAACTGATTTTCACTTACTAAACCTACGAAACCCTAAAATGACACATATCTCATAAATTTTCTTCATAATCGTTTCACGTTTTTAAAATTAACGACATAAAAATCGATCAATGAAACGGCTTACATCCATATATTTTTACTGGTCCTGCGTGTTGTCTGGCCTAAAATCATTAAATAAATAAATATTACTGCTTTCAGGCCGGATTGGTGCAGAATGCAGAGTTGTAGACTTGGAGCTTCCTATCTTATAAATTGGCAGTTGACGCAAACCTGAAGACCTGCTGAATAATGTAAATATTTGGAATCAACCTACTTACAATCGCAGAACACTAAGGGTCGGTTTCTGAAAGCTTAGTTAACTATAACCAAATAGTTAGAAAATGATTGCTATGGTAACTTAAGGGATTGTTATATTGCAACCGAGTTTAACTAAAAGATTAAACTCGGGTAAGTTTCAGAAACCGGCCCTAAGTATTGCCACTTTGACAATGGCGAGAGCCGAAAATGCAGTCAGTGAAAATAAATGTTACTTGAAACAAAAAACAATGTTTTCTTTAAACCACTTATGTCTCAGCAAAGAGGGTTTGCTTCGAAAGAAAACCTAAAAAATAGAACTGACATGTACCTCAACGACTATAAAACAACGTGATCAGGAAGAAGTTTAAATGGAGAAGAAAAATTTGGAAAATCTCTTTGGTTAAAGTTGAGTACGAGTTGTAAAAGGTAAAAATTCTTAACAATTTCTACATTTGATATTGCGTTTCCAGACCTTTCGTGTATTTATATTTTGAATCACACATCTCTTATCAAATTACAATCATGCTAATTCAATTATATTGTGTACTGTCACGCCTTTCTATATAAATTACTAGACATAATTTTTTTAAATTCCCATAATGCACATTGTAAAAGTAATATAACAAAAATAAAATTAATGGGTCTTTTGACCTCCAGTTATTAAAATTACTTATTAATTTTTGTCTTTCATTAAAGTAATTAACTTTTCGTATATACGCACCTATTAATTAGCACTTCTTTCAAAAGTACCCTGAAATTTTTTCCATAATGTAATTTATTTTTAAACATTTGTTATAGTATAGGGATAATAAGATCGATAGAAAAAGAAAAATGAACCATACTAATTGTTATTAATGTTCCTTAAATGTAGTTCTTAAATTACGCACTGTTTGTCCTATATAGACTTTATCACCCTGGTTACAATTAATATTATGTATGCCAGATTTGTCTAAAGGGATCAGATCGAAAAAGAAGCAAGTCTTAAAATTGAAAGACTGGAAAATGGTTGGTCAGAGCCGAGTAAGAAGGAAGGAAGTCATTGAAAAAGCCAAAATTCATAAAGAGTTTGTCGAGCAGCTATTGATGCTGATGAGGACAGATCGAAACGTTACGATGATCACGTGCTTTCATACTGTACTTGTAGTCCAAAAATGTAAATCTTACTTTCTCTGCTCCACCTAGACGATAGGAACATAGAGCTTCCTCTTTTGTGTTGGAGTGGGATCT
The DNA here is from genome assembly GCA_963971575.1 of Liopterus haemorrhoidalis. Taxonomy (NCBI): domain Eukaryota; kingdom Metazoa; phylum Arthropoda; class Insecta; order Coleoptera; family Dytiscidae; genus Liopterus; species Liopterus haemorrhoidalis. The sequence goes on along the minus strand of OZ020612.1, from coordinate 43,903,337 downwards.
ATTGTAGCACTTTCTTACGCAAGTTATAGTCTTCCTCTACAGTCTGTATATAGTTTTTTACCCTTGTACTTCATTTCTATCTTTGTATTTTATTTTCAAATAACCTCCGTTAATAATTAGCTGCCCTTCAAGATTTTATTGATGTGGCTAACCCTTAAAATTCTTTTTATTTTAAACTGAAATGAAATCTTTAAACAGTTGCTACTCCTTAATTAACGCTAGAAATATCTTGAGTCCATCAAATAATATTTACCTATAGATTTCATCATCAAAATGTTTCGTCCAGTGTTGTACTTGAAATTAGTTGATGTACCCTCACAAAACTGAAGGGCTAGCTCGGGGCGGTCGGCCGAGATGGGTTAGCCCCTTCTTAGCAAGGGGGAGCTTTAGAAGACAGACAATCAGTGGCGTACAACACATTAAAAACCTTGTTTATATCGAATTTTTATTGATGGTAACAACTCTTTGTTGAAAGATTAAAAACGAAGAGGAATTAAGAAAGCAGAAGTTTGACTTTTGGTTGTGCGAGTATATTAATAACTTACTGTCTATTTGTGTACAAAATGTTACAAAATAATAGGAGTACCATTTTTGAGGTTTCGCTGGTATAACCATGAAAGCTGTATACTGTCACTCATGTATCTGTCTGTCTGACTTAGAGATCCAGACCTTCATATAAAAACAAACAAAAAATACTGGCACTTCCAAAATCACTTGAAAAATATATACCTACATATGTAAAAAAAAAGGAAATAATATTGATAAGTAAATAGAAGATAAAGTAAACTGGTCAACATTTCATTTGAAACGTTCATTTTTCTGAGGATGGCCTAACAAGGCGAAATATAAGAGTTTTAATAAAATATTTTATTAAAATATGTCTTGAAAGATAAGGTAAAATAAAAAAAAATATTTTTCAACATTTTCATACATTTGGTGTTCAAACCAAACAATACAGTATATAGCATTCGAGCGCCCTCTTCGACTTTATTCTGGCAAAAAGGATGATTTCATTACCATTCCACATGAAGTCCTGACCTGGTTAGCTACCCTTGATATCCAAATATGACGAATTCTTGTGCAAAAGATTTTTTATTATTATTTTATATGTTTATTAACTGTATTTTTCTTTTACTTTTGTTTATTTAATTTATTTTTGTTAATGTATCGCGCTAAATAAATAAATTTAAAATATATATATATACATTTAGTCACAGTTTCTATCATACAGATAAACACATGTGTGAGTTTTAAATCAAGAAACACAAAGTTTCTTAGTTATACTGACCACGAGGCCTTTATATCTATATTACATAATATTTGTCATGTAAATTTTTGCTCCTAAGTCAATAATAAGGAAGTAATTTAAAATTTTAATTTTTGGGGTTAAAAATTAAAATTAAAATTACTCTCTTATTATTGACTTAACAGCAAAAACTTATATTACAAATATTGTTAAGAATAAGAAGACAAATCTTTTATCTAAATGCATTTTTTGATTGGATATATATTCAGAGAGTTATGGCAAAAAACCCCAAAGATTAAAAACTTAAAAAAATAATCTTTTATTATAAAATTTTTACTAAGGTATTTTAAGTTTTTTCGCCTTCTTTTGACCTGTAGTATCACCCATTCAAAACGAAATAAGAAGACTGTAAACAACCTGTATATATCGCTCGTTTCCTGCAACTGTGCTGAACATTTGTAATTTTTCAGGAAACTCTGTTTGTAAAGTATTACGTTTGTATATACAGTGGATAATTATGATACTGTGTCAGTTATAAATGCACCCTCAAAGTTCAATACCAATAACTCAATAAGGGTGATTTTTGAGTTATGTCATTATTACAGCAAACGAGCGATATACATATATGTATATATAGTATATCCTTTGCTGGTTCTATTACTACAGCCATGGTTATTCCTACGAAATCCTAAAAATCTATTTAATTGGCAAAGAAAGTCCATATAGATATCATATCACGGTTTTACTGTAACAGTATTCTCTTTTAAAATGTCCGTCATTATCTCTTTGTGAATTTTAAGTGGCATCCGTTTAAATAGTAAATTTGTGAGTGATAAATGCCGTGTGTGTAACAGTGTATCATCCTTTAAAGCACGCTACTGCTGGGAGTGGAAGGGCAGGGTGTAGGGATCTGTAGCTAAGACAAAGATGGACTATTCAAGACCGCACCGGACTCTAGCAGATACGTATGTTACGACGTCCAGCACTTACGTGCGGCCAAAGGGATGGGGCGTATAGACGCCAACCAGAGACTTTAGATCAATAAGGTAGTGAGCTGCCTACAACTAAACTGTACATTATAGCTGGTCAGACTGTTATATATGTGAAATGGACGGTATACTACCTAACAAAAACTCATACATAAACTTGTTTCATAAATCGTTAAAAAAAGTTGCTTTAAAATAGATTGGAAAAAAGGTTTATGAGGGATTTTTAAAAGAAATTCCTTTGATGAACTGTCAAAGATTTAGCACAGTGTTTTTCAACTAGCGTTCTACGAGATTAAGATAATTCTTCTGTATAATCGAAACTATAAGGGTCGTAACCATAGCAATCATTTTCTAACTATTTAGCTATAGTTAACTAAGCATTCAGAAGTTTTAACACAGTAGTTTTCAGCCGGTGCTCCGCGGCACAAAAGTATGCCATGGGATTTTATGTTGGCTGTCCCAAGATTTATAAAATAGCTCTGTAAATAATATACAGGTTGTTACGTTTCTAAATTGCAGAAGGATTAAGTAGGCGAAGATTTTACATTGTTTAAATGCGTTGACGGGACATCGGTCACTTGGTAACCAAAAATATGCGAGTAACAAAAAAATAAAACGTTGTTGGACATTCGTGTAAAAATTTGGAAAGCAGAACATAGCACTAAAACGCTCTTCGGCTCCAAATATATTTCGAGCTATAGAATATTTAGATATTTGGTAACCCTATAGTGGGATTTGTTTCAAAGAGATTAGCTGCGTAGGGCTGTAGGCCTGTACGATTAATTCGGATCTTAATTTCTGCTTTATATATATATTTATTTATTTATATACCACACTTAAGAGCCGCATTCCATCTGAGGTAACGTTTTATTTTACTTTTTTATGCACTTATCTTACTTGTATATTTTGCGTTATGGTGTATGATGTCCCGAACGCAAATTTGAAAATGTATTTCGACTTTTAGGCTCTACTTCTACTCCTTACTTCTTAGTAACCAGTTTTGTATCCTGTCTCAGTCCAAAAATCTGCCAGATTATATTTTCGCGTAGAAGAACGTAAATTGCGGCAGAACGATAGAGAAGAGGCTACGTGCGACATTGGTTGGGTCACACAAAATTTGGAAACACATAAGAAATTTAGTAGTTTATTTTTTTTTTTAATTTATTTTACATCGGCCTATTTCTGCAACGAGGCTAATCGCCGAATTTTAGTAGTTGTTAATTAGATAAAAACTTTAGTATACTAGCGTCGGCGAATCAGAGCAGTTACGTCACACGACGTAACAAACAATTGCATTGTTCCAAACAATACATTCGTTTGTTTAGTATTGTGACGTAACTGCACTGATTCGCCGAAGCTAGTATACATTGTTTTATTGGTATTTTATATACATTGTCAAAATTGTTGTTTACTTTTTATATTCAAAATTATTCGAGGTTATGGGTCTGGAATTCCATTTTCGTACCTTTTTCTAGTTAATTTGTACATTATTTAATTCTCTTGATAACTTCCACGAGTCCTGTATATTTATTAATATAACTTCACATTTAACATTGTAATTAAGGTTGTATTTTTTGTTTATGATACTTAATAGTAATTCTTAGGTCACTATTTTGAAAATATAAATTAGTTTTGTCCGGACAGTGGATACATTAGCATCTATTGGTCGGTTCTAAGTACAAGTATTTATAGACCAATTGGCGCCCTTAAATTTATTTTATTTGTATCAGAGATTTGTACCACACAACCGTCCCGGCTGTGTAAGCTAGCCGCTGGACAAAATATAGTTAAATTATATGTAACAAGGTGTCCAAAAAATTGATTAGAAATTTTAAGATCGTAAAGTAGTGATCAAAAATAGTGAAAAATCAGCATGTAAACAAACCGTTTCTTAGATATGAGATATTTTCAGCATTGCACTAGTTGCGATTCGAAATTAGTGAACGCCTGAATCAGAGCTCCAATAAAAGATGAATAGGACGAAGACGTCCAGTTGCATTGCCTGTCAGTTCCCTGAATTAACCCCATTATCCTTCTTTATTTGGAAATATTTAAAAACTTGAGTTATTCGACTTCAATTGATAATGTAACGAGCAAGTAGAATATTTTTGTTAGATTATTCGAAAAATATATGTTAACTCCGGCGTGCACCCAGGAATTTTCCTTGGGGGGGCTCATAACACAGAATTGTTTTAAAAGGATAGGAATTGGGAAATTACTCTGCAATAAGTGCTTTAATTTCGAAATACAATTGAACATCTATAAAAAAAAGTCCTCATTTAGAAAATATAAGTGATGACCTGAAAAATAAAAGGTCCTCACTTCTAAAATACAAGTGATGACCTAAGAAAAAAATGTCCTCATTTCCAAACTACAAGTAATAACCTAAAAAGAAGGTAATCGGTCATCACTTACATTTTGACAAGAACCACATGTTTTTGAGATCTTAGGGGGGTCAAGCCCGTTAGACCCCCCCCCCTGGATAAACTATTGTTACGCGCCTGTGTTAACTATTTTTTTAATTTTTGTGCGGTGTTTCAGTATTTTGTCTATATGTAGCTCTGTATACGCATAGTAGATTTCTATTCTCTAGATTCAGATATGTTGGCACCATTTCTACCAGTTAGACAGATAGAGACAGGCAGACAGACAGGCAAACAGCCGGGTAGACCGAAAGAAACATGATTAACGGATAAGTGTTTTTTAATTACCAATGGGCGCAAATAGTCTTTGTAGCTGTGCGCCAAAAATTTTAACTAACGAACTTAATTGCCAATATACCTACGAAATCCTAAAAACCATGACCTGGCAATCCCAGACTCAGCTGTGGCCACCATAGGACCGACCGCCATCACAAAGTACTTGTTTAATTTATGCTGCTTTATCAAAAAATCTCTCAAATAAAAGTTGTTAGTTATTGCTTTTATAGCAACTTTTGTTAACTAAAGTTTTAAAAAAATCTTAAAATCAATTAAAAGCAATTACACAACTTCTGGATTAATATGAAAAATAAAAAAAGTCAGTGGTTTTCAAAATTTGGGGCATCTTTTTGTTTGATTATTTTTGGACGAAATTCACATTTTAGAGAAAACTGGCAAAGGAAAAATCGATTGCATTCTACGTCACAATGCTGTCTTTTAAATTGTGCCGGACATTTACCTAACATCCTGTATATGTTGGCGGTCGGTAAAAAGTAGTGTTAAAGGGACTTCATCGTACACTAAAAAATTACTTTTAGAGTACCACGAAGTCCCTCACTTTTCCTGTTAATTATTTACACTTTTTTTGGTTAAATTTAGTGTAAAGTTTACACTTACATACTGGTTAATTATAGTGTTAGAAAATAAATAGTGTTAAAGAAGTGTTAATTTTAACACTGAAAAAGTAATATTTCATAAAAATAACACTATCTGAATAAATGAAGATTTAGACAGTGATTTAGTTAAAAATAGTGAACTTTTTACTTTTTTTAAAAGAAAATTTTAAAATGAACCTGCATTTATATATTTTTTTTGCTGTGTATCTACGAAATGTTAAAAACTATGGCCTGGCAATCCCATCGTCAAATTTAATAATGATAATAATTTTTATTATTTCAATATTTATAAGTACACTCTTTCCAAAGATAATAATAATAATTCAAATACAAATTTGGCATTTTTATCACGCAAATGTCACTGTCTCTACGCTATAGTGCCCAGCACATAAACCATTAGTGTATAACAATTCTTATAAATTTAATTTAATTATTACCTGTTAAAAATCTTGATAGGTAATCACTTTTTATGATCAGTAGAATTCATGTGTGTTAATAATTCTTTTCCATATAAGGCTGCACTACATAATATAAAAACAAGAGAAACAGGATTATAGATAGAAATAAATGTCAGTACCGGATATTTAATATTTGTTTGGACAATCACTTCCGTTTTTTCAGTTAAAAAACTACAGTACACACTCAATTAAAGAACAATAATTAACTTTTTAATCATATGGAAATTAAACATCAGTATGCAATTAAAAAAGATATATAATTCAATAAAATTAATTATACTCTTTTGCACTAACTCGAACATAACTTTTTTAGTGCAATAAATTTATGGATTTTATTACATTGTGGGAGCTATATTATTGCACGAAGATTGTATAATTTGCAATTGTTACACAGGTAACACAGACAACATTTTCAATTAAAACTATATAATTAATAATTGCTAATTAATACTTTTTCACTAACTATTTTTCCTGCTTTCCAAGAATACGTATTGAATTAAATATTATGTTTATAAAATATCGTTCATGTTTCTTACAACATTTATTTTTTAAGAATAATTGGCGGAACTTATTATGAAAAAAAAAACAGTTAACAAACGCATAAATAATTTTAATCTTATAAAAAATCTAGGTATCCATACGTCAGATGACAAAATACTAGGTTTTTTCAATTTGATGTAACTAATTAACTCTCACCAAATCTACAATCCCCATAATACATTGAGTTCTTATACATATTTATTTACTTAAATTTCACTACAATGTTAAATAATAATAATTAAATCGATAGATTCAGTTGTAGGTTCTCGTTGAAACATATTGAATAACAGGAAAAGATAATAAAACACTCGGTTAGTTTCAAAGAATAAAACAACTTTATTTGATACGTATTTCTGCCTATAAAGCCATCTTCAGAAATACAAAGATCTCTAATACAGCGATTTCTAAGTCAAGAAATCTCATGAATGAACAAGTTGAGTTTAGATGGTCGCCTCTTCTTAATCCCTTTTAATACTTTCTCATATAATTTTACCTTTTAGGTAGGGTTTTCCTAATTATAACCACATTTCTTCCAATACCCTCTCCTCTCTAATAGTTTGTAAATTTTCTATTTATATGAATGTATTTCTGTAAACCCTTTGTATTTCTGAAGATGACTTCATAGGCCGAAATAAGTATCAAATAAACTTGTTTTATTCTTTGAAACTAACCGAGTGTTTTATTATCTTTTTCTCTTAAATAATAATAGGATCCCAACACCTAGATAGGCGCAAAAACTTATAGGCCGCGGGGAAAAACTTTCTTTGCGAACCCCGGGTAATGATCAATCCTATATCCGGGAATTTTTATTATAATACAGGTGAAAATACAACTGATGACCTAAAAAAAAGGTCCTCACATACAAAAAACAAGTGATGAGCACCAAAAAAGGTCCTCACTTTCAAAATACAAGTGAGTGATGGCCACGCGCCCCTGGTACTTGCCCCGATGCCAGGCCGTTCCTAGGGCTCTGCCCATGACTCCGGGGCCCCGGGAATTTTTCCCGTCTACCCCTTACCCCCTCTTGTCGGGCCTAGATAAGCGTATAAGGGGCATAGAAGATAAATTCTCCGTTTCTAGACGGCCAGATATAGATATGAAAGCCACGTGGTTGGTTTGACGTTTCGAACGGTCCTATTATCCCTGTATAAACAGGTACCCATTTTAAGTATTAAATACTAGAGGCTGAGTCGATAAAGGGTAGACCTTTAAGGGCCGGTTTCTGAAATCTTAGTTAACTATAACCAAATAGTTAGAAAATGGTTGCTATGGTTACTTATGGGATTGTTATATTGTAACCGAGTTTAACCAAAAGATTAAACTCAGCAAAGTTTTCAGAAACCAGCCACAAATAAAAATACACCTACAAAATTAACACATTTATATAAAGGACTCTTGTAACCCCAACTTTTCAAAACTCGCGGCAGAGTATCCACTGAACTTTGCCAATCTCTTGCAGAAAAGGACTGCCAAATTTCTGCGAGTCTCCCTCGTAACTCCTAAATAATCCTTGCAGGGCGACTTCTTTCCTTTTATTTTTTCATTTTATTTTACAATGTTTAATTGGGGACAGATCCGAGATACAAAAAGACCAGCACGTGGATTCGGAAAGCAAGCTCTGAGTGTTCCAAGTCAATCTCTGTTTAACTCCAGACCGCTCGAAGAAACACGTTTATGCCTTTTCTCGAACGCTCTGGAGTTTAACAGAATGACTCGGAGCACTCCTTTCTAATAATGGAATATTATATCCAAGACTATAAAAAATAACACATTAAAATAAATCTTCCCTCGGGAAGAAGAATCCCTCAGGAAGAATATCTGCCTGTCCATGAGTACCCTGTTATCCTCGCAATAGAAACGTTACATGAAGAAGAAGAGTTAACTATCCATAAAGTAAAAAAATCGGAATAACAACTGTTAGAAATGTTGAATAAAGTGTTTCGTTTTAAATAAATAAAGCAATTAAACATCATTCCTTAATAATAATGTTCATAAGTGAGTCATCTTTAAACCTTGATTTTAAATGTCATAATAATTGTTGATAAACAGTAAAATAAAATATATAATGATAGGTTTATAATATCCAGCATACATGTATAATTTAGCATCTATATAAACGCATGACAACTCACTGAAAACAATATTCACCATCATAAAAATAAAGTATGATACCAAAACGCAGTGACGCAAAACTATATACAATACAAAAACCGACTTTCGCACACATAAAACACTCATTTGATTATTTTATGTTTCCCTAAAATATGACTTTTTTCTACATGTGTATTCGTTACTGGATACATCGCGGTTTATTTCATTTTTTTTTTTTATTTTTTATATCAGTCTCCCCCCATTCCTCGTTATGTGCTTTGTACGTGTCCGTAGACATTATTCATGCACTGGTTGGTCTGCAATTTTTAGCTGTAAAATAAATCATCATTATTGGCCGGGTGCTAGCGGGTTCTAGTCGAAAACTGGCTTGCTACAATTGACTCACTAACTGGACAATCAAACCACACATCCCATCTAATAGCAGGAGATAAAGCCCCATTTACACAAACAATATTATAAAACTAAAAAAATACGGTTAAAATCTTAAGCTACGTTCACAGCTCTAAAATTAGATGACTGTACACTATGCGTTGTGCATTAATTTAATTGACAGTTTTAATGTTTAATGACAACGTTCACACCTATGAATATCTAAAGAAACTAGTCAGAACTGAATCGTGCAATACGTTCTTTTTACCGACCGCTTATATATATAAGGGAGGTATTGTGATCATATCGATTTTGACATTTCGAGATTTCGATGGATCTCCACGAATTGAGGTTCCTACATAAGATTTTAGCATGATGTCTGTCGGTCTTTCTGTCTGTCTGTGTCTGTCTGTGTCTGTCTGTCTGTCTATCTGTCGGTCTATTTACATGTGCGGAGTAAATTCGGCAAAAAGGATTTTTATGAACTTATTTTTAGGAACTTCATATTTACGCTTTTGAAATCAATGGCACGAGTTGATAACTAGTGTCGATATTAAGATTTTTGCGAATATTTCACACTAGAGAAATATTTCGAAAAAATTTATATAACAAAAGTTGCTATAAAAACAATAACTAACAACTTTTATTTGAGATATTTCTTGATAACGCAGTATAAATTAAACAAGTACTTCGTGATGGCGCTCGGTCCTGTGGTGGCTACAGCTGATTTTTTTTTTGTGCTAGTACATTATCATGCAATTTCTACATTTTTTTTTCTGCACATATTTGTCCGCTTTTTAGGAGAGCCAGTATTTAACGATTTCTTTAAGATTTCAGGTTGTCAACATCCTCCAGATGACTTCAACTCGGTAACTCCGTCGATCCAGAAAATTCTGCATATATATCAGCAGATCCACATTTTAAAATCTTGGACTTCGCTTAGCGTCAGACTTTTTATTATAAGATAAAATACAAACTTTATACTACTCCTTAAATTGAATTCTTTAAATCAGAGCTCAAAATGGTACATCGTCATCTTTGGGATACAAATAACCCTTTTAAGTTACCAGATGTAAGTTCAGTAATTTGTATAGAAAGAAAGTAAATGGAGAATTGAGCAAAAAAATAACATTTTTCGAAAAAGTCGTTACATGGTGTTAAAATAAGCATTTTAACGTGACGCTAAATTTAACGCCTTTCTTCGAGAATACACCCGAAAGAATTATAACAAAACGTTAATAGTTGTAACGTTAATCAAGGTATATTTCAATAATATCTTATTAATTACTAGTTCAGCAAATTTGCTACAAATGAACGGTATATTTAGAACGAAAATTTTCCATGCAAAAATGGGATGTATTCTAATTGCATTCTTTAGAGTAAAGGCAAGCATTCTTGTCTAAATATAACTTAATAGCTCCTCCTAAGTAGGATGTATAATTAGCTATTTGCCGCTTAGTTAAGGATACTTAGCTAATTATGGGCACAATATGAGAATTAAAAACACAAGTACTGCTTACATTAATATTCAGTTAAAATTATGCCGCTTCAATGATCATTTGCGCCAACTTAGTACTTATAATTATCTAGATTTTACTGTACATTATAAAAAATATGTACTACAATACAATAAGACGCGTATGGACGAACACAACTAAATTAGATCAAATTCTGTTCCAAAAAAACGGAACAAATTTGAGGTCAATGGACGAAAGTTGTAAATAGGCCCACTACGATAAAGAGTTACGTTTGAAATAAAGCACACTATAAAATAATACATCATGAGTTCAAAAAGATATTAAAAATAAAATAATTCCTACTACAAGCTTTATATAACTTTTTGTTATCATATTAATTTATGATAACAAAAATAGTGATGGCAGTTAATTAATTCTAAAGCTTGTTGTTGACATTACTTTTATTTTCCTTATGTAATTTCTTTTTGAACTTATGGTTCAACTTTTCAAACATAAAACAAATACGATTCTTTCAGGAAACGACAAATCCACAAAATCGTCATGTCCAAGAGACTTCTTTATGCATGGTTCCCATGGTTGAGTAATGTGTGGTTGGTTCCATTGATCCCTAATACGACGTGCTGCATGAACACCAATGTTTAAATTTGGAAAATAAAATAGAATACAAGAATTCGGGACATTATTCGTTTTCCTACTCTAGTTTAGCGGTTCTTAAACTAGTAGAACAAGGATGCCCGTTTGAGTTAGAAATTTTCTTGGCGGATCCCTTAGTTTTTATATGTTCATTAGTAGGCAGACTAACTAATATATATATATATATATATATATATATATATATATATATATATATATATATATTCTTAAATGAAAGATTTATTCCTAACCGAATTGGCAATATAACTTAAATTTAATTGTTTAAATGTAATAGTAATTATAACAAATTTATTTCTTTTTGAAAATTGAGATCGCCGCCAACCCATCTAAAAATTTCGACCGAATCATGTAGATGCACACTTCTGTTCACGAGTATGTAGCACATTCTTTTAGTCGACGCAGAAGCAGACTTTTGTCCTAACTATGATTTATTTAATATTTACTAGCCCGAATACAACGCCTTCCGTGTTTTCCTCCCGCTAGCAAAACTTGCTTACATGGCGGACATATTCAGTCTGCCCATATACAAATATACATATACAAATATTTATATTTAAAGAAATAAAATGGATGCGTTCAAAAAAAAAGCTAGCTCTTTGGAATAGTTACTTACAAGAGAAAGATATAGAAATGTTTCAACTTATGGAAGAATTTTTGATTGCTACTAATGTCAACCAGAAAGTCATATTCAACATAATAAGTCAACATTTAAGAGCATTAGCTGAAAATTTTAATAATAATTTCCCTGAAAATGAGGACGCTCGTAAAGGTAACCTGGATTAATAATATATTCTGGGAACATATAAAGTCATGTGTACTTGATTCTCCTGAAAAAGAAAAGATGATCGAGTTGTCTTCTAATTTTGGAAATCGCAAGAAAAAGAACATCCATCTTTAAGTTACAAAGCTATCAAAGTATTGGTCATTTTTTTGACTTCCTATTGTGCGAAAAGACTTTCTCAGCCATGTCAATAATGAAAACCAAACAGAGAAATCGAAAGGATGTCAAGGCAGCGCTTAGTCTCCCAGAAACAACTCTGCAGCCACGTATAACAAATTATCTTAGCTTTCAGCCGGTCCGCGATATATTTATCTTATTTTCACCGGTCCGCAAAAGCAAAAAGGTTGAAGAACAATGCTTTAAATCACGCAGTTCTGACTGGTAAACAGTCTGAATTGTGAGGTAATTTGTTCAAGTCCACGTTGGTGATATTATTCGAGCGAGAATAATATGTTAACGTTACTCCCATTTTACAATCATTCATCCCTTAGCCATGTGTAGGAGTTCTCCCCTGGCATCGGCGATTAGCCTCGTTGTAAAAATAGGCCGAAGTAAAAACAATAAAAAAAAATCTTATTAGCGATTACTTCAAACTTGTATTACAAATGACATTTGGAATGTTACCTCCTCATTTATATTAAATAAATTACTCAGTGAAAATATTTCTTTAAAATTTCCATAAAATATGATCACATCTCAATTTTATGATCGTGTAAAACAGCCTTATACATAGCGGCAGCTACTTATATGCCGCGGGTGGTAGAGTATATTTACACACTTATTTAAACACAATAAAGTTAACGATAATTGTCCGGTGGAAAAGAGAAAGATTGATGAAAAATGACGGTGGTAGTAACAGACAAGTGCGCGAGGGACGACTCAAACCACAGATGCTTTACTGCTTTTATTACAGCCGTGGGATTTCCTAACTGACTCCGACCTTGCTGTAAGGGTTGCACGTACGTTACGGATACTGTTACAGATAACTATGTTTTTAATCTAAAACTTTCGATGACGGATAAAAATTTAAAAGCGTGACTCATGAGTGGTTTATTATATCTAGATATCCGTTAGCCACAGGCGGATAGGTGTAACTTTATTGTTATTTAAGTTGTTTATCTTTTAGATTATAAATCTGTAAGTACATAAGTCAATTCTGATATTTACAAATCAACAACACGAAAGTTTTTTCGCTAATTTGAACTTTAAATTAAGTAGCGGCAAGAAAATAGTCAAGATGGTTACAAATTGTCACAGGGGAAAAGGTTTAGACAACGGTGAGGACGTTCAGTTGGTTGATGGGAGCATTATAAAACATCTTAATGCCGAAGGGTCTTACACATTTTTAGGCATCAGTGAGAGGGGTGTCCAAGATATCACTCTTATTAAGCCCTTCGCAGCAAGTATATGGCACGACTTGGGAACATATGGAGATCTTGTCTGTCTGGCAAGAACAAGATCGTTGCCACAAACATGCTTGCTGTCCCATTAATATCATACACTTTTGGTGTAATGAAATGGAATGTTGATGATCTTAAGGATCTCGACAGAAGAACCAAAAAGATCATGAACATCAACCGAAGTCTTCACCCGAAATCTTCTGTGCAGAGCATTTAACTCCTTCCTCAATACAGCTAACAGTCTTGGTTACAGCAAACAGTATCCTCAGAAGTCAGGACCCACTATTACAGTTCGTTAGTGAGCACTAATTTAGTGGCAAAGGGGCGTTTCTTTACCAGGCAACACGAAGAGCAGCAACGAGATTTAACCTGGCAGACTTGAGTCCCGTCAGAGAAAATGCTGGAATAAAACTATCTCGGGAGGAGTACAACAGAGTTATCAGTTCGGTAAACAAGAGGAAATAGACATATTGACAAAAGAATACGTAAGTAAAAGTATGCACTCTGTGTTCTTCCAACATATTAAAAGTCTAGAGTTGTCCACCGAACTCACGTTCTCGTTTCTTAAGTCTGCTGGTTTGAGATCGAAAACGGAAAGTTTTGTGATTGCGTGTCAGGATAGAGTTATAAATACTTTGGCGTACAGGGCTCGCATATTCCAAATGGCGGAGTCCACACTCTATAGGTTGGGCTACCACCATTTTGTAACCATGTACATTCTGTCTTCTTGCCCATATTGCAGCGTTTGCTACGTGTCTCGACATAATGCTACTCAGCGCGTGCTCTACTATCATCTTAAAAATGGCTGCGGTACTGACAAAATACCGGTTATACTGTACATTCCTCCTGACATAGAATTGGCGATGGAAAATTCCAAGTGCAACATTTATTGGAACTATTCCTTCCCCACCTCGAGATTACTGACAGCCTCTAAGCCGGACATAACCCTCCTGGATATCGAGACCAAACATATTTCTGATCGAATTCTCAAGTCCAGCTGAGAAGATATCAAGGAGGAGGAAAAGTGGTCCAAGTAAATGGATCTCTTGTCCAAGCTTAGAAAGCTGTATCCAGGGTATAAAGTTAAGCTTGTAGTCCTGTTAGTTGGTGTTTTGGGTGGTATGAAAGCTTCCTATTGAAGGGTCCATTCTCGCTTGCAGATCTTCTGCCACCTCTTTGAACTACAGGAAAGCAGTGTTGCTCTGGTCACTCCGTATTGTGCGGGCACTGGATCTGGCAGAATCTCCGCGTCTTCATACCGCCAGGATTTGGGATGCAGCCGTGTGTATGAAGTTCCACTAGTCTCTAGTATGACGTGGCTCAAAGGGTTGCTGAAGTTTGCGATTAGTGGACGCTTGTCAAGACCTGACAAACCCCAATAATAATATTGATGCAGTCATGATAATAAATGAATAAAACTACAGATAATAATGCAGTAATAAATCTTTGTTTAATTTTTGACAATTTAAAAGTAAAAATTCAATTATCATTTAATGAGCCTATAAAATTAAATATTCAATTACTTCAGGACAAAAACTTTGTAACAAAAATTCTTTATTACACAGCTGTATGGAAAATAATTATATTTTATGTTAAAAAAGTTTGTAATGTAATTCTATCCTTAAATTACGAGAAAACACTTCAAACTAAGTACATCTATCCCATATAAGCTGATGGAGGTGCGAGTATATGCATACACAATGCATGATTAAAATTCATATGAATTATCAACTTAATTACTTCCATTTATTTTCTCATTTTTATCCCTGCATATTTGCAATTAATTAGTATTTGCTAACAAGTTTTTTCCTATAATTTAAGGACGCACCTCCGGACGAAACAAGCTATCTGTTGCACAGCGGGATGCAGCTATTAGTAGCCACGGAACAAGGAAATACAAGAATAACACACCATTTTTAAAAGGTAGACACTAATTTTAAATTACTGTAATTTTGTACCTTTCGCTACCGTTATTAAAACTAATCATATGATTAGTGCTTCCATTTTGTCATGAAATTTACCGACAATGGCCAGTGATTGTAAAATTATTCTTTCCCAGCATCAAAACTACTCTCAGCAACGAGGTCGAACGCTGCTGGATAAGGATAATAAACATTTGTTTACTATTGAATTATCCTTTCCAACAAAGATTAACATTGCAAGCAAAAAAAAAATTAAAAAAATACTTTTGGACATTTTATTCAAGCTTCCTAAACTACGAAGTGTGTAATTTAAGTAACCGGACTGGCAACATAGCGTTTGATCTGGCAACATTTAGGGACGTGGGACTTGGAGAGGCGGTAGGTGAACATGTGATACACCTTCAGTACGAGTTTGAACGCACTAGAGTAATTTTGTTGTCCGTAGCGATTTTTTTCGTGAAACAGTTTTTTCTAGTGCGTTCTAAAAATAAGTGACATTCATTTCGAGCAACGGTGTGCTATCAGGTTTTGCTTCAGACTTGGGTACAGTGCAACGCAAAATTTTGCAAAATTTCAGCAGGCCTACGGAAACAGTATTTTGTCAAGGACCCAGTTTTTTTGGTGGATTAAGGCATTTTCAGAAGGAAGAGAGTTGATTGAAGATGAATCACGCAGCGGAAGACCTTCATCTTCAAGAACCGATGAAAATGTCGACAGAATCTGGGATCTTGTGCGTTTAGATCGTCGGTTGACAGTCAGAATGATCGGGGAAGAGTTCAATTTGATTCACACTACCGTTCATCAGATTTTAATCAATGAATTGGGGATGACAATGCGCCTTGTTACACAGCAATTTCATAAACGAGTTTTTGGCCAGTAAAAACATCCCTGTGGCTTCTCAGCCTCCTTATTCGCTTGACTGGAGTCCTTGTGACTTTTTTTTTCTTCCCAAGATTGAAAAATCACCTCAAGGGACGTCATTTTGAGACACTCGAAAACATTTAAACGTCCCTAACCGACCAGCTGAAAGCTATCCCAGTATCCGAGTTCCAGCACTGCTATGAGGATTGGAAAACCATCTCCAGAGCTGTGTGGCTTCCCAAGGAAGTTATTTTGAGGGAGAAAATATTGAATTGTAGTTCTATTCGAATAAAAAAAAAATAAAAATAAATAAAAAATCAGGTTACTTAATTTACACACCTCGTATACTCGGGGCACGGTCCGTAGACGATACGGTCTTCTCACTTCGTTGAAGGTGTACGACACCTCTGTATATAATGTCATGAGTATAAAGAAGTTCACCAACCCAGATTTAGAAGCTAATTTTAAATATTTTTACATACTCAATTTATCGTGTTTTCAAATTTTTTTCCGACTGTACAAAAATAAAATTTACCTCTTTTTTCCCGATAATACATTTTTTGTTTCATTTATATTAAATATCTAGTTATGCATAGTTAATATTTTTAACACGTTTTCCCAATAATTATTATGCATAAAAATTTTCAAACGAATATTTTTGTAGAATAATTATATTTATAATGCATAATACAAAAAAATCGTTCAACCGGTAATTTCGTTGAAAAAAAAAAAAAATAATAATAGAAGCATAAAATAAAAACGTGCAATTTTTACATTTATTTCAATTTAATTGGCAATATTATTAATAATAACTGGATTTCACAATATTTACTACATTCAAAAAAATATTCCCTCCATTAATCCTGTACATCAGTACTTACTGGATCTACAAATTTTGATCTTTTCAAAATTTCGTAGAGGTAGAGCGTTTTGCGAAACGCTCGGTTTGTGCGCGTGATTCCATGCAAACTAGACAAAAATACATGGCTATCTTACCCGATACATTACAGGATCGGCCCATAATTTGGTCCCAGCTTTAGCATTCTTTGCTCATAGTTCAACCACACCACATTACGTTAGCTTGCCTCGTCTAGCTCAGTTAAAAAGCAACAAACAATGAAAATTAATTAATTAATAATTTTCATTATAATTTTGTTATTTTTCATTCAACTTTAATTTTATTCTTGTTTCATTATAAATTTCGTATTTATATTTATTGCGCCTCTGTCAGTTCTGTGTCTGAAAGCGTTTCCGCACTAGAACGGGTTACATCGAGTACGCAGCAACGCCAGGGCGTTTGATATAAGGTAGTTTGTGGAAGCACATTGAAAGTCAGCTTATTTGAGTTCACCGGCGCTGATTATGGTTGCCTGGCTGTGTCAGTCTTCTGCATTTTACGCAGCGCTACGGTCTACGAAAAATGTATAGGCGGTTTCTTTGTTTTAAGCGGAACTAGATTTCTAAATCTAGTAACTTTTACCGACTGATTGAAGATTTTGATCATTTTGTTTAGGAAAAGCCAACTTCAATACATAAAAAGTTAGTTAGTGACAACTTAAGACAATTTAAATTCCATTTAGTTTCACTTAAAGGTTTGGAATAGCTTATAGACCAGCGATTCCTAAAATTTGGGGCGCCGTGGCTGGGTTATAGGGGCGCCGAGAAAATGTTCCAATAATCCTTGGGGCGCCGGGAACCGAAATAGTATGGGAACCACTGCTATAAATTTTAACCTGAACCTTAAAGCAGCATTCAGAGCTCTTAAATTAATAGACTATAGACTATAGCTTGTACTCTGCTGATTGTCACTAACAAGTTTGTCATATGGTACGACGTGCAAACGTTCAGACCTCTAAATTTAATACGTTGTTCGTTGTCGATTGTGGATAAATTTCTTAACTTAAGCAAGTAAGTTGTTTTAATGAGACAGACATATAAAGACATTGGCTATCTCAGTCTATAGGAGAGACCGTACATATTGTATGCCTTTACATAACCTAACAAAATATAATCATTAACAAATCTCGCTCAAAATTACAAAGACGAACAGTAAATATCAGGGCTTCGAACCGTTATTTTTTTCGTTTCGGTTCAATTAAAAAAATAAATATCGGTTCGGTTCCGGTTTTCGTTCCGGCAAAAATAACAGTTATTTTCAGTTTTCGGTTCAGTTCCAAGTGATAAATTTGTTTTTACAAAATGCTTTTATTTGTATTAGAAAATTATTTTCTACTATAATTTAGAAGAACATTTTGTTCCTTATTTTGTAATAATCATACCAAGGCCGCTGCCAGAGGGGGAGGGGTTCTGGTCGTACAACACCCCCCCACGCCCCCGAAATAATAGAAGCGCAATTGTTTCTTAACTTATCAGTTAAAAAAATTACGATTTTTTTCTGCTCATCCAGTTCCAGTTCGAAGTCCTGGTAATAATGATCAATTTAAGTGATTAGATTAGGTTTAGTCAGTAAATATCTACAACAGCAGAATTATAAAAACGATAATAGATAACAAACATTTTACGAAGCCACCGTAGTTGATTTAAAGACACACAGATGTCAGACTACTCGTAACTCACTAATTTTTCTCACTAATTTTAGTGGTCCGCGAAAGGCTTATAAATTATTATTTTTTGTTCATTTTTTTATGATTTTTTGTTCATTTTCTGTGTATTTTGTTCATTTTTTTATTACTAAGATATATGTAGAGTATATATATACAATTTGTTTAACTGTACATTTAGTATTAAGGGTCAGCGGTAGAAAATTAACTATTTTACTGTTCCGCGGTACGTTTTCAGTTGAGAAACACTAGTGTAGAGTCTATTAATTTAAAGAGCTCCGAATGCAGCTTTAAAGCCTTGGAAACTGTCACTAAAAAACTGGAGTACAGTCGATCCTTGACATTAGCGAGAATATTTTTGCCTACATGCATTTGTTTTCACAGCATCACTTGATCAGAAACTCCACATCACTGCGACTTACTATTGTAGACCGTTTATTAAAGCATCTAGCGAATTCCAAACATATAAGATCGTATTAAGTTATTAAGATGTATCTCAGATGTCAGAAAGTTATTTTGATTATATAGCATTTACTCTCAAAATAATGTTTCTTATATAAACACGAACTGTAATAAATAACAAAACACCCAATAAAGACTTAAAACACGATACAAGGAAGTGAGTGGAGTGCTTCTATAATAGAGGAGAGGTTACCGACTTATAATTTTGTTATAAATAAAAACTGATATCGGAATATTCTATTATTTGACGTATCTGCAAAATAATTACTATAAACAAACATTATAAATAACAGATATTGCCAATAAATTCCCCGTTAAGATTAACACTTTGCCGGGTAATAATACTTTGGTTTAATACACTATTGTAGTGACATTTAGTTTTTTACTTTCATATATCGTGGACTTACTACGAAAACTGATGTCAAATATTGACAAAGTTATTAGGCCGTCAAGGATGAAATTTGTAGAAAAAAAGGCAAAGTTGGTTGAAAACTTACAAATATAAGGAATTATTTTATTCATCAAAGTATACACCCATATTGTCTACACACTTTTGCCATTTAAGCGGCAAGTTGTTCAAGCCGGTGGTATAAAACTCTGGCGGACGAGAGTCAATGAATTTCTGGAAGGCGTTTTACAGCATTGTCGGAATTAAACTGCTTTCCTATTAAAAAGTTGTCCAAATTGCGGAAGAAGTGGTAGTCAGTGGGCACTAGGTCTGGTGAGTATGGAGGATGATGAAGAAGTTCCAACTCCAATTTCTGTAGTTTTGCCACAGTCATTTGTGCAGTGTGTGGTCTAGCGTTATCATGCAATAAAATAGGAATCGATCTGTTGACCAATCTGGGCTGTTTTTCTTTAAGTTTTTGCATAATTTCGTCCAGTTGGTTGGAGTATATTTCTGCTGTGACCGATGAGCCAGTTTCTTTTTCCTCTAATATTTCGGGATTGTGCTAAACTAGTACTGCCATCTGGTAACTGACGCTTCTATCGTAAAGTTTGACAGTTTTTACGGTATAGGTATTCAGAACGTTTTGACGCACGAGTGCTATTACAGTAGTGTGTTGTTTACAGTAAATTGAAAAAAAAAAATCATCTCGGCTAAAAATGGAATTAAATTGTCAACATTTTCGAGCGATTATTTTCTACAATTTTCGACGTGGATTAACCCAACAACAGGGAATTGATGAACTTAATTCGACTTTTGGGGATGAAGCACCATCAAGGACTACTGTTTATCGATGGTTTGCCGACTTTAATTGTGGCCGTAGTTCGCTTAAAGACGAATTTCGTGAAGGTCGTCCAAAATCGGTTGTTGTTCCGGAAAACATGATTCTGTGCGTGAACTGATACTGCAAGATCGTCATGTGACTTATCGTGAGTTTGAAGTATCCTTGGGCATTAGTGGGACCAGCATACATTCACTATTGCATGAACATTTGGCCGTCAAAAATATTTGTTCACGTTGGATCCCACATAATTTTGAAAAACAATAAAGCCACTTTTATTGATAAATAATAGTTTTGGCTCCCAAATCCCGAAACATAAAAGGCAACCCTGGTAGTGTATTTCTGTTATGCTATGGATAAATAAGCAAAAAAATTACACTACACTTTTTCTTGTTAATTACAAAAGGCTTTAAGCCTGGTTTATAATAAGACCATAGCATAAACGCATATGCATTGAACAATGGATCTGACCCTTCAAAACATCTGTTTGTAATAAACAGAACAAAAAGAGTAGTGTAATTTTTATGCTTATGTTCCATAACATATCTATTATAAACCAGGCTTTAGGCTCGAATCCATATACTGCATTGGAAAACGTTACTCTACGGAGCCACGTTAGTTCAAACTGAGTTTGCTCTTAACAATTCCTTTCTTATCTTATTGTAGTACTAAATATAAAATCAAACGTTCCGTTGGTGTGTTTTAATATAGCATTAAGTTATGTTAATATGAATAAGAATAATGGCTACCCATGTCACTTAGTTTTTTCGAGTTTAACAACCCAGAAAATTTAATTAACCACAACCCCTGTTAGTTTGAAAAAGAACCAAGTTAGGGGCAATATTTAAAATGATGGTAAGACAAATGAACAATTTTAACGAACATTCGTCTAGTTAGCAACGAGAAGGGCGAGTGTACAATCTCCTAAATCATTCACGCCACATAATTTAAATCGCGGAGCATATACATATCGATTGATGAGACGGACCCATCTCGCGGTCCATCACTTGATGTGTCTGATTGGCCGACACGCTGTCTGTATCATCCGTCACACTGACATTCTCTCCTAATGATACAGCTCGGGGCCCCGCTTCTCCCTCGCTGATACCCGAGAACAGACCCCTCCTGCCCCCCACCGTGGATCAAGTCCGACTTGGACCATTGCATCAACATTAACACAAATAGCTTTAGACTCGAAAATTTAACAGAAAATTATTACAATAATAGCTTATTTAATCAAATAATGTAATCCATAATTTGACATCGCAAATGAAGTAGAATAAGTGTACAGGTAGTTCGATTTACGACGTGTTTGATTTACGATGAACTACACTTACGACCATCTGAACAACCTCTTTTTCAATATATTACATACAAATTTACCGCTCTTAATTTTGATGTTATTCTCAATATTTATAACGATTAAAAAAATCAGCTGTGGCCACCACAAGACCGACCGCCGTCACAAAGTAATTGTTCAATTTATGCTGCTTTATCAAAAAATATCTCAAATAAAAGTTGTTAGTTATTGATTTTATAGCAACTTTTATTAAATAAATTTTTTCAAAATATTTCTCTGTTATGAAATATTAGCAAAAATCTTAAAACCGACACGAGTACACTCCCATTTCTTGTTAACCGATTTTTACCCAAAGTTGATCAACTCGTCGAAAGCTTAAATATGAAGTTTTATAAAAATCCTAATTTGCTTTGCACGTGTACACGGATCGACAAACAGACAGACAGACAGACCGACAGACATCATGTTAAAAATAGTCAAAACGTTATGTAGGGGCCTCAATTCGTGGGGATCTATCGAAATCTCGAAATGTCAAAATAGGTATGATCACAATACCTCCCTTATATATGTTGGCGGTCGGTAAAAATTGTGCTCTCGTCAAATATTTCCAACCCCTCCCCCAGATTTTTAAAGCTAGCGCCGCCATTGACGAAAGACCTAACAAAGTCATGTGGCAATCACGAATATCGAGGGCCTCTCCTCAAACACGGGCCCCCAGCACATCCTTCGCTTACCTATGCGTAAATCCAGTTCTAGATCAACCACTAATCTCTTCACCAATATCTGGTGACGAAACCTATAGTTAATAGTTGAAACTATGATTCTGGCGATTTATATTAAATACAAATTTACTGTATATTTCGATAAATATAGATGTAATCCAATATGGCGCGAGGAGTGAATCCTAATGATGTATTTGATGTAAAGTAAGGCTCAAAAGGCGAGTATTAACATATGTATATTTCATCATAGACATACGTTAATTGCCCCAGTATTAAAAGATGTAATTAATAGTTGATACGGCAAAATACATAAATAACTTGGTTGAACATTTAATCACAACTCATCGAGTATTTATACGTTGGTACGTATATGCAAGGGCTGGAACATACGTATATGCACGGTGGCATATACTGGCTCATCTCTGTGAATATCAAGCCAGACATTAATTACGTGTATGAAGTTATGGACTATGAGAATTACACAGTAACATTAAGATAACATTTGTGCAGACCTGTATCAGTTTATACTGGGCGACAGAAAGTTTAGATATATGCCTTTGGTGAGTATACATCCACGTTTACGAACATTTCCTGAATATATTACCTACCTAAGATGCCATTTCCTCTCCGACCAACAATGCGCGCTCGTATTTATCAAACGCCATTGTTGTATTTATTAATGTCCCTACTTAAATTTATATAATATACAAGGAACTTAAGATACATTTTAAACTGCCACAATATACAGTTCCTGGTTAAATTATAAGAAGCGCTTTGATCTCTTTGATCTATTTTACTTACAATCGATTTAATTATTATTATTATAATGGGGGTTTGTAGTCCCACCAGCACCATCCAGGTTTGCCACGTTTTCGGCATAGGCGAGAAGCTCACCTCTTAACTTCAGGGGAAGGTCGTGGGAGCTTTATCACAGCAATCAGCTGCATCCCAGACCGATATGCGACCGATGGGCTCACACCAAATTCAGCGTCCTCACAATGCGAAGCGACCTGAGCAGCACTGCTTTTTGAAACAGCAGATGGGACTGATCTCGATCTTCCCGAGCAGCTCTGCTTTTTGCATTCTGCAGACCAAAGGTTGAATGCATTTTCACGTAATTTGGTATGATGATAGAGCAGAACCAGAATTCAAACATAGGCTATAAGGCATCTCAAAAACTTTATTTTAGAGGTGTGTTTCGGGGATAAAACTATAAAATATCTTCCTTATTATTGATTTAACAGAAAAATATATATGTAAGGATCAGAACTAGTCCTCTACAAGGACTAAACAGTAGGAACCGTAGGGTTCTGCTTAATTTAACTTGTTTTACCAAAGCTATTGAGAACTAGTTCTGATCCTTACATATATATCAAAAATCGTTTCAATAAGAAAATAAATCGCTCTGTGTTGTTTTTCTACAACATTCTTTGCCCATTTGTAGTTAATCCAAATGTTTTAAGTTCTGCGGTTCGGGGATTCTCAGCTGATTTTATATATTTGTGGACTGAATTTATATTGTAACAAAAAATGTATTGTTTCAAAAAGCTTCATACAGAAATGTAATAGGATTACTTATCTATATATATATACATAATTTTATATACTACAAATTTATATAGGTGAGTACACATTATTGTATATGAGCAACAATTAATTTTTCCATTAAAGTTGATAAATAAAATTATAATAATTTAATTTTCTCATTATATTACATTTAATTAGCAGATGTTATAGTTTATTTTTCTAAAAATATCTAAAAAATAGAAAATTTTAAAGGGTTAAAAATTTGTGTATTTTTTCTACTATCGAAATAATATATCCTATATCTTAAGATACTTATAAGATATCTTATTGGCCCTTAGAGATATTAAGCAATCATTGAAATCACAACACCACTTTTCACCCTTTAGGGGTTAAATTTTAAGAAACTTTCAAAACCAGTTCGAGATATTTTAAAAAGAAACTTATGTGCCAAAAAGAAACGTTATAACTCAACAAACACAGGAAATACGACGGGATAAATAATCCACCTGGATTCTAGATTCACCCCTTTAGGGGTTGATTAGGACAAAATCCTGAAATAAGGTTTTCGGCATTTGTATGCATAATCCTTGTAAACAAAAACTACGTCGATATCCCATCGGCTCTAAGAGATATTAAGGTTTCCGTGAAATCACATTTCACCCTTTAGGAGTTGAATTTCGAAAAATCCCTTCTTAGAGAGTACTTCCGTTGTGAAGGGAATTTACTCTCCAAATTTCAAGTTTCTAAGCCCGGTGGTTCGGGCTGGGCGATGATGAGTCAGTCAGTCAGTCAGTCAGTCAGTCAGTCAGAACATTACATTTTATAAATATAGATGACGTATAATTGCTCTAGCTCCATGGTAACACGGTTACTTACGGAGCACAGGGTCGTGGATTAAATCCCCATTCTTTCCTTAACCATCCTGCCATTTGAAAAGTTAAATCTTAATAAGAAAACTAATTTCTCATGGACCATAAAAAATCCATTTGCAATACTCGCTACTCTAAACTTCTTAAAACAATAATTTAGTTGGTGAAAGGTCTATCTGATAGGTTACCACTCCTACTTCGAGCCATTTCCTCTCCGAGTTTCATATTCAGTGTTATATATACAAAACCAATAATGAATTGAGAAAAAATTGACATTTTTCGCTTTCATAACAACGATAAATATTCTTTAATTGTTCTCATGCGTAAGCAATCAGAGAAGTGTCCTATTTTCTCCTCCTGACCCCATATATGCAAAGATGTATGTTGAATATAAAAGATTAGAAATTAGAATTTATTGCCTATGTGAAACTTAATTAAAAATATGTAATGTTCCTAATGTGTTTTTTTCTTGCTAATTTGTTTCAGTTGAAAACCTTGTATATATATGCAATAAATTGTATTCTAACAGTAATTACTTAGGAAATCAATTAAAAAATCATTTAGGAATCGACTTTTTTTATCTCGTGCTTTCTTTTAATAGAACTTAACTCTAAAACGAAATTAAACTAACGATATCTAACTTAATGCAAAATTCGCGTGTTCCTTATACTCTTCCGTCGTCAAATGTAAAAATGCATTTCTGAATTATATACACTTAAAATACATTAAGTATATATAACCACTTCAAAAACTATTTTATTTTACTCTACTTCTTTTTACTTATGTCACATAAAGGAATTGCAAATGACATTTTTAGTAGTCATTTTCTTTTGATCAGATATATATTGCCATTGTTAATTCACAAGTTTCATTGTGCCTAAGAAAAATAAGACATTAAGTTATAAATGAAATACATAAAACAAATGAAGCTCTATAATTACACTTCAATTCTTACAGAATTACACTTGCTGTTTATAGAAAAGAGCAGTTATTTTATTTCAGCTTCAAACATAATGTGCAATCTGTTGAAACCAGTGTTACTCAAAATTTATACCATGGATTTACTTAAATTAAAACCCAAGCAATCCCGCCAATCATCTTTAGCGCGGCAGCCCAATTTTGTTTTCAGTTTTCTTGACAATTCTGGAGTATTATGGTCAGTATTACATTAATTTTTTTGGCATACACAGAAAGGCACCTACAGTTTATAGCCGGTTGCAAAGGGCTAAACAGAACCTGTAATAGAGCAGAAGAATGATTGTTTTTAAATTTATTTATTTATTTTTTTTATTAATAAGACGGATACCTTTTAACTTTTTACAAAAACTAAGACAGAAAAAAAAAACAAACTGTTTTATTGCTTCTCAAAATATTTCAGATTTATACATTTTTGCATGCGTTCAAACCAATTCTCGAAACATTTTTTCCACTCTGAATCTAATCAAAAACATGGTTTTCGAAGACTTCAACAGCTTCTTGAGGTGATGAAAATCGCTGTCCACGCATTTTTTGTTTGACATTGGGGAACAAAAAAAGTCGTTAGGGGATAAATCAGGTGAATACGGGCAATGAGATATTAATTCGATGTTTATCTCCTTCAAATAATCAATTGTTTGACGTGCTATGTGGCAGCTTGCATTGTCGTGATGAAGAATGATGCGACGTTTTTGGTTGTTTTTCCTGATTTTGTCGATGACTTCTGACAAAGAAATGTTGCATTCTATTCAGCATTAACTGTTCTCCGATCCTCTAAAGGAATGGTTGCGACATGTCCAGTACAACCGAAGTATCAAGCGATCGTTTTCTTGCAAGTGCTTCGTGAGCGAACAACTTTTGTGGGTCTCGGTTCATCTTGGAACAAGTGGATTGTTGCTTAGTTTCTGGTTCATATGAATAAATCCAAGTTTGGTCACCTATAACGATGTTGTATATGGATTTTGCAGTGCCTAGGTTGATTTTTTTTTAGCATTCCCTTACACCAATCAACACGAGCCTTTTTTTGAGCTTCGTTCAAATTATGCGGAATCCATCGGGAACAGATTTTTTCACAGCTAAATGTTCATGCAAAATCGAATATATTGCAGTCTGCGATATGCCAAAGGATGCCTCTATCTCACGATAAGTCACATGCGGATCTTCTACAGTCATTTTGCGCACAGTATCGATCACAGCCAATTTTAGTCGTCCTTCAAGAGATTCATCACTGACGGACGCACAACCACAACGAAATTCTGCAAACCAATTGTAAACAGTCTTTTCTGATGGTGATTCAATACCAAAAGTTGAACGAAGCGAATCTATGCATTGTTTTTGAATTAGGCCTTTACTAAAATCGTAAAAAATCATCCAACGAAAACCTTCACGAGTAGTATCCATTTTTTCACAAAAAGCTCACTGTCAACAAACTACTCGGTCAATTTATAAGCTGCCACTGATTTCACAATAACAAATATGAAATTTAACGAATATAGTAATGACACATTTCATAATTGCCATCTAGTGGCCGTTTATAAAGACATAAAAGGTAACCCTCGTAAAAAGTTTGTCGTAAAATACACTTTTCACACCTATAAGTTTAAAAATATTACTATCGTGAGAGCCAAAAATTCTTTAGCCTAGGGGTCATAATAAACCGCCTCTTCATTAGCACTTCTTCAGTCCCTTTTCAGGTTCATTACCGAACTTTTCAGTACAACTTTGTCTTGATTATAGAATAGTATTTCTAATTATATAACTCATTAGTTTATAAATGACCTCATTAGTACAATAATCTATTAACTAATTCTACAAGTACAATTGTACTGATTCCATTACAAAGCAACTCCATGTTTAAGCTATAATATATGCATCATTTAAATAAAACTATAAGTATATAATCTAAGTTTTTATGTCTGATGGAAAATTAAATAATAACAGCTTAGTTTATGCCTTAAACCACACTGTAACCTAAATAATTATATATTTAAATATGATTTTAGTCATAATTGCACTCCTCATTTCCTATTTGGGTGCGCCACTGTAAATGATGTAAAAGTCAAATCATTAGTCATACTCATTAATAAATGCAATTGTTAATTAAATGACATCAACCACAACGCACCCACGATATGATGCTGATTTTACGCGCTAATATCAAAGAACTACGAAGCTGTTGATTTTTTACATGTTTGTAACCCTTCTTTCTTTTTAGGCACGATCCGTCCGATTGTCTATTCATGTTTCATTATTATATTACTTTATTGTTCCAAGTATTATTGGATACATCTTCTTTCAACACCATATCTTTTGTAAAAAAAAAATATTTGACATATGATATGTCACATTATAACGTTTTGTTTGCATTTCCATATGAGGAGTGCTTCCTGGGAGAGCGCTTCGGGGTGTCCTGTTTTCCTAGGTCAGTGATGGCGAACCTATGACATCCGTGTCATCCGTGACGCCAAAACATTTTGGGTGACACGCATCGTTAACGGACGGTCTTCGGCCAAGAACAGTGAACGTATTTGGCCTCAAGTGTTTAACTTGAGGTCCAAACTTGAAAATCTGGAAGAAATCGTTTGGAAAATGAAAAAGAGTGCCACTACGAACATGAAATTTGGAGTGCTTGGAACCGATTACCGGACACATTTAGCACAAAAAACTAGCGATGGTTTTATTTACAAATTTTTCCTCTACGTATTTTTGTGAGATTTTATTCTCGGCAATTTAATTATTTAAATAATATTAAATCCAATAAAGCCGGATTCAGATCTCTTAAATTAAGATACTGTAGACTATATCTTGTACTCTGTTGATTGTCACTAACAAGTTTGCCATATGGTAAGACGTGCAACCGTTCAGACCTCTAAATAATATGTGGTTCGTTATAGCTACTGAGTTGTTTTAATGAGACAGACATATAAACACATTGGCTATCTCAGTCTATCGGAGAGACCGTACATATTGTATGCCTTTACATAACCGAACAAAATGTCATCATTAACAAATCTCGCTCAAAATTACAAAGACGAACATTAAATATGATCAATTTAGGTAATTAGGTTAGGTTTAATTAGTTAAAATCTAGAACAGCAGAATTATAAAAGCGATAATAGATAATAAACATTTGAAACCAATGTAGTTGGTTTAAAGACACACCGATGTCGGACTATTCGTAATTCACTAATTTCCAAGAGCTGTAAACGCTACGTTGAACGTTAATGTATTAAACATATCTATAACGTACAGTTCATAGACTATTAATTTAAAGAGCTCTGAATGCAGCTTAAAAGAAACCGACTGACATATGAAGTTAGTAGCGCTTGCGTGGGTTGAAGTGCACGAAATACCAACCTTCAATTAAAGATTTAGCAAATGCAATTCAGCAACAAAAAAGTCACTAATGTAAAGGATGTTTTTGCTTTTTTAACAAATAAATATATCAAAAATATAAATATTTTTACTAGGGCTGCAAATATCACAAAATTATGGATATTTCTAGACACGACACGAAACCCGTATTAAGCTAGGTTTTTTTCAGAATTTTGATACACAGAGCTCAAAAGGTTCGCCATTACTCTCCTAGGTCTAGTTTTTCTTAGCTCTTGTCGGTGTTTATGAAATGGGAATAACCAAGATCCCAGTCAACTGCCTATGGACAGTCTGTATATTTGTATATTTAGTTAAATGTCTTACAAAAAAATTAAATACTCTCCATTCAGGCTTCCAATTTAGGTTCTAATCAGTTTCAATTTTTTAGAATTAATTTATTTAATTTATATGTGCCTTGGAAAGCCATAGAATCTTTTTGTGTAGGAAATTATACTACATTAATTATACCTATATACAGGACCGTAATTATGGATAGGAGCTTGATTCGTTAGCTGTAAGCCCCCCCCCCAAATTTAGGAGTCCGCTGATACCTATTCTTGAGAAGCGACTGCATTAGGAGTGGCCTCACCTCTATCCAGTACATCGGCCCCTGAATGTACATACAGGCCTGTCTATATGGCCCTATTTTTATACATCGTCCTTCTTTCTTTCTTAATTATCAGGTACTTCTAGGTATTTTGTATACGAATACTGGAATCGTCTCTCCTTTTATGTGTTATACTCAGTGAGCACTGTGTTTACTTAATTATTTTTGAGAAACTTTGTACTAGCTATTGGTATTTTGTATTCCAATATTCTAAATTTTCGGTTAGTTCTTTTTTTGCTTGGTTTTTACAAATCTTCAATCTTTCTAGAGTTCTCTTATCCTCATCACGTGTCTGTTCTACTGTAATCGTCTCTCTTTTCATGTGTTATACTCAGTAAGCTGTATTTACTTTATTATTTTGAGAAATTCCGTATATTTTTGATGAAGGAAATTATTGATTTCGCTTCACAATACTGTCATCAGCAAGTGAAAAAATACAATAGATGATATTACATTTGAACGATTACAATCGCGAATACTGGAGCTTGGTAAAATATAATCGAAAACGATAAATACTTGTGGTTAAAAAAGTAATCGCCATTTTCATCATTAATATAAAATCTCACTCTTTTTTGTAATTTATGAATATTGAGGCGTACTTTTTAATGTTAAAGTGATAATGATCGATTTTTTATACTGGTTAGTAAGTCAGTTATCTGAACCAAGGGTGTGCAAATAAAGTAACGCGCAACTCGATGGGGCCGATAAAAGCTCAAAGAACCATAACCCATGTATTTGAACAAAAGTGGGGTTTGCCAAGGAAACATTTCGTACCCCTCATCTACACCAAGAGCGTGCACAAAGTAAGTGGCATTCACCCCGGTTTTGCGCCCAAAATACCATTTCCTGAGTATGTATTTGAACAGAAGTGGAGCACGGCATGGGAAGTTTGCGTACCAGTTAACTTAGTCAGGGGTCTCCAAACTACGGCCCACGGGACAATTCCTGCCCACAAGAAGATATAATCCGACTCGAGGACAATTTTTTAAAAGTTTACTTACCTACATAAGTACAGCAATTTAAAATAATCATAAAATCGGAAAATAAAACATAATTATAACTAAATAATACCCGATTCTTAAAATTATTATTTTTATTAATAATGTCACCACTATTATTAAGCTTGTTTTTAAAATTAAGCGCCAACAGCCCAGTTAATTCAAGTTGTACGACCCGCCATTTATTTAAGAAATTTTGATGTAGCGTTCTTCCAAAAAAGTTTGGAGACCCGTTATCTAAACGATAACTTTTATTACTTATTCTTGAAGCCATTTTGGTTCCTTCATGAAGCTCCCCCCCCTAAAGCACTAAAAAACCATATGTTATTGAGTTTTAGAGTGAGGATCTTTTCTAAAGGTATTTTGGAAGTAAGAATCTTTTTTGATCATCACTTGCATTTTGGAAGCAAGGACCTTTTTTTGGTCATCAATAGAATTTGAAGGTAAAGTCATTTTTGGTTTTTGGTTAGCTATTGTGTCTACAGAGATGTGCAGTCCAAGAAAGAGTCAGTCGGGTCAGTAATTTCCCGATAAAAATTTAGGTCCCGCTCCATCCTAGCCCCTGTAAAACAATTTTGTCTTATAATACCCCCCACCCCCCTAAGATATATTGTTATATATCTTTGCAGACAAAGGTAAACACTGTTGTATTTACATTTACATTATAATAAAACAATACAATAAAAAAATCAAAAAAGTTTCTACACATAACGGTCCTTTTTAACAAAATTTCGTGAACCCGAGGTGGAGAAACGCAGACGGCAAATTACAGTAGGACAGACGATGACGACGAAAGGGCCGGCTGAATGATATAGTCAAAATTTTTATCTTTTTTTAACGTTTATGGCCTTTGCTGTTAAGGCAATTATAGGGCGTACATTTTCGAAACAACACACTGCGCAGAAACAAGTCTTTGACTGAGAGTTTACTGCGTCTGCGCACACGCAAAGCAGTGGCGTGGTGTATTACTTATTATTTTATTAGTCAGCTATTTGTTTGGTACCTTGTTTGTGTTTCGTTATTTTATTAAAACTGTGCTAAAACAATTAGTTCTTTTCAGAACTATTACATTTCTGTGAGTGATATTTTGATAAATTAGCCTTGAAGTAGCGTATATTACTTTTAGCTATTTTACCAGTGGACCGCCACTGGTAAAATAGCTGAAGTTTGCGTCGATTTGATGACTCATTGTGCTGTATCGAAAATGAACGGCCTCTAGCCAGGACATTTCTAATTTTTCGTAATGAAATTCCATGCTCGAACAGGATTCGAACCGGAGATCTTAGCAACGCAGGGCACGTGTGTTACCACTACGCTACTCCGTTCAGCTAATCACAATTTCAATCTGTAATATGAAGCGTAGGAAAGCAGAGCATGTTCGTATTTTAGAGATTTCAAAAGAGTCAATTTCCATTAGGTTAATAATTGAGGCTCAACAGAAAAACTTTATTGGAATATATTTAGTTCTTTTGTAAAATATCCATAGGTTAAAAATGACATAGATCTTCATTTAAAAATAGCATTTATCTCATTTGAAATTCTCAGTGCATGAATCTTATATAATTCGAAAGACGAAAAATAGTAGTGGCACATTCTGAATATGAATGCGAAGTAGCAGAGAGTTAAGATAGCTGCAAATATGTTCATTTAACCTATTTTTAGTGTTGACTTAAGTGACATATTTAATTGAAAATAATGATACGTACTCAACATAAGCGTAAAAAGTCTCTTAACTAATGATAACGTATGTGTTCTAAATCTTATGTTGATGAGGGAACACCTCATGAATTTTAGAGCGTTTCAACTTATGAATATCATTAAATATACAGACACGTAAAGATGAAGATAAGATGTCGATAACTTGAATAAATTTAATAAAATGAAATATGATCCAGAAGATATTTAAATATTCTAACAGTCGGATTTTAAATGTTCCTTTAATTAAGATTTCTTTCTCGGATTTTTATTTATTTATTTTTATCATTATGACGACAGATAAACATTTATTACTTGGAAATTTGATTATATCGCCGTCTGTTTAATTCTTAAAATGTTAGAACATCTTTGTAATAAATCAGCGGGTATCAAACTATTTTGATTCACTGTAAAACATTAAAAAATACTACAAAACACGACTCATCACGCGTGTGTCCGCGCGGATTTTAAATTTTCTGAAAGAGCTTAGGTTACCTTGGTTCAGTGTTGTAATGTATCTAGTTACAAGTACATATTTTACACATACAATCGAATTCACTAGAAATCAAAGAACTATTTAGCTTTCCCTAATATAATGTGTTTAATGGGACACGGTGCTAATAGCCTTAGTTACACTCATTAAAATTTAATTAACTCTCCAAACACCCTTCGCATTTCCATTGTTGGAACTTTAAGAAATTTCTTATCTAATTAGAGAAATACCTCGCTCTGATTTTAGCAATTAATTAAAAATATTTATGGCCCAAAAACATGACTAGTGCGTACCTGAAAAAGGGGTTCAAAGCAACAGACTAAAAATATGTTACTTCATAATTAAGAAACTCTTTATAGTTATACAAGTAGGACTAGGTTTCATAGTATCGATACTAGTATTTGTATAGGAAAAATGTGTTGATACGCGAAAAATACAAATTAACATATACGCTTTTAAGTACGAAACGCTGCTATTGCTTTGCATTTGATGCGACGAAGCTCGCATTGTATTTATTTAGACAGGCGAGCCAAATCGAAACTGGCTCCGTTTTCAGACAGCTTGTAGGCCTCCACCGAAGAGGTAGTAGTCAGACCATGCGCTAGAAATTCACTGAAGCCGAGCCAGAGGTATATTGGCCCGTTAATTTGAGTTAGGCTTGCATATAGAAAGCGTCGTGTATTAAAGTATGTGTTTTTTCTGTGTCGTGTCGTGTGTGTGTGTTGTTTTGTGTTACTATTATAAATGAACAGTGTCAGTAACCTTTTGAAAATTGTTTATCTTAGCAATATTGAAAACTTCAATAAACTAGTTATTGGCCAATTTGCAAATAATAAAGAAGGATGGACTTCAATTATCGTGCCGTGTAACTTATAATTTAAAACTTGATTTAACACTCATATCATAAGTTTTTGATTTAACATTTATATTTTTGTGTGCGTGCTGTTTAAAGACTAAATATGTGCAATTCCGAGTGAACTAAAAGACTACTTGTTACCTGAGAGGTTGGTAAGTCACTTCCATTTAATTTCAGTATCCATATTTAGGTAGATAAGTACCCGCGATAAGTACTTTTTTTAAATGACTTCTCCATTTGTCTACATTAAAATTTTTGTATCGGTGTTTTTTTAATTGGTAATAAACGAGGTAATAAATTACTGCAAGCTGAGCTGATTCAAAACTTTAGATAAAATGGAGGAGAGTAGGGGATTTGCCCTACCACTCAATATTGTCCCTGGCCTCCACTGAATTTATCGATTTGAAAGTGGCGGTAAAAATGTAGATCTCGGTCCATCCCTGCCCCTGTAAAACAATTTTGTCTTCTAAGCCCCCCTCTCAAAACACTGGGTTCAAAGCCTGGTTTCAGAGCTTCAGTGTACATTTATTCAATTCAATAATTTATTCAAATATCGGAATTATTTAATTGCATTAGAAAAACATATCGTTAAATTGTGTATAAATATTAAAATCAAGTTTGAACTGGCTGGGATAATGACAATATAAGCGATTAATATGCCACAGTATGAACGTAGTTATACATTAACTTCTTAATACATATGGCATTATAATAATGGTATACAGTATATTCATTAGTTATAAATTACCCTCGTTTAATCTCAGTTCATGTAAAAATATTACTTTAATGTTAATAAAAAAAATCTTAAATAACTCAGCACAGTAGTAACATTCTTATCAATTTCATCAACGGGGGAAAATTTTCAAACATTATAAGCTTTTTCTTAGAAAAGTTTTTCTTTTGAAGAGAATTTTTTTATTGTTAACGACATGTAACAAGTTAAATTAAAATATTGGGGTAACAAGTTGTTAACTTTATTTACTAGATATAAACTACATAATATTATATTTACGTGTTAAATGCGAGTAGCTGTGATTACATTGTTTTATTTCAATTAAAAAATATGTATTTTAATCTCTATGATGGTTCTTTCAAGAAAACATTTATATTACAGCTAGTAACTTTTTTGTTTCATTGCATGTTTTAATTATGGTCACTTAATAACACTGTTTTGCAAAATTTATATTATTTAATTTTTTTTATTTTTTTATTCCAATAGTGAAAGTAGATGAATCCTAACAAAGATATAATGGATTTTTGAGCGCAGGTGTTTAAAAATCTTTTCGGTTTGTGTTTAACGCATTAATCAAGAATCGCTGATCCGATTTTCATGCGGTTTGGTCCTTCGAGCTGGATGCGCTGGGTTTCAATTAAGTTGACTGTATCTTCATGGTATTTTCCTTATTGAACACTACATTCAGTCTTAAACTCTGTTCTCATTACTCATCTACCTTCTTACTACTACTTTACATCCTATTCTCTACTTAACTTCTGTTCTACTTCTACTCATGATGTTAAGCTCTACTAAAAATACTAATACTACTGCTTAGCCAGCCAATATGCGTACTCGACTCATCCCTTCCACACAGCATAAAGCCAGTGGCCACGGTTTAGAGTTTTGTAGGTAACCACAAAAAAAACCTTAAAACGTCACTCATGTGTCTGTCTGTCTGTACGGTAAAAATTATTGTCAAACGGCTTAACATAGAAAGTTGAAATTTGGCATGCTTGTACAACTCTTTGACTTACATATAGGAAAAATACAGGGAGTTCATAAAATCACATCCCTAGATAAATATAAACAAATATGTATTCAACAAAAAAAGATATATTTTTTTTTTAAATTTTGAGTGATATATCAAATAAAACCACTTAGTACGTGGATCGACAGGCAAATTTCTATTTTTGAAAATTTAATTTTTTTTTTATCGGATTTTAGGCGAAAATTTGTCAAAACTTTTGGCCCCCACCATATCTCTCAGAGGGGTTCATCTAAAAACAACAGGAATTTATGATCAGATTAGTTTTTCGAAAAATGTCGATTTTTTTTTTTGTGTTATTGTCTAAATATATTTTTTTAAATTAATTGTTATCAAAAGAAAGCTCTTAGGCCGTAGATTAAGGAACGAAAAAGAGTTTTACGGAGCCGTAAGTTCCTAAGAAAATAGATCTAAGAAAAATGAATAAAATAAATATTCAATATCGAAACGTTTAGTAAGAAAATCAATAAAAACATTTTCAGATATATATAAAAATTAAATAAAAAATATTCAGTCTAGTTTTTGTGTGAAAATAAAATAAAAATCAACATATTAAGTTAAACATCAGGTAAATTTTAGATGTCAGTTTATTGAATTATGTTGGTTGACATTGGTGGAAATAACGGAAAGTAGAAAATTTGAATGAGCGCGAAAAAGGAAATTTCATTTGTCTCCGGTCACCCTCAGAGATGGACATGAATAGGGTTAACCATCCTGCTGACTCAGTGGTCACCAAAAGGGCGGAAACAACTGTTTTAAATAACAGTTTTGCACCAGGAAAAAACAGTGCCTGAAAGGAAAAAAGAATGCGCAAACATTGTTATGGGAATAAAGATTATAATTATATTAATTTCTATATATATTTTTATTTTAAATTTCCTACTCGCTCTGTAATTTTACAGGGTACCGAAAAATTACCAACACCCCAAGAAATAAAATATTATTTTAATTTAAGTACTATTGGTGATAAAGAAATTTTACCCTCTCGAAAGTTTCAAAAGTAGTAAGTATTAAAAGATTGAAGAACACTGGTTTAACCTAAGAAAACATTTTATATTTTTCAGATTTACTGTATATAATATATATATTTACAGTTATATTTAAGTTATATTAGTTATATTAAAGTTATATTTAGTAGTTATATTTAAAGTATAAAAGTTAAATAAATTAATTTCATGTTTTTTTTATACTTATGCTCTTCATTTTATATTATAATTCTCCTGTTAATATCGCCTCTTTGACGGTCACCTTTTAGACATGTGGGCCTGGAACGAATTACCTCTAAATTAATATACAGGATGGGGCGCAAAAACTTCCTTTTTTTGAAGGCGAATAATTTTCTTTTTTATGGAAATACCTCAAGTTTTTAAACATCGCCCCACAAACCTGCTTCAGCTGAAGATTGTTATTCGGCAGAAAATAGCCCGAATTCTGGTTGGACTGTGTTGAGGGAAACATAAGAATTCGGCGCATCAGTGCATAGAAAATAGTGGCCACCACCTTCAAGATATTTTGTTTAAAACAGCATGATTTGAAATTTGAAATTATGTTCTTATCATTATCAAAAAATAAATTTAGTTCACCTGCAACAACTTTTCTTTCATTCGCCTTCA
Organism: Liopterus haemorrhoidalis; assembly: GCA_963971575.1. Lineage (NCBI taxonomy): Eukaryota > Metazoa > Arthropoda > Insecta > Coleoptera > Dytiscidae > Liopterus > Liopterus haemorrhoidalis. The sequence goes on along the minus strand of OZ020612.1, from coordinate 43,866,169 downwards.
AAAAAAGGAAGTTTTTGCGCCCCACCCTGTATATTTTAACGAGCAGATGTTAGGACGAACGATGTTCTGACATACACCTCTGTGCTAGATATATTTTATAGAAATACTACCTCTAAAAGAAAAGTTAATCGTAACAAGAGTAATGAATGCTGGTAGAGGGTGAAATTAATACAGTAATAATGTTTTATTACGCTACTTTTTCTGTTCATTTCATTTGGACAAGTGATATATTGCGATTCATATCAATGCGACATAAAAACTATTCTTATTGCTCTGTAAATAATCAATCTCTAGTTGACCGCAAGCAAACTTCCTGTGACGTTATTGATATCAAGTTAAAGTTTCTTTCACGACATTCTCAAATAAATGCATGAAAAAGTAAAAAAAAGTGTTGTTCATAAAAGAGTGTTAGCTGCGGGTGTGGACAGCCCTGATTGTGCGCCAGTTGAGTCGGGCCAGCGGCTGCTACCACTCTCTGCTGGCCGCCAAGTTGAAGCGACAGAGCGCGCGCTAGGTGCAAGCGACGTGGCACCTCTTCGCGGGTAGTTATTATTAAGCATACAGACGTCGAAACCGCTGCCTAGCGCTGCCTCTCGTAAGCCGAACACCTCATCAGTCAGAGTCATTACGAACACCAAGATAATTAATTACATTTACTCTCTCTCCCACCTTCCGAGAATTGCATAACATTAATTTTGTACTCCCCTTCCGTCTGAACCGCCGCTTCGTCCATGCCATCAGAGCTCTACCCTTTACAATTCCCATTTCTCATTATGACTCCTCTATATAACACAGAAATTACTGCATTTCAAAGAATGATATAAATTATTGGCTTAATTGCCTAGATACTTAGCCCATGTGAGCATTAATTATAACTTTTGAAATGAGTAATGTATTGTAATTACACCGACGCAATCTTGATTTGTTTCAAAAATAAAACGTCATGTTTGGCATTAACTGAATACGCGGCCGTATATTATAAGGAAATTGTTAAATTACGTACCCCCAGCTACAAAACGCTTTTAATCTACAAATTTTGCGTCAACCCTTCTCTCTCACTGCCGCTTTCAAACAAGAAACAATAATTTAAATAGCACCCAGTCACATGAAGAACCCATAAAACGGACTTAGATTCTATCACAATATTGAGATCAATGAAAAAGAATCCACCGCCACAAAATGTAACTTCAATGTTTAATAAAACAAATAAACAATTCAGAAGAACTAATAATTACCGTTGTGGTATACGACAGTTTATTATTTCTTCTTTTTCCAACTTCGTACCGCACGTTGTCTTTCATCAAGGCAATCCGTACCTTGGTTGGTCCCATCCGAAATACACTCACCGACAAAAAAAATTGATGTGAAGTGTGAATTTTGACACATTTCAGGGTTTTGCAGGTATTTCGTAAGTGAATGATGATTATTTTGGATGCGAAAACAAATTTTATATTAAAATATTTTTTTTGTTAATTTTAATTCGAACGCATAATACCATTATTTAGGTTTCTAAATATGTGCAGTATTTTTTTTTTTTTATATAGCAAGGTTCATTAAGAATTTTAAAAATTGCGCCTATGGCTTCCATTGGTTGTTATAAGTTCCGCCCCTCTGATTTCGTGTACATTGAAACAGAATTAAATTATAATTTAAACAATTTCCACTGGCTACTAAATTTACGCTTTTAAAAATTAAATGCAACATTTGCCAAAATATAATTAGAATTTTGAAAAAATAATTTAAACAATATAAAAATTTAAAAAATAATATAGTCTCTTCCTCACAGGGTTCGATCCCTATCGGAGCGGGTTACTTGGGTGAAAAGTCAGCGGCAAATACCACTAGACCAGCACACACGTTAGAGTGTGGCTTGTTACAAAGCTATAATTTGTGTACATTATTAGCCAAAAATCACAAAAAATGCGTTTTTTTCCAAAAACCTAATCTGATCAAAAATTCCTGTTGAACTATTCCGGTTCACACCAATGTACATTACTTAGAATTTTTTCAGATTTTTAGTTTAAACCATCTGGGCTACAGGGTGTGGGACAAAAATTTTTTGCACAATTTTGGCAAAAATCGCTTCAAAATAAATTATTTTGCAAAAATAAAAATTTGATCGTTAATCCACGTACCAAGGGCTTATCTATCTGCATGAGCACATATTTGTTTATATTTTTAGGGGGATATGTTTTTTAGATGTTTTAGTATTTTTCCTATGTGCGAGTCAAAGAGTTTTATAAGCATGCCAAATTTCAACTCTCTAGGTTTAGCCGTTTGGCTACAATTTTTACCGAACAGACAGATAGACAGACAGACAGACAGACAGACAGACAGACAGACAGACAGACAGACAGACAGACAGACAGACAGACAGACAGACAGACACACAGACAGACAGACAGACAGACAGACAGACAGACAGACAGACAGACAGACAGACAGACAGACAGACAGACAGACAGACAGACAGACAGACAGACGACAAAATGACGGTATAAGGGTTTTTTGGTCATACCTACAAAACCCTAAAAATGGGATAGCCTTATGATTATACTTCAAAAGCTGATAAAAAAGTATTTAACCATTTTAATAGGAAACTATAAGTATGAAACTATAGGCGAATGCGTGTTCTGGAGGAATCTGGAGATTTTGTACTCAACCGAAATTCATTTGTGTACAATTTGCTGCTCTAACCTTCGTTCAGTCAGCCCAAAGGCTTGCGAGCGAACCGCAGTCTTACAATTCGACGATTTGCGAGCAAAGCCGGTCAAGTAACAGGTCTTATGGATGCAAGTGCTTGTTACCTCGACCTTATTTGGACTCCTAGTGGTAAAATTGTCAAATTTCGATTTTCAGCGAGACGCCGTGCGGAAAAAGTTGAGGGCGTCACGAGCGTGCAGAACAACTAGGTTAAGGAATCGTTTTCTGTGCTTGTAATTAATACAAGTTCTGATATAGGAGGATATACCAATTTTAGTAAATATGCATTGAGACTTCCATTTTCTGAGTGATAGTTTCTTGAGAACACTACTATGTTTTAAAAATGCATTCTGGATAACAACTCAACCGAGCTATATTGGCAGCTATGTGTATAAATTGTGAGGAAGGAAATGCAGCACGCCGATCTATTGCGCGATACCTAATAAGAAGCTCTACTGAAAGAAGCAACAACAATGAGGCACAGTATTGTCACATTCGCGCTGACATTATCCAATACGCATGAGATCAAAAATAGTTAATATTATAAAATTGATGGGTACGGTCAGCATATCTAGAGAATTCTTAAGTACTGCATAGAACACAGTGGCATGGCGTGACTTTCTGAACAAGGGATGCAGTGAAAACAAATGCATGCAGGCAAAAATATGTATATAGTTCCTTTTTGTTGTTTAAACGGAACTAAGCGATAGTTTTTCTTTTTAAGTTGTCACGAAAACAGAGCTTGTCTAGAGCTTGCAGCAAAAGAAGTTTTTGTTAATTCATAAATTACGGATGAATTTATGACGAAGTAATTTCTGAAACCAAGAAATTAATAAATACGTATGAAAAATATTTTTTATTCGAATTCAGAGATCCAACTATAGAGAATAAAAACATATGAATTTAAAAATAAGACGTAAGTACGTAAAAGAACGCATTTTAGCGACTGTAAACTAATGCTCTGCGCAAAATGCAGAAGACACTGAACCGCACCCTTTCAGCCAACATTCAGTTTCAACAGCTAGTGATCGCATTTCAAGCATCGGGCTTGAATTTAAGAAAATTTGATAAATCTTAGGTCAGTACTTACGGTCGGTATCTACTTTTAACTTATCTTTAATATTTTTTTCTGGATTCTACACAACTTGAGTAACCATTTGAGACTAAGTAAAATGACTTTCTTTGTGCATCCAAATTGGCTTAAATCACACGACCTGGCATTGGTTCGTCCTCGACGTAACCCGTTCTAGCGCGGAAACACCCGATGTACATACATCTGAACTCTTCCTGTCTTATTGCACAAAATGAAGATGTATACAGCAATTTTATATCAGCGTCTTTTTTATATTCGACATGTTTTGTGCAATAATTTATACCTTCGGCTAATTTAAAGAAATTATTATAACCACATTTTACTAGAACGACCCGAGTAAAAATAAATGGCAATTTATTTATTTTACATTGGCCTATTTCTGCAACGAGGCTAATCGCCGATGCCAGATGGCGAGCTCCTACACCTGGGTGAGAGATGAATGATTGTGAAATAAGAGTAATGTAAACATATTATTCTCGCCCGAATAATATCACTAACGGAGAATCGAACTACCGACCGCACAATCCAGACTGTTTCCACCAGTCCAAACTGCACGAATTAATGCGCTCGGCCACTTCGTTGACAAACGATAACTTGACAATGGTCGTACAATAGCCGCATAGCATTACAGCGACATATAACAGTCTTAAGTCCAAATGACTCTTCAAAAACTTTAAAGGTCGTACGCATAGGCATACGGCACCCAAATTTTAAGCAAAAGATGGAAACAGCCGCACACTCGGTGTACAGCAGCCGTCTAAAGAGATAATTATTAATCTTCAGCTATAACTGAGGCTAACAACTGTCAAACACCATCCGTTTGCTGGAAAAACTCGTGCTTACAGAATTTCATTATATTTCATTCAAACGGTGACCGTTGTACGACTGTTGTACGACTTCGTTTCAAATATTAGATAATTTTACTCGGGAAATAAAAAATAAATTAATAAATTATTTTTTAGCTAAAAATTTTCTACGAAAAAATATTTCGGTCTGAGTGAACAAAGGATGCAGTGCATCTCTTACTTCCATGGACGCCACGCCACTGATAAAACATAATACAGAAGACAATCGAATTTCGGTGATGGAGCAAATTTAAAGTTGATAATGTTTTGCTATTGTTCTCGTTCGAATTACCTCATACTGATATTTTAACTATTAGAGACTAAATATAAACTTGTTGATAAACACTGTTCCCACTCTTCTCTGGCTACTCTTTCACTGTAATCCTAGTTATCCTGAGTCTCCCTCACCCTTTTCCCGTCTCTACAATCCCTCATCCTCTGCTGTCGATGTTAATTAATGTTTGTATCGATTATTTATTTCACTTAACGCACGAACAAGAAATGCTCATAATCTCATACATCATAAATACACATTGCATCACCATATATAACTAGCTTCTTATTACTGCATAGTAAATAAAACATTGCTATTATTGATAATTAGTTATTAATCTACCTTATGATTACATTCTGATCACTGATAGGGTTTTCATAATCAAGTTAAATATTAACTTTCCAATGCAATGGATATTTACAGCTACGATTAGTATAACTTTACAACCAAAATGACTAATACAGATTTTATTACCAAATTCATAAAAAAAACCTATTGGTTTCCTAGTAAAGAATTAAAAATAGTATAAAGGAACACTGCTTGCACTAGCCCAGTGACGGCGACCCTTTTTCCATAGGCGGGTCAAAATTGAGTTTGAAATTTTATAGATTCAAATCGTCATATATACGGGGTGTGTAAATTAAGTAACTGGACTTTAGAATTACAATTCAATAATGTCTCCCTCAATATAACTTCCTTGGGAAGCCACCAAGTCGGTTACGGATGTTTGAATGTGTTTGAGTGTCCCAAAATGACGTCCCTTGAGATGATTTTTCAATCTTGGGAAGAGGAAAAAGTCACAAGGACTCAAGTCAGGCGAATAAGGAATCTGAAGAGTCACAGGAATGTTTTTACTGACCAAAAACTCTATAATTGCTGTGTGACAAGGCGCATTGTGAATCTGAAAATGCCTTAAACCAGTGTTTCTCAACCTTTTCGGTCATGGGACCCCCCGAAGTAATGTAAAATTTGTCTGCGGCCCCCCTGTATATTATATATATATACAGGGGGAGTGAGTACAAGGAGAAGGTGAGCCGTGACATCAGCGTTTATATTGTGCCTGTGTCGTATTTTAAACGCTTATAGCAGGATTATATTTTTTTGTAAAAATACCCAAAAAACTTCGAAATAAAAGCAAGCTCGACACAAAAACACTTATAAACAAAGCAAGGAAAAAATATGGCTTTTAAAAGTTCAGAAGCTCTAATTTTCATCAACAGACGCCACAAGTTAGTTTGTATTAGTAAGTTTTATAAAATGATAAAAAGAATTGGTGTTTACTTGTTGTTTTATTGGGGTTCGGTCGATATAAAAAAGCACAGTTTGCCAAATATTTAAAATTATTTTTTTCCTGTTTACTGACTAGTTTCGGTTACATTCTGAACCATTCTCATAGCTTGCAAACTATTATGTAAAAATCCAAAAAACATAACTGAAACTCTCCAAAAGAAACCTGAATTACAAGTATCAAAGACAACTAAACACTTTCGCATCTTTACTCTTTACTTACCCGTAGCTCGATACATAATAATAAAAAAATAAATAATAATAATAAATATTGCACTTTCAAGTCGTACCTACTTGAAAGTACTTGTACCTCCAAAGTACCTCCAACGCGAACTATTATCACAGAAACGCATCAGCCAACACATACACTTAATTTGACTTTGATATAGTTTAAAATTAGTTGTCAAAATAAATATTATGAATATAAATGTAATAGGTATATTTATGAATTTAACACATTTTGAGCAAAATTGATCTCATTTCTATTCTATTTTCATGTTTTGATCTTATATGACCTCGCGGCCCCCCTACAAAGCTTTCACGACCCCCCAGGGGGCCGCGGCCCCTCGGTTGAGAAACGCTGCCTTAAACCACCAAAAAACCTGGGTCCTTGACAAAACACTGTCTCCGTAGACTTGCTGAAGTTTTGCAAAAGTTTCCGTTGCACTGTGCTCAAGTCTGAAGCAAAACCTGATAGCACACCGTTGCTCGAAATGAATGTCACTCATTTTTAGAACGCACTAGAATAAAGTAACTTGCAAAATTTTCTTAGTTCTTAGCTTAGTTCGTTTGTTTTGATTTGTGGTAAGTACTGAGACGTGAAACTGGATACAGTGCGTTATATTAAAATTAACGTTCTTAACTATGAAACTAAATTATTAGTATGATATTTTCCTCATTGGCCTAAATTAAATATTTCACAAGCGGACAAAAATGGAAATAGGACATTTATTAGAGAGTTCAGTAAAAAAACAATGGTAATAATTTAAAATGGGTCACCCAACACTACATGTTTTTTAACGATCGATGATTGAGCTATCTGTAGCTCGGAGCATAATAAAAAAATATATATAATAAAAAATATTTCACAATCAAGTCTTACTTGGAAGTATGATTTGAATAAGAAATATTTTTAATTATTATTATTTTCATTATGGTCAACTTTGGTCATCAATTTTTTTTTCCTTTACACATCGCTTTTTGCGAATAATCGTGTTTCTTCTACCTTGATACATCGCGTATATCAATTCTAAATATGTTTTACGGGACAGATTGAGTTGGATTGGGGGCCAGGTATTTAAAAATCACAGAGGACAGGTGGGCGAAATTCGGAAAATTATTTGATTACGTGGGCAAAAAATTCTGAAAATCAATTAAGGAGAAGGTGAGTGAAGAAATTCCGAAATTCTTTTAAGGACGGGGGGCTAGTGATTCCAAAAACCAAAAAACAAGGGGCAGAAATTTCGTGCGAGCCGTTTGAAACTTATTATTGGGCAGGATCAAAAAGTGTGCCCCCCCCAAATATTTTACTCACCATTATTATTATCTAGGCGTTGGGAACCTATTATTTTATTTATTTATTTTTTTATTATTATTATATTTGTCGATTTCCCTACCTCGTTTCGTGAATAGGCTCGTTTAGATCCAACTTTATCTTAGAATCTCTTTTTAGAATGAACTGCAAAGATCTTCTTTTGTACGGATCATTTGAAATCAGTGGCGACTCGTGATTTGAAATCGCGGGGGTGCTGCAACTTTCGAAATTTACAAACACATCATAAATGAGTGTTTGATTAAACTACGAAGTTATCAAAAAAATTTAAAAAAAAATAAAACCTGAATAAATATTGTTTATTATCCATAAATTAACATTTTGTTATATTCCAAAATTACTTAAAAATAAAATCCATTTTTCTCGTCTTATTTCTAGCGAAAAGGTCAATAACATTTTCTTTGATGTCTGTGCGACTGTTGAGTAATTTTTCCTCAGATGAAATCATTGTAAGTGCATTTAACCTATCCTGATTCATTACTACACTATAAATTTAGCAAAGGAACTGCTTGAAGCAGTGCCGCATTACATATGTCACTGCGAGTGTAAATGCTTGCGCGCGCATCAATATACGCTATATGATATGACACTGTGAAAAACACAGTTCAGCTAGCGTTCTTCACTCTACTTAGTGCTGAAACTTGCAGGGGCGGTTCGCGTGATGCTTGCAACTTGTATTTAAAAAAAATGTTTTATACAAAATAAAGAGTATAAACAATTGTTGATGATAAAATTAATTATTACAAGAAAATATGAATAAATTAATAAATATATTTATATATTGACAAACATAGGGGGTGCTGCAGTTCCGCAGAACCTATACACGAGCCGCCCCTGTTTGAAATCGTCATACGTGTGTGTGGCCCGCGAGTCATACGTTCGCCGTCACCGATTTAGTGCGTTTTTTCTTATCTTTTTGTTGATAGTTGCGTTCTTTCACATTTTCTGAACGTCCTTAATATCGAATTGCATTTACTTACGAATCTTACGTAGAAATTTCAAACCAAGACATCATTTCAGCTTACCTGTAAAGAAATAAACATGTGTTAATAAAATTAATTAATCATTTATTAATAAAAATATGAAAAATCATTAAATATATAATGAAATTTAGTTATAATTTCGAATTTAACATTTGTCAGTGTTGTGAGAAAATTGTTTGAAAGTGGCATAAATCAGAGCCGATTACTCCTTATAAAACAAATGGTTAGTTGCGAATCTAATGTCTTTAGACACTTATCATTTAATAAGCCCCTTGGCTGAAGCGTTTGGAACGCGGCCTAATGAGGATTAGCAATATAAACATGAATGTAAATGAATACAGGTTAAAAGAGAAATGGATGATGTAAGTAGGATACTAAGACGTAAATGGATGAGTATGATAGTGTTGGAATTTATTGAGGTAACCTCCTACGAAGGGACGAAGATACATCAAAGAGAAATCTGCTAAATTAGTACAGAATAGTAGGGGTGTAATAATGATTCATAATAAATAAAAGATCAGGTAATGGAGTAACACAAATACTGAGAGCAATAGATCATAGACTTGATCATAGATTTGATAAAAATCATAGATTTGAGGTATAAACAAAATCTATTTTAATGAAACAGAAATATTAACTTTAAAAAACCTAAAAAATACTGTCGCAGAAATTTCAACAAATTTCGGAAATTGTGAAACGAAAACGAATTCCTGTAAGAAATCTCGCTGATGGCGAGGGGGGGGGGTACATAAAAAGGCACATAAATGCATTTATTCCGTAGTTGGTTTGAAGTGAAGTGTGAATTTTTACACATTTCAGGGTTTTGCAGGTATTTAATAAGTGTGAGAATCCAACATAATACTGGATGTCTAGGTATATTTATCACATCAAAATCAACAGTTTTGTTGATAATCACTTTTATTCGTTATTTGAGAACTAAGAGCTTCCATTTAACTTTTTTAAACAAAATTTAAATACTTTGCCAAATATGCCAGCGTGTTATTCCGCATTTGCTTCGGATTCAAATCAAGTTCATTAGATTAATAAAAAATATTTTACAGTGTTAGACCGGGAGCCTATGACAGTTTTTGGTCTCCGATTTCATACAGCATGCCTTTTGGAGCAGAGAATATTTACCCTGTGACAACAAAAAAGGGATGGTACTAAACCCCTGCACGCTTTCCGGTCATAGGGAAAATTGCATTTCCACTTAAACACAAAATTTTTGTGCTTTTCTCTGATTTAATATTGCTTGCCCTTTTGTCAAAAGAAAGTTATAACAAATTTAAAGTCTTTTAAATATATGCATGCGATTCGGAGGGTCCCAAAGGGTTTGAGCCCTTTTGAGGTCATGTGATCTTGTAATAAAAAAATATGATTTTCAGCGTTTTCATACAGCATGCCTATAATTAAAAGACTTTAAATTTGTTATAACTTTCTTTTGACAAAAGGGCAAGCAATATTAAATCAGAGAAAAACACAAAAATTTTGTGCAAGTGGAAATGCAATTTTCCCAATGACCGGAAAGCGTGCAGGGGTTTAGTACCATCCCTTTTTTGTTGTCACAGGGTAAATATTCTCTCCTCCAAAAGGCATGCTGCATGAAATCGGAGACCAAAAATGTCATGTTGTGTTGTCTGTTGTGGAATTTTCGCAAAAATCTTAAAATTGACACAAGTAAACTCCCATTTTTAGTCAACGGATTTTTACCAAAATTTGATCAACTCGTGCCATTGATGGCAGAAGCTTAAATATGCAGTTTCATAAAAATCCTTTTAGCCTAATTTGCTCTGCACGTGTACACAGACAGACGGACAGACAGACCGACAGACGGATAGACAGACAGACGCACGGACAGACAGACCGACAGACACCATGCTAAAAATAGTCAAAACGTTATGTAGGGACCTCAATTCGTGGAGATCCATCGAAATCTCGAAATGTCAAAATTGGTATGATCACAATACCTCCCTTATATATGTTGGCGGTCGGTAAAAAATCCATAACATTATTAGCCATAATTTAACCATGACAAAAATTTTACAAAAACGGAAAAACTGCCATATTTTCCTATTTGCCTAAAACACAACCTGATCAAAAATTCCTCTCGTACGTTTCCTGCTCAGATCATGTATATACATTACCTATATTTTTACCGACCGTCAATATATATATAAGGGAGGTATTGTGATCATACCGATTTTGACATTTCGAGATTTCAATGGATCCCCACGAATTAAGGTCCCTACATAACGTTTTAACTATTTTTTGCATGATGTCTGTCGGTCTGCCTGTCCGTCCGTCTGTCTGTGTACACGTGCAGAGCAAATTAGGCTAAAAGGATTTTTATGAAACTGCATATTTAAGCTTTTGACATCAATGACACGAGTTGATCAACTTTTGGTAAAAATCGGTTGAATAGAAATGGGAGTTTAGCCTTGTCGGTTTTAAGATTTTTGTGAATATTTAGCAACAGAAATATATTTTGAAAAAAATTATTGAACAAAAGTTACTATAAATGCAATAACTAATAGCTTTTATTTGAGACGTTTTTTGATAAATCGAAAAATTTCGACAAATTTTTGTAAAATTTTTTAAAATGTTTTCATACTTATATGTAACGTTTCCGTGGTCATAATAAATAATATTTCTGTTAGAAAATATAAGGCCAAGTTATTTCTACTCTGCTGCTAGAATGTACTTTATGATGGCGGTCGGTCCTGTGGTGGCCATCATGACTATATTTAATAATTTTTTAATTTCAGTACAAAAAAATAAACATAAAATATTAAATATTTAATGTAAATGAATATTATATTTAGTTTTTATGAATTTATTAAATTCAAAATAAAATTCCGAATAATTGTTTTAATTAATTTTTTTCTGCATAACCAACAAGGAAATCGCATATATCTGTTTTGACATGTTAAATCCCTATATGTACCAGGTAAATTCAACACCCTGTATAACCCCATAAGTAAATATAAACAAAAAACTTAAGCAAATCAAGTAAAATAATGTCTAATTGCTCCGATTTCTCTGAAATTTGATTTTAAACAAATATTTCCTTAACTCGTATTTAAGTATTTTTCTGATTTAATCTATAAAAAATTAATAATTGACAAGATTTCATTCGTATTTACTTAAATCACTTAGCATATTTACATAAATATGTTAAAAACATAAATTAGCAGTTACATAACATAAAACTAATGCACGAAGGTGTGAATGTAAAATGTATTAAATACGCGATCATATCTAGAGAAGAGAGATAACGACCGTTTTCTAATGTCCAATCGGAAATCCATTTAACGCGGCTTTAGCGATTGAACTTTCTCATTTAAGTGACAAGACGGTGAAACATAGAATATTAAGAATTGAATTACATATTGCCTCGACAACATAATAAAAATAGTTAATTAAATTTCTATTGGCTTCTAATATGAGTTCCAATATAAACAATTTTAAGGCGTGTGTATTTTAATTTAGTTTTCATAACAAACAGTTCATAGGAAGTTGTATTAAATGATTTCATTCGATTTACAATATTGTTATTTAACGTTTTTGTTGTTCTGTATCGAGCAATATTGAATAGTAAAGAAAGTAAGGTTTTGATATTTATAATGTTGCTTGTAGTTGTAAATGAAATAATTTAATGTTTATAAGTTGAACTATTTAATTTCTCACGGACTAAAGTGAAATCAATTTTGTTTTAGAGGATTAATAATTGTTATTGAAGTTCGGATTATGTTCAGTTTGTACAGGAATTGTTGGTAAAGGAAATTTATTGAACTAGCTGGCTGGCTTCACTCGGGAAAAATTCGTTATTGTTGACCTACATTTGTTTGGAACTTACAAAATACCTATTCTAAAGCTGCGTTCATAACTCTAAAATTAGTTGACTATAAGCTGTGTGTTGTGGATAAATATACTAGATAGTTTTAATCTTTAATGACAGTGTTTAAAGCTATGAAAATTACTGCGTAACGCATGTTGTGAAATCAATTTTGTTTTAGAGGATTAATAATTGTTATTGAAGTTCGGATTATGTTCAGTTTGTACAGGAATTGTTGGTAAAGGAAATTTATTGAACTAGCTGCCTGGCTTTACTCGGGAAAAATTCGTTATTGTTGACCTACATTTGTTTGGAACTTACAAAATACCTATTCTAAAGCTGCGTTCATAACTCTAAAATTAGTTGACTATAAGCTGTGTGTTGTGGATAAATATACTAGATAGTTTTAATCTTTAATGACAGTGTTTAAAGCTATGAAAATTACTGCGTTAAATTAAAAATAAAAATCTAAAAAAAAATCTCCGTAATGAACATTGATGGGAACTGAAATAGTTCAACAGGAATTTTTGATCAGATAAATTTTTCGAATAATGTAATTTTTTGTGTCGATAATAAAATATATATTTAAAAAGAATTTATTGTGTGGTATTAAACGAAGGATCTTAAGACGTAGATTACGGAACGATAGATATTTTTTTTAAATTCGTTTCTTAAACACGAATTTAGCCAAAAAACTCCCATTTCTAATCAACCGATTTTTACCAAAAGTTGATCAACTCGTGCCATTAATGTCAAAAGCTTAAATATGCAGTTTCATAAAATACCTTTAGCCGAATTTGCTCTGCATGTGTACACAGACAGACAGACAGACAGACTGACGGACGGACGGACAGACAGACCGACAGACGTCATGCTAAAAATAGTCAAAACGTTATGTAGGGACCTCAATTCGTGGAGATCCATCGAAATCTCGAAATGTCAAAATCGGTATGATCACAATACCTCCTTTATATATGTTGGCGTTCGGTAAAAATGGCTAGGGATAGAAATCTGCGGTTTGAATTTTTTAAATTCTGCTACAGCGATTCTCAAACTGTGCGCCACGAAATCGATCCAATATTTCTTCAACCAATGTTTTGACTTGGGGCGCCGCAAAATAATTCTGATTCATTAAGGGCGCCGGGAACCTAAAAAGTTTGGGAACCACTGTTCAGATACATAGTTTAGTCTTAAAAAAAAATCTGGGCTTTAATGAACCAATTATTAAATTTTGTATGGGCAGAAATCCAAAACCCTTGAAAATAGCCAAAAATCTAAAAAATCGTAAGGGCTGTAGACCTTAGAAAAATGTGATTTTTAAGCAAAAAAATGTTGTCTGTGATTTTATTGAAAATTGGTATAATTATGTATTTTTGGTCCTAGATCAACAAAATTTAGTCCATTTTGAAGTTTTTTTTAAAGACACAACAACCATCATGGATTCTTCAAGACTCTACACCCCCGCATTTCAACCGTTTCGTTCGTCAATACTTAAACAATGTATTTAGAAATAAGTGGATTGGTCGAGGCGGTCCTGTTCCTTGGCCTCCCCGGTCACCAGACTTAACACCATTAGACTTTTATTTGTGGGGGCATTTTAAGACCATAGTATACACCACCGAAATCATGGACCTGGAGGATCACCGTAACCGGGTGGAAGCAGCAGCGGCAGAAATTCGACAAGGCATGGGCCTTGCAGCGTACGCTGATTCATGGATAAGCCGAGCAAGACTTTGCATATAACAGCAGAGTGATAGTTTCGAACATCTGCTGTAAAAGTGCTTATCGTTTTCTTTTGATCCCATAAAAATAAAACTTAAAAAATGAATACCTCTTTTATTATAAAACTTTTATGAAGTTGTTTTAATGTTTCTAGCCTTCTTTTGACCTGTAGTATCACTCATTAAAAAAGAAATAAGAAGACCGTAAACACCCTGTATATCATAGTTGATTGTATCAAAACTTTTGTTAAATACAAAAAAATATGATTTATTTTTAAAAATTGTTATGCGCTAGTAGAACTTGCCTTGAACGATTATATTTTTACCCACACTTATTTTCAAATTTATAAAATAAAAACAAAAAAAATACAAATTTAATTTTTATTTTCCTAATTTTAATTACTAATTTAGATTTTAGATACTGGTAATAAAAATGTCCAGCAACTGTTGTTGGACACTAATCTTTTCTATCAATCTTTCTCTGGTATCCGGTCATAATAAGTGCCAAAAATGACCCAATTAACAATTAATTTTGGCATAAAACAATTTGAAAACAACAAGTTGATGAATATTTGCACCTGCATCTAGTATCCTAAATCCGTCTTTCAATCAAAGGCAGATATAATCATGAGATCCTCAGCTTGGCGATCGTTCACTTCGTAAATTATGTTATTTACTCTATAAGATAATAATATGCCGCACATAACAATTTACGATAATAAATTACAATTAATTTGAACAACGTGATATCTTTTTCTTATTTCGTCTTATAATTTATGATAGAAACAAAATAGGGGTATATCATAAAAAGGTGATGAATGGGACTCACTAAAATTGACTTAATTATTATGTATCTATTTCAGAAATGGTTGTTGGTAGCAAAAAATTATAATTACTACCAAAAGATTATCATATGTTTATTTCATAGAGGTACAGAACTATTGATCAGACACTTGGCTTAAGTGGTAAAGATATAAATTACTTTTATTGTTGATGTTTGACGTTTATAGTAATTGCTCTATTTAAGACAATTAAGATGTTTCAGAAGAGTAATTTGTTTTACGATGATGAAGAAAATTAGAAAAATTAGTTCTAATTGTAAATTGAGTTTTTAATATCAACAATAAAGAACTGCAACTCGGTAAATAAGACTATTATCGATTAACGAAGGTGTCAAATAATAATAAACACATGAGTAGAAGTTTGCACTATGTGTTCTTCAAACATATTAAAAGTCTAGAGTTGTCCACCGAACTTATGTTTTCCTTTCTTAAGTCTGTTGGTTTGAAATCAGAAACAGAAGGTTTTGTATTTGCGTGTCAAGATGGTGTTATAAATACTTTGGCGTACAGGGCCCACATATTCTAAATGACGGAGTCGACACTCTGTCAGAGCCGCAGTAAGGAAAACTTGCGCTAGGGGCAAAACTGCGTTTTGGCGCCCTTGGCAAATGTAAGTGATAAGCAAAAACAAGATTCTCATCTCCCAAAATCTAGATGAACAAAAAAAAAGGTCCTCACCTCCCAAATTCCAAGTGAAGAGTAAAAAAGTCAAGCTCATCGGCGCCCTTTTCCTTAGTGCACTAGGGGCCATCGCCCCTCCCCCCCCCTCTTACTGCGGCTCTGCACTCTGTAGTTTCTGCTATCACCGTCCTGAAATCATTATGCACATTCTTTCTGTTTGTCCGTCTCTTGCAGCGTCGAGCTACGTGTCTCGACATAATACTGTTCTTCGCGTGCTCTACTACCATCTTAGACATACCTATGGTATTGACCAAATACCGGTTATACCGTATGTCCCTTCTGACATAGAATCGGTGGTGGAAAATTCCAAGTGCCGCATTTATTGGAATTACTCCTTCCCTATTTCGAGGTTACTGACAGCCACTAAACCAGATATAACCCTCCTGGATATCCAGACCAAACAGTTGTTTTTGGTCAAAATCTCGAGTCCAGCTGAGAAGAATAGTTCTCTCAAGAAGGAGGAAAAGAAGGCCAAATATATGGGTCTCTTGTCCGAGCTTAGAAAGCAGTATCCAGGGTATAAAGTTAAGCTTGTAGTCCTGATAGTTGGTGTTTTGGGTGGTATGAAAGCCTCTTATCGAAGGGAAATCGAGTCCATGCCCACCTGCAGATCTTCTGCCACCTCTTTGATCTGCAGGTTGCAGAAAGCAGTGTTGCTCGGGTTACTTCGCATTGTGCGGGCACTGGCGTAATGTCTGCGTCTGCATTTCGCCATAGTTTAGGATGCAGTCGTGTGTATTTGGCTCCACTAGTCTCTAGTACAGTGTTTCTCAAAGGGTGTACCGCGGTACTTTAGTGTACCGCAACATTTTCCAAGAGTACCGCGAAATCTTAAACAAAAAACTGGCGTCGTTTTTATTTTAACACCATTGTCCGAATATACGTACAATACCATTAATAAGAATAAAGTACACGAAGGATCTTTTTATGATGAATTGTAATTGAAAATCTTCCTGAATACAGGGATTCAGGGGCCAACATTTTGGATAAAGACCAATTAGACTTTTTCTACGACTACGTAGCGTGGCGCGAAATTTTTATTATTTGGAAAATGTGCCACGAGAGTAACAAGATTGAGAAACACTCCTCTAAGAAAAACGTGGATCAAAAAGTTACTGAAGTTTGCGATTAGTGGACAAACCCCAAATAACAATAATAAATAACAGTGTATTCTACCAATATACATGAATGCTGTAGAAACTCGGTCGTTGGCGAAATAATCCCTAAATATTTGTTTTTATTTTTTGTTGAAACTCGTAAGATTTTTATCTTTATAGTTTAATTTAAAAGAACATAACAAATACCTTTAACAAATACCAATCTTGTGAATTCAATCATAAATGCTTAATGTTTTAATTCGATGAGTCATGCCAGACTATTAGAAATATTTGATTCAATGTTAAATTACATGCTACAAATATGAGGGGAAGCGTTATGGTATCAAAATTTGAGCGTTTCGGAAACATTGTTTCGCACATTCAGAATTAAGTGCTAAGGCAAATCATGCTTTAAGCTAGGACTCCCCAAATTTGTCGATATGGACCCCCAGAAGTTGATATGGATCTTCAGAGGTCAATATTGACCCCCAGAGGTCGATATGACATTGTTAAGGGTCGATTCGGGCTCGGACTGACGTCAATTGAAAATTGGGGATCGATTGAAAAATGTTTCTTTGTTATCCGAGGACTGGGGTCAGCACATTTGCTATACTTTTGGATTCTTTATCTCTTGTAGCAAATATCTGAAAAAAATTTCCCCATGGTCATCACATCACATGGCCCCATGGTTGAAAATTTCGATCTTCCCATTGGTTAACACTTGAAAAATTTGGATACCCCCATCATCACTTGAAAATTTTGTATTCCTCCCTTTAGGTCATAAGTTGAAAATAATATCTCTATCTCTATACGAGGGTTGCCTTTTATGTTTCGGGATTTGAGATCAAAAACAATTATTTATCAACAAAAGTGGCTTTATTGTTTTTCAAAATATTCTCAATGTAGATCAATTCACTTTTTCCACTCTGATTGAGGCTTTTCCACTGTCAAAGTATTGGCGATCAACGCGAACAAATCTTTTTGATGGCCAAATGTTCAGGCAATAGTGAATGCCCAAGGATACCTCAATCTCACGATAAGTCACAAGACGATCTTGTAGTATCAGTTCTTGCAGAGCATCAATGTTTTTCGGACAACCGATTTTGGATGACCCGAAATTTGTCCTTACGGCCACGATTGAATTCGGCAAACCATCGACAAACAGTAGTCCTTGATGGTGCTTTATCGCCAAAATTCAAATTAAGTTCATCGATGCACGATTGTTGGGTTAATCACCGTCGACAGTTGTAAAAAATAATCGCTCGAAAATTTTCACGATTTAATTCAATTTTTAGCAGACTTGATTTTTTTCAAGTTACTGTAAACAACACAATTAGCGCTCGTACATTAAAATGTTCTGGGTACGTACGTGAAAAATGTCAAACTTTACGATAGAAGCGACAGTTGCCAGATGGCAGCACTAGTTTAGCCCAATCCCGAAACATAAGAGGCAACCCTCATATTTCTTTAACTTTCTGTTTATTTGAAAACTACCGGTCGGGTTAGCTTACGTTGAAAAAAATGCTCCACCTTTCTCTGCTATATGTCAGATGTCAGGTCTTTTTAGGTATCTTATAAAACAATAATATTTGTTTACAGTTTTGTGTTTTTCTTCCTGTCGAATGTTCAATCTTCTTTCCCAGAGTCACTTTACCTATCTGTTTCATTCTCATCACGTGTCCACGTGATTGTAATTTTGTGCTCCTCATTTCCTTGAAACTAAGACTCGTTACATAATACCGTATACCAGTGGCAGCTGGTGAAAAGTTTAGAAAATCTAAAATGTAAAAAATCATCTTTGTATAACTCAGCGTTTCCCAAAGTGTGGGTCGCGACCCGGCACCGGGTCGCAGAAATATTTTGCCGGGTCGCGAAAAAAATTGTAAAAAGAAAAAAGATTTTTTTTTACGTCAGTTAATCACTAGAATAGTGTGTATTTGTGCTCTTTATTGCTATACTATATTCTTTATTACTATACTATACTCTTTATTACTATAAAGCTACTGCTATAAGGTGGGTCGCGAAAAATTTTAAAATCTCGTACCGGGTCGCGGTTGAAAAAGTTTGGGAACCGCTGGTATAACTTATAGATATTTTCATCTTCGCATAGTCGTATCTCAAGAACGAAAAGAGATAAAGAACTGCGTTGCGAATTTTAAAATCTTAAGGTCCTTATTGTTATTTTTTTTGAAAAATTGAAAATTTTTATTATTTTTTTAATTTTTTGAAAATTTTGATAAATCCTAACTAAAAAATGGCTAGGGATAGAAATATGCGGTTTGAATTTTCAAATTTCTCTTACATGGTTTAGTCTAAAAAAAAAATGTGGGCTTTAATAAACCAATTATTAAGTATTGAAAACAGATATAAATATGTATTTTTTTTTTCAGAGATCAAAAAATTGGGTCCATTTGGAAGTTTGGGCAAAAGCATGAATTTTTTAAATATTTTTTTCAGAATCCTCATACCAAAATTAGCTTAATGTTATATTTTGGCTAAAATCGGAGTCAAAAATTTTTTGATTAAAATATCAACATTTTTGGGGATTTTTTTTTTTTTAGATAATTGGTATACTTATATATTTTTAGCCGAAGATCACAAATATAAGGTCAATTTTGAGTTACGGTTTAAAATTTTGACAAGTGCGACAAAAAAAAGTAAGAAAAAATAGCACAAAAACCGGATTTATAAAGTTGAAATCATTACAAAAATAAATACGAGTAAAGAAATAATTACTCAATGCTGTTTAATAAGATATATTTTGGGGAGCTATGGGGAGGGCTACTTATAAACAAAATATCTCACTTATTATTTACTTAACATAAATATTAAAATTATATTTACTAAATATTAATTACTTAACATATTAAAAATATATGCAAAAAAGTATTTATGAATAAAGAAACGATCATTACTGCAAAATATACATTACAAAAACAGTACGAAGTATGGGTACTCCAGCTAGTGTGTAAATATAGTTTTATCTCAGGAGAATAATATTAATGTGAACATAAACTTGATGATGTAAAAACATAAGATCAGGCTGTAAACTATTGCAAAAAATTACTTTAAATTTATGAGATTAATAAAGTTATGCAAATTATTTTTGCAGTTAATTAAATTATTTTTATTTTTAACATATAAATCATTATAATTTATTTATAATTTTTACATATAAAATTAAGTTTCCATTTTAAGAAATATGTTATCATTAATGTCAGCATTTTTCTTATTTGATAAAACTTGCGTACTGGCAAAATCAGTGGCGCTAATAGATTTTAAGGCACAAAAAAAGAAGTTATTCTAGTCCACCTGTTAACGAACTTAAGGCGGCGCACAACCCTTTAGATCTTAATAGTTTCTTATACAAAACTAATAAACGGAAATAAAATTAATAACAATCTATATATCAAAATTTGCAGCGAATTTTTATCTATCTAATAGGATATTTTAAATTGTAGAGAATACTGTTATGTAATTTTAAATAACCACATTGTATTATACACGCCATCTTGTAAATTAATCGACGAATATTTACGTACAATACGGCAAATTGTAGCTAAAACTTGTTCTATTGTGAAAACTACTTATAGTTATTGTACTTGGTAGTCTATATTTGCCGACATCTTGAATATGCCGCGGTTCTCAAAATATGTGTTACGGTTAAAAATGATTTAATTTTTGTGAAGAATGCCTGTACCAAGTGGCATTCCATTATCATCAAGTATAATATTTTTCGACGAGGGTTCTATATCTAACTATAAGTAATCAAGTCGACAAAAATGTTGACGTATTATTTGAACATTTCTACACAAAACTATATAAATATAAAAGTTATTCGAAACCCATAAATAGAATTAAAAAATTACAGATCAATTGTTAATGTGATCATGTCAATTATTAAGTTCTAGAGCAATAATAGTTACAATATATGTTTCTACAAATTAAAAATATCTTATTAGATAGATAAAAATTCGGTGCAAATTTTGATGTATAGATTGATACTAATTTTATTTCAGATTGTTAGTTTTGTATAAGAAATTGGTAACCTCTGAGGGTTATACGTAGCCTTAAAGTAGTAATCGAAGATAAAATAGGTAACAGTTCAACAGGCAGCGAATTAAAATTATCCCTTTACACTTGCTTAGAACAAAATTATTTTAGATTTATTTATATTAATTTTAAACAAACTAATGGGTTACCCATGGGTTCACCTCTCTCCTCTCTGTTGGCAGACATTTTTATGGATAATTTTGAACCATCAATATTAAATTCTAATAACACATGAATTAAAAATATTCGTTGGTGGTATAAATACCTTGATGACATATTATGTTGTTGGACGAGTACGGACAGTTACCCATTTTCTTCCAATCTCTTAACAAAATCAATTCTAAAATACAGTTTACATTATAAAAAGAACAAAATAGTAAAATACATTTTCTTCATTTCACTATAACCCGGAATAAGTATAATTTTTCCTTTAATATATACAGAAAACACTACAGATACTATAATTCCGGCTTCTTCTTCCCATCCTTATGATATTAAATTATCGGCACTGCATAGTTACATATACAGAATAATTAGGATACATACTTTTAGTTTTGACAAGATTGAAATTTTACATATACAGCCAAAAGTATTAAATTAGGATTTATTAGAGGTATTTGAAATCAAGAAAGCGATTTCTTAGTCATGAAATCTCATGAATGAACAAGTTGAGTTTAGATGGTCGCCTCTTCTTAATTCCTTTTAATCCTCTCGCTCATATAATTTTACTTTTTAGGTAGGATTTTCCTAATTATAGCAACATTTGTTCCAATACCCTCTCCTCTCTAATAAATAGTTTGTAAATTTTCTATTTATATGAATGTACTTCTGTAAATCCTTTTGTATTTTTGAAGATGGCTTCATAATCCGAAATACGTATCAAATAAACTTGTTTTATTCCTTGAAACTAACCGAGTGTTTTATTATCTTTTCCATTTACTCTAGTCAATACATGTCTTTTACTTTCTAATGAACGGTTGCATAAAATTCATAAAACTAGATGTAAGCTAAAACTCGATGTAAAATACCAAATTGCCTAACAACGCACCAAGACAAGCCTGGCCGGGATTCAAACGCGGGTAACGAAGTACCAAGGCTGGTGATTTTGGTTAGGTTGGTGAGGCTGGTGATTGGGACCTTACTGGCGGCGTCATCTATGCTACCGAGACTGATTTATTTGAAAAATTATATTAAAAATGTTATTATTAATATGAAACTGTAACAATAACTATAATAAAATGGATTCAGTTTTAATGAACTATAAATAAATATTCCAAAATAAGAATAAAATACCATAAAGATCTCATTAAATATACTTATCGTCCAAAAAGTAATTTACAATTTGGATACAACATAATTCGATTCGGTGGTTTATTGTTTTTAAGCTGAATTTAATAAAATTTTAAATGTTTATACAAAAATAATTTACATTTGTCGATTCTTAATGATGTAAATAAATCAAAAAGCATAAACGTTTATACGAGCAGATTAACAATAGAACAATGCATACCTTTAATGGTTATTAAAATAT
This sequence comes from Liopterus haemorrhoidalis, assembly GCA_963971575.1. NCBI lineage: Eukaryota > Metazoa > Arthropoda > Insecta > Coleoptera > Dytiscidae > Liopterus > Liopterus haemorrhoidalis. Next base: position 43,843,672 of record OZ020612.1, on the reverse strand, counting down.
TCTGAGCGTTAGCGGTAACCGAATTAAGTTTAATATTCAAACAACCAATTCTTATATTACACATTAATAAGCATAAAGGGTCAAATTTAGGGCGAATTATTAGGCAGAATAAGAAGACTTCACGTTTACATTTTGTTTGCTGAGATTTTAATTGTTTCATGGTTTTATTTTTAAACATCGCATTTCCGTTTTTATTAAAATACTTTCGAATGTTTTGTAAAAAATAGTTTATAATTTAGTAAAAGATCAGCTAGCTGACTTGCAGATTGCATAGATTGGACACGTGTTGAGGATGAAAAGAGAGAAAAAACAAGGAGCAGAAAAGATCTGAGAAAGCGCATTGAATAAGCATCGGCCAGTAGAAAGATCTGGCATGTTTGTTATATTTTGTAAATTTATGAATAATGCGACAAAAGTACAAGAGAGTTTTGGTGTATAAGATGCTTAACACTTGACAAAGCAAGATTTAATTCAGGTCAATCACTAATTCGATTTTTGGGGAATTAGTACGTTGGATTGTATGATAATCTAGCTTTCAATGTCCTTTTGGGTTTTCTTACTGTTATGGGAAATGGTTCTTATACGGTGGTTGTACCGATGAACTTTAGTTTAATTTTACATTTTATGTATTTTTAACAGGTTGTTAGCTCACCAGGGGAGTTGATTATTGGTCTTGATATACCGTTTGAGGTACCATTCTCGCATTGTCTATGTGCGTACCATTGATTTTTGGGGGATTGGTACGTCGAACTGTATGATTGTTTCAGTTTTCAATGTCCGTTTGGGTTCTTTCACTGTTTTATCTTGATATGGGATTATATGATTTTGAATTTAATTATTGTATTACGTTGTACAGTGGGTGACCCTGCAATTTCTGCGGTTTGTTCGTACCAGATTGTCAGGGGGGGGGGTAGTGTTACTGGCTGTCATATTGATGTAATGGTTTTTTTGTGAATTATTCATAAATATTTTTGAATATTGTTCTTTTTATATAACGTAAATTAATAGGGTAGTTGGTCAAATTTAACTCATAGTCACATCTATTATTGTTATATTAAATTATTTTTCCTGTTTTCCTATCCTTCTGGATTTTCAGGTCTAAAATATTTTGTCAATGTCAGTTCCACAACTTCACCACTCATGGTGATGGACGATGTACATGATGTTAGAATAACGTTAAAATTAGTATAGGTAAATAAAGTTTATGTTAAGTATAAGATTGTTACTATAGTTGAAATTATAGCACCTGAGGAAGCCAACAAATAGTTGGCGAAACGTTGTGTTACTTAAATAAACGTTTTGTCCAAAAAAGCTGAGTGAAATTTTTTCCTACTTCTACTATTATATCAACTGGACGTTAATTTTTTTTCTACTAATAGTCAAAACGTTATGTATGGACCTCAATTCGTGGAGATCCATCGAAATCTCGAAATGTTAAAACCGATATGATCACAATAATTCCCTTATATATGTTGGCGGTCGGTAAAAAACTAGCGTTACAAATTTCTTCTTCTATGACACATAGGTGTGCCGCGAAACTTTTTTTCTTTGGAAAATGTACCACGAGAGTAAAAAGATTGGGAAACACTGTCTTATAGTGATTACTCGAAATTTGTTTCTTTTTGTGAGCTCCCAGGTTTCTGAACCGTATGTATAGATACTTGTAGTCTTTAGAATAACTGTCTTGGTCTTTTTGGTTAGAGTGTCGTTCCACAATACCGAGTTTAATTGCCTAATGACAAGAATTCTTGTCCTATCTTATTATTTATATCATCCTCACTATTCTCTCTGCTTCATAGGGTGACCCCTAGATATTTAGTTGACAGACATTTCTAATGATGTTATCATGTAATTTTTCATGATTTTTTTACCATAAACATTATATATTTCTCTAATTGGCAACTTCTTGCCTTAAAACAAAAGATCGAAGTTATAAGCTAGGTTTAGATATTCAAAAAGTTTTCATTCAATTATTCATTGTGAAACATAGCCTCGTCGAACAATTTTATTGTGGAAAAACTGTGTTTCTTGGAACATAAAATACTCCAAACTGAATAAAATATAATAGTGGTTGTCATTTGCATTTTTTTTTCTGGATTAAATTTAAGGAATTTAATTTGCTGTCAATTTAAAATAGGGTTCGTAAATTTTTATGTATCAATTAATCGGAAAAATGCGAAACAAAAGCGACGCCTGTCTAAAGCAAACAACTGATAGTTATTAAAATAATAGAGGGCGTAAACTCCATCCGAAAATTCCCGTGAAATATTCAAAATAACATTGGCAGGTACTTTGATTCGCAAATAATTAGAGATTGATGTAACAGACGTCTAACATTACAGGAAGTCGATAGTTTTATTCCCCCGAAACGTCATTCAAATAATACTAAAAAAAAATACTACACACACACGTACATTACGTTTGGTGCAAACTAAACACAAAGAGTTAAAAAAAATATACGGGGTTGGGAGGTTTTAAATGCGGACTTGGCTGATCGACTCGGGTACTAGCGGAGAAGTGAGGGGTGTGAGAGGTTAGCGTATATTCAGTGGCAGGGCTGAATCGTTTTGTTCTCCTAACTGATTTTCGAACACATACTCGTTTGAAAAACGGACAAAAGCTAAAAACCAATAGTCCTTCATTTTCATTTATTCACTGGCTCGCGTTGTATTGGAAAAAGGTTTTTGTTCGTTGGAAGTGGCAGCGTCGGCCGATTCGACCAAGGGGGTGAAGGGGGCAATGACGAGAACTCTATGTGTCTGTGTCCACATACAGGGTGGCTAGTTAGATAAATGAATGGACCGATAGGGGTTTACATTAATTTTTACCGCGTTAATTTTATATTCTCTGTTTAGTTTCCGTAATGGCTTTTTAAAAATAGATCCCAAATTACAAAAATTAAATCCATTGATTCTACATCCATTTAAACCCATACTTTTTATTTTATAAAATAATAAATAATCTCCAAATTCATTACAACAAAGAGACATATATATTAGGATGCGTACATGAAGTATCGGGCAAAAAAATTTATATACGAGGTGTGTAAATTAAGTACGGGAATGATTTTTTTTTTATTCGAATAGAATTACAATTCAATAGTGTCTCCCTCAAAACTTCTTTGAGAAGCCACACATCACTGGAGACAGTTCTTCCAATCCTCATAACTGTGCTGGAACTCGGATACTGGAATAGCTTTCAGCTGGTTGAGTTTTCGAGTGTCCCAAAATGACGTACCTTGAGATGATTTTTCATTCTTGGGAAGAGGAAAAAGTCACAAGGACTCAAGTCAGGCGAATAAGGAGGCTGAGAAGCCACAGGAATGTTTTTACTGGCCAAAAATTCGTTTATTGAAATTGCAGATTTTTCTCATCCCCAATTCATTGGTCAAAATCTGATGAACGGTAGTGTGAGTCAAATTCAACTCTTCCCCGATCATTCTGACTGTCAACCGACGATTTGAACACAAAAGATCCCAGATTCTGTCGATATTTTCATCAGTTCTTGAAGATGAAGGCCTTCCGCTGCGTGATTCATCTTCAATCAACTCTCTTCCTTCTGAAAATGCTTTAAACCATCAAAAACTTGGGTCCTTGACAAACCACTGTCTCCGTAGACCTGCGGAAGTCTTGCAAAAGTTTCCGTTGCACTGTGCCCAAGTCCGAAGCAAAACCTGATAGCACACCGTTGCTCGAAATGTTAGCATTCATTTTTAGAACGCACTAGTAAAAACTGTTTCATGAAAAAAATCGCTACGGACAATAAAACTACTCTAGCGAGTTTAAACTCGTACTGACGGCGTGTCACATGTTCACCTGCCACCCCTCCAAGCGTCCCAAATGTTGCCAGATCCAACGCTATGTTGCCAGCCCGGTTAATTAATTTACACACCTCGTATTTGTGAAACCTACCTATTGTTTTTAATTGAATTTTTATTTAACATATTTCACCTAGGAATAAAGAAAAAATCCATCCAATCTATCTTCGTAATCGTAAAGGATCAGCTTAATGGCTAGACAAAAATGATACCACAATACATATTGGAAATTCCATACAAAATAAAGATCATGCAGAGTATATTGTTCCCAACACATAGGTGGCGCATAGGAAAGAGAAGGCAAATTCTTTGTTCCTAGATATCCTTGACTATAAAGCTCGTGATCACAATCATGTTTCGACCTGTAAGTTAACTACGGTATTAGAAGATTCAGAAGTCGAATCTTGAATTTAAAACCCCGTCCTGTGCCTATTTTAGGAACCTACAGTTAAAATAATAACTAATTTTCATAACTTGAAATTCATATAAATAACATCACTGCTTTTTGCTTAACATTGATTCAGAGAAAATAACCTAATTTTAAATTAGCTAATTATTTTGGCTAATTAATTTTTTACAAAGTACAGTGCTAATTACTAATTAGTCTTTCGTTTCTCTCTCAACGATTGAATAAAAACGCAAATATTAGTTCAAAAATTCGTAATTTTTGAGTTCAGAATGGACATTTCTTTGACAATAAACTGATACAAATAATGACATTTAAAATAACAATATTGGTGCAGAAAAATTTCCTAGAACTCTAATACTTTTTAAGAATTCTAAGAATTACAATTAATTTTATGAAAACTTCTGCGTAATAATATTTATTGGAATATATGTTAATATTTCTCAAAATCATATTATTATTATTTTATGATATTTAAAACAACTAATTTTAATTTATTTTACAGGGTTAAAGTGCATTAAAGCATGCATATATATTTTTTATTTCGGTATATAGAGGTATTCAAAAATTTTAGAAAAAATGTATACAATAAAAACAGCAAATAATATTTGATATTTGTTTGATAATTTTCCGCCTTTATTACATTTATACCAGTTCATCTAACAAGGCGCTGACTGCGGATCACTATGATTTTGTAGAGTAAACGCATAACTCTTACATGAAAAATATAAATATTATTTTAATAAAGGACTAAAATAATGTATTATATAAAGTCTATTCCAAATATTTAAAGGGAACTAAACTGAATTTTTATTTTTTTAACTTGTCACGATCTCACTTTTTAACTATTGACGTGGTCTTTGGCTAAATAAAACGATCAAAAGCCTCATTCAATTGTTATAATTACTAAATTTCAAAATTTAGTTCGGCATGAACCAAATAAAATTGGCTATATTCTCTTTTTAGGGTTTTGTAGGTATGACCAAAAACCCTTATACCGTCATTATGTCGTCTGTCTGTCTGTCTGTCTGTCTGTTTGGTAAAAATTGTAGCCAAACCGCTAAACCTAGAGAGTTGAAATTTGGCATGCTTATAAAACTCTTTGACCCGCACATAGGAAAAATACTAAAACATCTAAAAAACATATCCCACTAAAAATATAAACAAATATGTGCTCATCGAAAAAAAAAAAAAAAAAAATCTGAGTAGGGTATCAAATGAAAGCCCTTAGTACGTGGATTAACGATCAAAATTTTATTTTTGCAAAATAAATTATTTCGATGCGATTTTTGCCAAAATTGTGCAAAAAATATTTTGTCCCACACCTTGTAGCCCAGATGGTTAAAACTAAAAATCTGAAAAAAATCTAATTAATGTACGTTGGTGTGAACCGGAATAGCACAACAGGAATTTTTGATCAGATTATGTTTTCGGAAAATAACGCATTTTTTGTGTTTTTAACTAAAATATGTAAAATATTTAATCCGCTATTTAACATAGTAAACGAGTGAACTTGCGTAGTACAGTGGTAACGTTGTCGCTTCGTGAGTTGAAACTACTTTAAGAAACTAGTGTTCGAATCCGGAAATTTTTTATTTTTTGTTTTTTTTCTGCATTTTTATTTAGTTTAAATTATTTTGTTAAAATTCTAGTTCTATTTTGGCAAATGTTGAATTTCATTTTTAAAAGCGTAAATTTAATAACCAGTGGGAAGTGTTGAAATTATAATTTAATTCTATGTTTGAATGTATACGAAATCAGAGGGGTGGAGTCTATGACTTAAACAACCAATGGAAGCCATAGGCGCAATTTTCATATATAAAAAATACTGCAAATATTTAGAAACCCAAATAATGGTATTAGGCATTCGAATTAAAATTAATAAAAAAATATTTTAACATAAAATTTGTTTTGGCATTCCAAATAATCATCATTCACTTACTAAATAGCTGCGAAACCCTGAAATGTGTGAAAATTCACACTTCACATAATTTTTTATAATAAATGTAACTCGTTTCCCTGCTTTGCAAGATTGGTATTTTGAATTTCGTTTTGTCGCCTTGAAACGAGAAAAAACTTAAACAAACTCTTTTCTCGTGATAACTTAAGAAAACGAAACTCCTATCTAGTTCTGCTTAAACGTTTGGAATAGACTATATATATATATTTACTATTATTATTTTTTTTTTTTTTGAAGATGTTCAGGATCGCCTGCAGATTGCATAAAGATCGAGCGGTCGATTGCGATCCACATCCGATCTTTGGTCTAACCCAGCGATTCCCAGACTGTGCGCCGCAACTGGTCTACAGGTCAATATTCCAATATTCCTCCAACTGCGTTAGTTAGACCAATGTTTTGTCTTGGGGTGCCGCGAAAAAATTCTGATACTTTAAGGGCGCCGGGAACCGTAAAAGTTTGGGAACCACTGGTCTAGCCTATAGTTAATCCACGTTCCAAGATATTTGTGTTAAGATACTCTTGCGATTTTTTATTATTCAGGACGAATTCAGATGTCCTGACGTTATATTTAGAAATACATAAGAGTAGGTACAAATTAGTACGTAAATTTAATTTTAAAGAAGATCTTAATTATTCGACAATTGGACGCATATTAGATTTAGTTTATACCTGGTTCAAAGATAAATACGAGTTTTTTATTAAATTATTAAAGACATTCTCAGATATGTATCAGTGGAACTAAAATTCAAAGTAATAACTAAAATATAACAGTTCAAATCTTCACCCCCTGTATAAATACGATACGTAAACTCATGAGTGATCGCTGATAGAGAGGGTATTGATGGGGTGTTAGGAGGGGCGAGGAGAGAGGGACAAGGTCGGTGAGGCGCAAGGGTTTGCAACCGTTGATTAGTGACGGCGGCGAACGGCGACCCAATGGACCAGCGACGCGACGTTGGCCGGGGGGTAATCATTCCGGATTATAATTATGATAATGAGTTCGTTAGGAGCACACATGAACAAGATAGTAACGGTTCAAACAAAATCTAGGACGAAATCAGATATAATACTTATTTGTTTAAAGAAGTGGTTCCCAAACACTGGGTCACAAAATAATTTTCTCATTTTTGTTTTCAATTTATGCTCATCTGATTTCTTGAAATCATTTTTTCTTTGCTCGTGGAGATTTTCATAATCTTTACCTGAAATGATTACAATATTCTCAAATTTGGCTATTAAACGACTTATTGTCGATGAAGATGGAATAGGACTTTGACCTAATTTTACATAAAATAAAACACGCATTCTGCTAATACTATTACCACTGTAAAACGTTTTTGCAATGAACAATCTTTCTTCAATGAAATACATGATTTTCGTGATTGAATAAGACTTTTACAAATAAACTATATTATATTGTTTTACCCGTCAAATTCATGGTGATGCGTGATTATTTAAAAACAAATTCATTATGAATTTTCATACGTTTCGTAATAAAAGAAATAAAAAATTGAAGTGAAGTGTGAATTTTCACACATTTCAGGGCTTTGCAGGTATTTAATAGGTGTAAGAATTCAAAATAATGCTAAATGTCTCGGTATATTTGTCACATCAAAATCAACAGTTTTTTTTGATAATCACTTTTATTCGTTATTTGAGAACTAAAAGCTTCAATTTAATTTTTTAAACAAAATTTAAATAATTTGCCAAATATCCCAGCGTTTTTTTACCGACCGCAACATATATAAGGGAGGTATTGTGATCATACCAATTTTGACGTTTCGAGATTTCGATGGATCTCCACGAACTGAGGTCCCTACATAACGTTTTGACTATTTTTAGCATGATGTTTGTCGGTCTGTCTGTCCGTTCGTCTATCTGTCTGTCCGTCTGTCTGTCCGTTTGTCCGTCTGTCCGTCTGTCCGTCTGTCCGTCTGTCCGTCTGTCCGTCTGTCTGTCCGTCTGTCTGTCCGTCTGTCTGTCCGTCTGTCCGTCTGTCTGTCCGTCTGTCCGTCTGTCTGTGTACACGTGCAGAGCAAATTCGGCTGAAAGGATTTTTATGAAACTTCATATTTAAGCTTCTGCCATCAATGGCACGAGTTGATCAACTTTTGGTAAAAATCGGTTGACTAGAAATGGGAGTTTACTCGTGTCGGTTTTAAGATTTTTGCGAATATTTCACAACAGAAAAATATCGTGTGGTGTGAGTAACTGAGTTCACAACAATTAAAAAATTATATTATTTTTTAAATATTATTAATTCCAAAAAAAATACACGAACTATCTTAGCTATAAATACAAAAATACTATAACTGCCATATTTTTCAAATACAATATAATCAAAAATTCCTCTCATACGTTTCCGGCTCAGATCAATATACATTACCTATAATTTTTCCATATTTCTAGTTAAACCCTTTTTGGTAAAAGGGTGCAGGGCAAGAACTTTTGCACATTTTTGGATAAATTCGTGTTAAAAGAAACGAATTCCAAAAAACTATCTATCGTTCCGTAATCTTAAGAGTTTTCATTTGATACCACACATTATTTTTAAAAAGAAATTGTTCTATTTCTTTCTTCTTTTCTCCTTATCTCTTCCCAACATTAATGCACTAATTCTTTCCATGGTGTTCTTCTGGTTCTGTCTTTATAGTTCATGGGCCGTTTTCCTGCCTCGGTGGTTAAATTAAATCAATTTGCTGCCTCTAACAGAATATAAATAGGGGATTTTTGTCAACACCCACTACCCATCGGATATATTTGAACTGTACTTGCTCCACTTTTTCATACTCTTTCCAGCCCCATATTTCACTTCCATGCTGCATTATTGGGACTATGAGTCTACTTGGGACTATATAAAGCTGTTTTTGAATTTTCTCTGCCCGATACCCCATACATGTGCTAGTGCCATATACGTTTTTTTGTCACTTCTATGATGTGCTCAATGTTCTGCCCATTTTTCTGAAATGTATATGTTAAATATTTTATTTTTTAACTTTCTCCAACTCTGTCTTGTGCCAAAGAAATTTTTCGTTAGGCTCTCTTCCTCGAGCATTTGTGAATCTTATTACTTTTGTCTTATTCGTATTTAGGCCTTAGTAGCAAAGGCAATAAACGTGAAATAAAAAAAAATGTTTCAACAACCTCAACATGGTTAAATTCGGAACCACCACATTATTGATTTTAACATTACGAAATCATAAAATATACGGTCTAAAATGTTATGCCTACCAAATTTAGGAATCTGTGGGTTTGGAACTAAGGGATAATCCCCATCTAGGGGCCAGACAATGAACCCGTTGTGTCCCTCTATCCGCCCACTCCGGGGGGTAATCATTCAGGATTATAATTATGTTAATGAGTTGTTAGAAGCGCACGGTATTTGCATGGCATGTGTCATGTGAGAGACTGGACAGACACCACCCCATATATTAATGGAGGGTATGTTCTAGACGCTTTTATGAAAGGGTTCACCAAATGTATGTTGATTATGTATGTTACACATGAGCTCGTAGATTCTAGATGTTCAATATACAGAAATGAGTTGGATGACATTATTGTTACTGTCTTGTATTGTTGAGGAATACAGATAACCTAATAAGCGAGCTTTCATGATTATTCTGAACAAGATTCGATTATAATACACTGTTATAGTATGACGGTCACGCTAAATTTATTGTGAATAAAACACCTGGTTCATATTTTTTAGGATTTTATTTTAAGTATGTTCGAAGTACTTCCTTTTAAAAAAATGCCAAAAGTCTAACATTGCCAAATCTGGTGAGTATGGCGGCTGTTACTTTTATATTTTTTCGCCAAAAACTGGAGAGTTGAAGCTGCCCAATAGGACGCATTATCATGATGTAACATAATTCCTTTCTCTGGAACTCTACTGAGCCCTTCCCACAAATATTTTTTAGTACTAGTAGTAATATCTATTATACCATTTAGGCCCGGGCTTTCCACCTTCAGGTAAACCTCTAGTAACTAGGCAGATAAGGTTATCTGGAACTACATCTGCTGAATAAATGTCAATACCAATCATTGAATTCAATAAGCCGGTCTCATTAGCCGTTAGATAACTATCCGATAGATACATTTCTGTTGAAAGACGAGATGACATTATTCAGCACAGAAAGTGTCACATGATATCCGTCAGATAGTTACCTAGAGGTGTACCTGAAGGTGGAAAGACTGGGCCTAACTGAAAAGCAAAAGTAATATACATTAACCAGAAATCACAAATTTCTTGTTTACCAACTGTCTTCTGTCCATCCAATTTAAATGATTTTACCAAGCCCGTACTTTAAATGATACTGCGTTTACTTTTTTTATGTTTTGCTGCTTCTTGGATATTGTTGGAGTTTCTCCATTCATATATCTACACACAACTCTTTTGGCGTGTAAGTACGTCGGAAAAAAGAATATAAGGTAATTGTGTATGATTCTATTAATAACTGAGGACCCAATCTTAAGTTGTTGCGAATATCTATCTACAGCCAGACTATGAACCATTTACGGACAGCAATAAAAAAAAAAAAAAAACAAAAAGATGGTTTTCGGTGCTGATTTATCCGCGTCTAGAAGCGCTTGTTTTTGACGGTATTGATGCCGGTTGATACACACGTAGAAAGATTGTTCCGGCGCCGGTTTAATGAAATTTAATTAATAAAAAATGTCCTGGTTTAGAATTAATGTTCCTATAATGGCTTGGGGATATAGTTTATATATCTACTAAAACTTGCCACTTCTGCAGACTAGATATTTTAAAACAAATTAAAACAAAATATTAAAATTAATTCTTCCGATAAGTAATTGTATGTGTCGGTAATTCGCTGCATAATAGAAATTTTATTAATATCTGTGAAATATAAGTGGCTCCTACAAATTAATTTAAAAGTTTCTGTTTACTTATCTTTCTACATCTCCAGGTATATTTGAAAGTAAAGAAATATTTCGCTGTCGGTGCTGATTAATAATCTTTATACATGTTCGTATCCTTATATTTTTTCATTTCTTGTTTATGTACTTTTTTAATGTAATAAAAAACTTTAAACTTGGTATTGAGATGGCCCTATTATCATCCATTCTTATTTTATAAATCTCGAAACTGGTTTAAATAACGACAGGCTTATAAGACGACAATTCAAAATCTGAAGTTCTAAATACCATATATTTAATAAATTTACCATGACCTGAAATTCTAGCTTATCTTCTTGATATTTTTCCTATTTAATGACCCATTTAACTGAATTTAACATCTGTATAACACAAAATTCTTACGAATTTATACAATTAAATAATTATTTTTTAGGATGCATAAAAAGCAACTGTTTAAAGTAATAAAGTTTTTTATATACCATAATTAATATGATCACTACATAGATAGATAAACATAATATATTACTAAAAAAAAAATTGTGTTCGACTTGTTTGAAATATTAATAATTATTTAAAACATTTAACGCAATTTTTTGCACAATTTTTAATGAAATATCTACTCGCAGACAAGCAACTTTTTACTAATGTTAGAAAAAAGTGTTTACAACTCATCGTTCGAACGTGTTTAGATTAAAAAATGGATACTTAATTTAGTTTTAATCATGGTTAGATGAGCAGATCTTTTTGAAAATGTGGGCGTTTACTTGCTTCATAAATATAACGGATGTAATCAACAGTTTTAATCCTTCTAAAGAAACATTTTGGGCATCACCTAATTTAGATTTTTTGCTAAACGTACTATATTTGGTGTGTTCCAACAATGTAAGTATATAGAGTTCTTTTGGGATGTACCTTCCGTGAATCATATTCTCCAAATCATATTCTTCTATTTAAGCCTTCCACATCCATTTCTGAATATAGACCTTCATCAAATTCTCCCATTTAGGTCTAAATCCAGCTATACGGATCCAAATTTACCCAGCAGTTCGTTTCAAGTCGTCGTACCATCATAGTGGTGGTCTTCCTATTCCACAGTTGTGCTCGCAAAGAGCCAATGTTGCTGCCCGCAAAAAAATAAATAAATAAATCAACAGAACAACAAAATTTTTCGACTGCCAAAATTTGGGTTATTCTTGTTAGGTGTCCAGCGTCAATTTTAGTGCAGCAGTTCGAATGTCGATCATCCACGTTGGTATTGGTTCGCACATTAATATCTTTGTAATTTTCCCGTGTTGGGATTGAAATTATATAAAAAGAGATAAACAACTAAACTTTTTATTTTCTTTTGTTTGTTGGCTTAAGCACATATGGTTACTAGCCAGGTAATAAAGATAGAGATTAAGGATTTTTAAACTTTCGATTATAATTTAACATAGTTATAAATGATTTCATAAATATCTCAAGAGTTAGTAGCAAGCGACTGACTATTGGAAGGTAAAGACATTTTTGGATAAATAATGTTTGAATTAGTATGTTATTATTGCAAAAATGAATTGGGCATTCAAATAATAAGTGGTTTAAATCGCTGACAGACAAATTATCAGACAGATAAAAAGCAGAAGCTACCATATTAATTCTATGCAGATCACAAATAAACTTCGAAACAGAAGAGTTACCCTATTTAAAAAAAATATCGACAAAAATAAGAAACTTAAAAAAATATAGAGGCACCCGGAAACAACGAAATAACAAATACTCATTGAAAATACTTCTCAAAAAAAGCAATAGGTAACGCTATATTATCAGCTCCTATTTTCCATGTACGAGGTCTGATCAGAAATTAACCGAACATTTTGAATTACGCGCCAGCGGGGATATTTAGTGATATGCGGTTACCAGCATTATGTTGCGCATAACCTCCTCTGTAACCACATGTTCTTGGATTGTTGATATATCATTTAGTTTTCGTGATATTGTTATTTGAGTGCAACGTGTTTAAATGTTAGTGGCGATTTTTGAAATGTGCGTTGTCTGGAGCAAAGACGCAACGTAAAATTTTGCGTGAAACTGGGGAAAACTTTGTTTCATCGTCATTGGCTTATTCAGTGAGTTGCCAACAACCGTCCACTCGATTTTCTTTCTGTTTTTCGGTCATCAAACGAGGAACAAATTTTGCTGCAACTCGAGGCAAGTTAAAATTTTCAGTCAAAATTTCATGGCATGGCTCAGTTGAGATGCTAACCTCTTCTGCAATTTCTCTACAGTCAATCAGCGATTTGCACGCGCCAGATCGTTGAGTTTCTGAACGTTGGAGTCATCAGTTGAAGTCGATGGCCTTCCTGGTCGAGGATTATCTTTAATTGACTAACGACCATTTTTAAATCGTGAAAACCATTCGCAACATTGCGTACGACTCAGAGCATCATCTCCGTAAGCTTGTTTCAAAAGTTGAAAAGTTGCTATGAAAGTTTTACTACGCAAAATTTTAAGTTGCACCGTTGCCCCAGAAAATCGCACATTTCTCCACTAACATTTAAACACGTTGCACTCAAATAACAATATCACGAAAACTTAACGAGATATCAACAATCCAAGAACATGTGGTTACAGAGAGGTTATGCGCAACGTAATACTACTAACCGCATATCACTAAATATCGCCGTTGGCGCGTAATTCAAAATGTTCGGTTATTTTCTGAACAGACCTCATACATGGAAAGTAGCGAAGATCATAACATTTTCCAAATCAGATAAGTATTCATCAAATCTCAAAAATTACCAGCCAGTTAATTTGTTATCCAGTCTTAGCAAATTATTTGAAAGAGTTACTGTTTAAAGAATTATAATCTTGCGCAAAATGCTAACTTGTTAACATTAGAGCAATTTGGCTTTCGAAATGTAACTGTCCAGATATACCGAGCGCAGTTCTGAGCAATTTTCTGGTGTCATTATTTGGTGTTAAATTTTCTGCAATTCAGATGGAGATACTTATAATTTATTGACATAGATTTTTCATGCGATTTGACCATAAGTATATATTGTTTGTAAGAATTTATAAGGTTGACGGAAACATGGCTTCCGGTTATTTTCTTGTCGCGCTAGTTTTTTATCTGGTTAATGTTGTTAAATACCTTGCAAGTAAACAATACCTGAGTAACACACCAGTGATTCATGAATTAATAACGAATTAAACAACTGTGTTTCTAAGAAGAATAAGTAGGTACTTTTATTGCATCCTACATTATATTTTACATCTTGGAAACCACAGCGCTAACCACACAGGAAATTTTTATGTTTTTAATATTTTTCCTTATGCCAGATGAATGAAATTATAAATATATTGAAAGGTATATGATCGATTTCAGTAGAACGGTTTCGATCGATCTCCAGAAAGCAATGCTTCTCCGATCGTTATGTAGTTCCACTAGTCTCTAGTATGACGTAGCTCAAAAGATTGCTCAAGAAGTGAATGCTTATCGAGGCATGATAAACCCACAATAATAGACACCCAAGGAGATGCATAAATACAAAGAAGATGTCTTGACAGAAAACTTGGACGACGCACATACCTGATTACCTCAAAATCCAAAGTAATGGAGTTAAAAAGAAGGTAATAGCTAAATTTAGGTGCGGAAATTAGGAAAGCGAAAATGAGTACTGGAGCACAGATGAACAAAAAATCTGCAGGATGTGTGGAGAGGAAAGAGACCTTGGAGTATATAATGAAGAATTGTGTAGAAATGAAATTTAAAGAAGGAACAAGAGGCGCGTTGTGTGAACCAGGGCAAGAATGGAAATGGAAGGATGTCTTAGAAAGAAGAGAAGATGACTGCATAGCATCAAAAGGTGAAAAAGTGGAGTCTAAATCCTCGTTCATGTATTCAGTAGGCAAATATTTTTCTACGTAGCCACGGCAGCTCATTAATAGCCGTCTATTATATAATACATAAAGCAATATTTAACTCTATTGTTAAATATTTTCTTTTCCTGAAATGTTTAAAAAAAATCCTGCTATTTAAATTTGTTGTATCTAAAAATGCACGTGTCCCTAATTTTAAGTTACGGCCGCATTCCGCGAATTGTCGACAGATGGTTTAATTCGTAAAGTTTTATACCCTTGAATTTGAAATAATTTAATTTTTAATTTTAATTCATGCTGTTAAATTTGTTTATAAGTCTGAGGCGATTTAACTCGTTGCGATCATAAATCGCATTTACCATGCGGCGCGTCTATTTATAATTTAAGTGCTTGTATTATAACTGTACTTTTAGCACGTACAAGCTAAAGAGAAGCACATGTGTTGAACAAGTGATTACGCATTACGTATTAAGCGACACGCACATGTCAACCCTTCTGGTTGAACACGGCGAGCGGCGAGCGTCGAACGGTGGTCTCCGGCAGTGGCAGCGAGCTACCCCTTGTCCGCGCGTACTTGTTCCCACACCGGCTGTCTGGCGAGCGACTGTGTTTCTCACTGGCACATTTTCAACGGGCCGAGTCGCGAAGGGAAGGCATTGGTATCAGTGCCACCCGCCGAGCGACCGCGCGCACTGCGTTCTCACTTCTCTTCGCCTGGAAATCTGATTACTTAAACTCCCTTTAGTTTTAATTTCAAATGTTTTATTGTCCTCGTTCATTGTTCGGGACGGGCGGTCGGACGGTAGAACAGGGTGCTAGAGCGCGGAGAGCGGGAAGCATTGCGCTGACGGCTGACAGTTCTCATGTCGACATTCGTTTTCATATATTTAAAGGGTTAGTGCTCAGCTATTATATGGCGCACTCGCACTGCGAATTATAAATACCGTAATTACGAACACTGACAAATACCCAGGAATATTAATCACCTACTTCATATTTTTCATAAAAGATTTTATTTCGCATTTGCTAATGAACGCGGAATGACGAACGCTTGTAGTTCTCGCTGATTTCGACGCTTGATCGAAGCACAACACCCTGTTCCGCGCCGAACGCATATTCGATATTATTGCGAGGTCCGATTCATGAATTTATTCTCTGACAAAAACTGATTGTGGGGGTAATAATTTAATCTTCATTATAAAAAATTGACGTTTTTTAATCATTTGAAACGCATTTGCATCCTGCAGTGATTTATAAAAGTGCTAAAACTCTGGGAAATAATATTTAGGAGTAGTTTTATATCAATCAATAATATTTACGTGATGAAGGGATAGAACGCTCACTACAAATTGAACACAACAGGAATAAAGCCTGTTATAATTAAAATTTAAAAACATGCTTTTTTTCAAGTTACTTTGCAATTTAAAATTCGAAATAATTCGAGGAGTGGATTGAACCGAATAAATGGAAAAAATGGTATAATGGTAAAATATACTTGATAGATAGCTACAGTCGTCCATTCGACAATGAAATTAATTTCGTTCAATTTAGATTAACTTCGTTTGTGATTACGACAAATGCAAACAAAAAATTGTATATAAAGATAAAATCCCATTTGAAAAATGTTTCATTAAAATTCTTCCAGTCATTTATTCTCAATTTCCTGAATCACCGACGCAATCGTTTGTTTGAATCGACGAACCAAAAAAATCGAAAAATTAGTCACGGACATTACATGTTTTAGGAAATCGACAGAGCCGTTGTTATTAACATTTGATTACAACCCCGTTCTCCGGTGCTCCGGCATTCCGATAAGAGCGACTGTCCCGTCGGGTGAAGACATACTGCGGGCGTAGTAAACTGAAATGCGTTCACTTCATTTATGTATAGAAAACGCGTGTACTTGCATTCGGATGAGTGGCTTTTGACGGATGACTCATTGCCTGTCTGAGTGAGATGGATATCACGACTCCGCCCGCGGGTAGAGAGAGATAAAAGATCGCCGAGCAGTCCGATGAATTTGTGTGGGCGTCGAGAATTAAGTCCCCTCTTAACTTGAACGTAATTAAAAGTGTTGTGAGTCAAGAGCGACTACTACAAGAAATAAAATATAATTATGATGACGCAAAGTCTCTTTTCATCTACCACCTGCTGAGCGCGGCGAGTAAAACTAGTCATCATGAACGAGCGCGCGAGTGTCCCGTGTTGGAGCGCTGCGGGGGTTCCCCATCCGGCATTCGTTGCGGAAAACATGTAATGTCCCGTGCTGCAGTCCCCGTAATCATATTCCGAACACATCCGCGAACTTACCACACTACCAAGCGAATAATACATCTATAATTCATTCGCAAATAATAATCCTACATGCATAATTATACCCATCCCCGCGACTTCTAACCTGGGAGTCTCTTCAACCTATCGAGTACGCCCCTTTTGCAACTTCCACGCGATATGTATTGTTACATCTTTCCTCAGTCGCCCGAGGCTATTTCATCTTGGAGTGCTCACTATTTATCAAGGCGACGTTATATCAACCGGGACGTTAAGTTAATTCGTTGTTTATAAAACATGACCTGTAAGTTCCGAGACCACATTTTCTCAGCTGTACTGGCTATGTAACACTTAATTATTTTGATGCAACTGTCTGTTAAGAAAGCTAATAACTTTAGACCTATTTCATTAAGATGACTGCGTGAATTCGTAAAGATTAATTTCGAAACAACATTCTATTAACACCTCAAGCTACAGTAGATCATGTCGATAGCCTATTACAAAACATTTAAGCAGACATAATTTTATTAACAAAATAGAACGCTGTTCTCTTTCTCTTGAACACTCGCTGTTCAGTTTAGTTTGGGCTTCACTCACACTAGTCCTCTATATTACTCCTTTATATCAGGCCTTCCTAGGTATCCTGTATACCATTACAGGTTATTCTGTTAGCCGATCTCTTCATCTTTATCGAATGGTTGACGTTCAATCTCACAGTCTCTTTTAACGCTCAATACGTATCCTATTGACTGTATCAGCTGACCATCCATTTCCTGTGTGATACTTGGTTTATGTTTAGGGAAACATTGGTAACAGTAAGACACGAGGAACACTGAGTCAATTTATATATTTTTGTTTTACCTGCATCTAATTTACGATACTAGATATCTATGTTGGAAACCTGTAACAGTCTTCCTGTACCATCTGCGAATCTCAAACGAGTTCAGTTCACAATTTGTGGTGGTAGTGTGAAAATAGTGTGTCAAAAGTAGATTATTAGTGGGCAGTTCAAGCGGCAATGTAAAAAATTTACGTATTCCTACTGTATTTTTTGTTTTTTTATTATATAGGTTGTGGTAGCACGTAGTTTTCGTGAGTGTTGCTATTACAGAACTGAAATAAAATTGGATTGGGACTGGGCGGAAGTCCCAGATAATACAACTATTTCAGAAACTAGCATAAAAATAATTTGTAAAAACTGGTGAACTATGACAGACAGAGAAGCAAAATTCTTCTTTTTCATTTGAAATAAATTTTAATTTAATCGATATTCGTTAAATATTAATTTCTAGTTAATAATTCAGGTTATTAGAGATGTTCAGTTCATAGAGATTATTAAATAAGTAATTTCCTTTAGTTATATGTGAATTTATTTCCCCCATTTCTTAAAATAAGGACTAACATATATAGTGTCTCACTACTACAGAGCCATGGGCGACATTGAGACAAATGTAATGACACATTGACGCTTACAATTATACTTTTAAAAACCAATAATATTAGTAAACCGCTTCACACTAGAGTTCGGCCGTACTTATGCTTTGAACTAGATTTAATGGCTTCAAAGGCATAGTTTTTAAATGTAAAATTTGGCATATTTTAAATTAATTTTTGCCATTGATAGAAAAATAATTAAAATGATATTCATTCGCCAAATGAATAAAATAATGACACGAAATGAAATAATTCATTAAATTAAAATTTTATCTCTGCATAGGTCCACCTAATTGGTGAAGCTATCGATATTGATTTGTAGACACATTTCAAAACAATTATTTGTTTAGACAATTGCACCACAACGATACTCGCAATTTAAATGAAGCCTAATGGAAATAAATTTAAGAACCTAGCGCCACGGTGGTCACTTTGGAAACTTCGACAAAGCATATTATTTATTATTCTATAACATTATCTTAACGAATGTGTCCTCTTACTTGTTGCTAAAATGGCAAAACTGGTTCATTAAATATTATAATATAAATATGTTCTATCGAAGTTTCAAAATTGACCGCCGCGTCGCTGAGATCTTAAATTCAATTCCCTATAGAAATATTCGCAAAGATGTAAAGATTAACCTAGTCAACACTCTAGTGTTTACCATACTTCTGTATGTGTCTGATTCTTGGACAATCCGCAAATCTGACCAACAAAGGATTGACGCTTTTGAGATGTATGGGTGGCAAAGAATGCTACGAATACCGTGGAATGCAAAACCCGCAAACATATCCGTGCCAAATGAAATACAGCCACAATTCCGCCTATTTCAAGTTGCATCCACACGCATTCTCCTTTTCTTGGAACACATAACATGCGGAACGAACAATATTGAAAAAAGCATTATCCAAAGTAAAGCAAACGGTAAACGAACGTACGTTACAAAGAACGTATTTCGTGAGTCCTTTTGGGTCACACAGGACAAGGAGAAGTGGAAAACCTAAATGAAAGAGAGAATACATGTGGTGGTAGTGTGAAAATAGTGTGTAAGCATAAGTAAATCTCCCATTTAGATCACAATACATCACCAATGATGTCATGATGAAGAAGAAGACTTAAATATCTTCATCCCTGTTATTTCTTCCTTTAAGATCTATTTGGAACCAAAGAATCTGCGTACTTTCTTTTCAAATTTGAGCATTTTCGTGGACAAATTCTACTTTTATCGCGTATCACTTCAATACGTCATCAGCTTTAATTTAAAATTATAATATAATAATAATAATAATAATAATAATTAAAATATAGATATTTTCTACGTGATGAATATTATTTATGTGATCGCATTTCCTAATCCGAATTATTGCAAAGACTGCGCAATCCTTTCAACGTATGACAGCACGCATGTCACCGTTTTCCGCTTTCGTTCATCTGTTAATTCTCCGTCTCATTTGCTCCGACTTATAATTGAACGACATTGCCGAGGAAATTAACTTGACTCGATGATAAAACTGTAATAATTACGTCTACTTCAATTCAATTACGTTCCCCGTGGAATATATATTGAAATATAAATAATAATCACGTTAGCTATTCTTGTAGTTGATAAAATGTCGGTACAGGAAGTGAACGGGTGCATTGAGATAGGAAATGAAAGAGCTGCCATTTGGAAAACTAATATAGGGTTAAACAATTACAATTTAAACACCAACAAGCTTAAAAACATTATAAACTCTTACGTACAAACTGTTATAAGTCAATCTATAATTAATGACAACGTTTACTCATCGAAAACGCAGCGGGAAATGATCACTGACAATAAAGGAAGATTTGGAAAGGAAGAATATCTGCGACCTAGTGGAAAATCTCGCAAACGATGAAGATATCATCTGACAGAAGTTCTCGCGAGTATTGGTGTACTGGACACCAGAAAAATGTAGCACAATATAGAGAATTTATGGGAGTTAAATGAGTAATGATAACTAACAATAACGAAAAATTTTAAAAGGAAGAACATCTGCCGGTTAGTGGCAAGGCTCACAAAAGATGAAAAGATCTCCTGACAGAAGATCTCATGAGTGTTACACCGGATACTTGAAAAATGTAGCATAAGTTGGAGGAGTTATGTGAGTGAAATGGGAATTAGTGACACAATAATGGAAGAATTGGAAGGGAAAAACATCTGCGGATCAGTGCTAAGTTTCACAAAATATGAAAAGAACAGTTGGAGAAGATTTTGCGAGTAATTTTAAACAGGATACCGGGAAAATCTTGCATAGAATGGAGAATTTGTTTAAGTGATATCAAAATCACTCCGGCTGACATTTGAAGATTAATTCTTGGCATCGAGCTTTCACAGAACCCTTTCAGACTGCAGCAAGCAAGGTGTGCAAATGCAACCAAAAAGAATTAAGCAAAAGAAATAGAAGCATATGTCAAAAGAGTAACACAGATTTTAACACTACTGTTGGAGTTCAGAACTAAGTTAAGCTTTTAAATACGCATGTCCGAAAAACAAGCTTCAAGAAAGGATAATTTCCAGAAAAAATATCATCTAAATTATTTTTCTACCGAATCAATGGTAGAAATTAATTTAAAAGATACCAAATCTTACATTTAAAAACTATGCCTATGAAGATATATTAAATCTAAATTGCAATTAAGTTTAGCTACTAAAAATGCAAAAGAAGCTTCAATAAAGGATAACAGAAAAAGTTTATTGAAAGGGGTCAAAGATTACAAAAATAAATAATTCTTACTTTTAGCTGGAGTTAGTCGCTTTTCGTTGTAGTTGTCGAATTTTGCTTACCTGAAAAACAGAAAAAAATAAATTACAATCAATTCAATCAACAAGAAATAGGTTCCAATGATACTTAATAGAACAAAATGGGAAACCTTATGTGAGTGTGACCAAAAGTCAACCCGACTAGTACTGCCCAAAGTTTAAAAATATACAATACAATAATCAATCTCACTATCTTATTTCTGTTAAGACAACTCAAATTACATTCAACGAAACAAACAATGAAACAACCCCATTGACAAAGAAGAAGACAGTAAAAGAGCCACGCAAGGAAACAACAAGACCACCTAAAATGTATGGAGATATAGGTAACATCAACGTAAGAAAGACAGTAGTATGAGAAGAACAAGATATCGTGGGCTTCCTAAGAAAAGTGACGAAGTCAAATACTGACAGAGTCGAGTAAATAGCGTTAAAAGTTCAGGTACTTCCCAAAAATTTTAGAATAATGTCAAAGTAGCTTTGTAGAACTTAAAAGGTGCTCTTTATTACAATTATTAAAATATGATATTTGTTGCTGTTTTTTTTTTTTTGTTTTTCTTAATTTTAGTACTTGGTTACTTTCTGTTGTTGACTAATATAATTAATGGTGCCATTCTGTGGCAAATCTGTAAGCTTGCAGACAAAATCTATAAGAAACTGTCCATAATAACACATAAAACAACTCCTTATATACGATTGTCTGTAGCTTATAGATTTGCCAAAATTTACCATTAAACTATTTGGACCAAATTTAAAAACTGTAGTGAAATGCAAAATATTTAGTAATCAGTTTAGTAACTCACATGGAACGTTACTTAAAATAAATAAGTCCTAAAGAAAAAAGTTCACATAAGTTCTGTTTCAGTTACTGAAGTCATTTGTTCTGGTATAGCGTTCCTCTATCACATTAATTTTATTTAAAATAAACAAGTATTAATGAAAAAAAATAATAAAAAATAACTCTTTGGTTCTTCTACACTTTATCTACGGCAATGTTTCTGAAACTGTGGTCTGCGAGTCAGATCTTGCTGGTCCGCGCACACAAAATTTCTTTAGTATTAAAAATGGGCCATTTCGCAACGATAATTACATTTTTTTTTGATGGTGGTCTTCGGTTAGCATGGAATTCTGAAAGTAGTCCGCAATTGTCGAAAGTTTGAGGAACACTGATCTACGGGAAGTGAATTGTACCATCCACGGTAGTCATTTAGATAGGCTGCGCTAGACCCAAAAGGCCATTGTTGCTGTGCGCCAAAATTTTTAAATAACTAACAGTACCATCCACGGTATTCTGGAGATATCACGTCAGTTTTACATAATTTTACCAAATTTGCTTTTTAGGGTTTTGTAGGTATGACCAAAAAACCCTTATACCGTCATTTTGTCGTCTGTCTGTCTGTCTGTCTGTCTGTCTGTCTGTCTGTCTGTCTGTCTGTCTGTCTGTCTGTCTGTCTGTCTGTTCGGTAAAAATTGTAGCCAAACGGCTAAACCTAGAGAGTTGAAATTTAGCATGTTTATACAACTCTTTGACCCGCACATAGGAAAAATACTAAAACATCTAAAAAACATATCCCCCTAAAAATATAAACAAATATGTGCTCATCGAAAATAAAAATATTTTTTTATAATTCTGAGTAGGGTATCAAATGAAAGCCCTTGGTACGTGGATTAACGATCAAATTTTTACTTTTGCAAAATAAATTATGTTGAAACGATTTTTGCCAAAATTGTGCAAAAAAATTTTTGTCCCACACCTGTAGCCCAGATGGTTTAAACTAAAAATCTGAAAAAATTCTAAGTAATGTACATTGGTGTGAACAGGAATAGTACAACAGGAATCAGATTATGTTTTTAGAAAAAAACGCATTTTTTGTGTTTTTTTGCTAATAATTTACACAAGTTATAGCTTTGTAACACACTCGAATGGAAGGCTTATCTTGGTGTAGTGGTACTTGCGCTGGCTTTTTCACCCAAGTAAGTTAGTTCGATCCCCACGAGAAGAGACAATATTTTTTTTTGTTTTTTTTTTTGCTTTTTTTTGCTTTTTTTATGTTTAAATTATTTTTTCAAAATTCTAGTTATATTTTGGCAAATATTGCATTTAATTTTTAAAAGCGTAAATTTAATAACCAGTGGAAAGTGTTGAAATTATAATTTAATTCTGTTTCAATGTACACGAAATCAGAGGGGCGGAGCTTATAACAACCAATGACAGCCATAGGC
Organism: Liopterus haemorrhoidalis; assembly: GCA_963971575.1. Taxonomy (NCBI): domain Eukaryota; kingdom Metazoa; phylum Arthropoda; class Insecta; order Coleoptera; family Dytiscidae; genus Liopterus; species Liopterus haemorrhoidalis. The sequence goes on along the minus strand of OZ020612.1, from coordinate 43,820,037 downwards.
GCAATTTTCAAAATCTTAAAGAACCTTGCTATATAAAAAAAAAAATACTGCACATATTTAGAAACCTAAATAATGGTATTAGGCGTTCGAATTAAAATTAACAAAAAAAAAATTATTATAAAATTTGTTTTGGCATCCCAAATAATCATCATTCACTTACTAAATACCTGCAAAACCCTGAAATGTGTGAAAATTCACACTACACATCAATTTTTTATTTTCAGAAATAGGCAAGAGTCCTTCATGTAAATTTGTTAATTCTGTAAATTTATTATTATTTATAGGTCTACCTGTTAAATATTTCCTGTTATAGATGTGGTAATTTATATTGACTTGGTTAAAATATTCGAAAATCGTAAAATTTGGACTTGGTCACTTTTCGCAGGAAGTCTTTGAACTTTGAAGAGAAACGATATTACGCTACAGTTAGTTATGCTACGCTGGTAAGGTTTATTATTATTGGATTTATCAAGCGTGTTAATACTAGGGATCAATGCTAATTAATATCACTATTATTAATAATAATAATTTCATTATTAACACTGTTGATTATAACAATATTTTTTATTTATAAGTGGTTGAGAAATGAATCAGGGAACACCTGTGACGTGTATGTTATTGTAATGTTTCCTCTACATATTCCTATCTCTATGTTGTATGATGCGACTTGAAGATTGATAGAGGAGTGCCGATAATTTCAAATAAATTACTCTCCCGTGGAATACTGGGGTAATTACCAATTTAACCAAGTTAAAGAAGTGAATTATTTATAATTTTAATGAAAATAACCATGCTTCAAAACAAGAAAATAAATTATTGATTAACATAAATAATTACTTGAAAGATTCATTAAAAATTATTGAATTATTACTCATATTTAAAAATTAACATAATGTTATGACGTGGAATACAAGTGTTAAGATGGAACAAATTTTAAATCTTTTCAAAAGAATCGCACTATTCGCAATCGAAAGAACATGTTTTAAAATAAAAAAGCACACGATGGTGAAGAAAATTTGGAAAGGAAGAACATATATTGACCAGTGAGTAGTTCTCGCAAAAGACGAAGACATCAGTTTAACATCTCAGATGTTTAAAATATGTTAAAGATAATATGTGGAGAATCCGTACAACCTTCTCCACATATATTCACTTACGGACATGACCAACTTCACATCTATCACCCTACGTTAAAGATAATTGGAAAGACCTAACACAATAAGATGGAGAATTTGTATGGATGAGGATTTGGCGAACAATTAATTAGTTTGAAAAAGTCGGATTGATTATCCATTGCCATCATTTGACCCTGCTAGAAAGGTTCATTTTTTTTTTTTGCTTCTTACATTGGAATCTTTCGAAATTCTTTCGAATTGTAACGGGATATTTGGCTAATTAGAATATCTGGCGCAGAGCAACAATGGCAATTTGGGCCCGAGACATGTACATATTCGTTTATACAATTCATGCTAATATTCGTAAATTAATCGTTTATCAACCTTGCTGCTGACGAAACCCATGTTATCGCGAAGAAGAATTTGCGTTAAATACTTGGATTTCGTTTTACCCACGCTCACAAATTTCATTATAACTTTCATTATAATTTTAATAAAATACTGCATAAAATCTGACCAGATGATGTAGCATTGCTATAGGCAGAAAATTGGATCAGCATTTTTGAGCAATGCGTTAAATATAAACCAAAAAGATAGATTCAGTATAACTGTGCGCACATATATACTCATATCTTTGGAACCACTAAACAGATTTTCAAATATGATTTCTGATTAGCGTATAAATCGTGTGCCAACTTTGCCGCTGACGAAACCAATGTTGTTACTGATAATTTTAATAAAATGGGTTAAATATGAACGGAAAGCATGGATTTCGTGTTACACGCGCGCATATATTTCATTATAATTTTGGTACTACTGAATAGAATTTAAAAGAACCTGACTAGGTATAGTATTTCCAAAATGAAATGGCCACCCTCACTTATTGATTCCAATAATGACTGATAGTATAACCATTATACCTGCTGCGTTTATGGTTCTGTTAATAACATTTGCCAGGACCGTAACTCTGTGAAAATCGGATCAGCAGTTCTCAAGTGAAGCACACACACGGGACAGACAGACAGAGATAAGTTGATTTTTATGTATACGAAAAGAGAGATTGAGTATGAAAATAAGAAAAAAAAATTACTCGAATTCGAAGACGAAAGGCCAGAATAAAGATTATTACTATTACTATTACTATAGTGCGTTCGAAGGTGAGTTTGCAGTATAGCTCTTATGGCAAATGGGAGCGGTGTTGCCAAATGTTGTAAAAGTGTCAAATGTGTCAATTATAATAATATGAAAAACTCGTATTATTTACAAAAATCAACTCTTATAAAACTCAAAATAACACTCAACAAAAACAAATGGCCATTTGTTGAATACTGCGTCTTCACAGATCAGCGCGTTTTAGAGCTGGCAACGTCGACTAGCAAGAAAAGGATAGCGTCATTCTGTAAACCCATTAGAGAGCCCATTATGAAAAAGAACTACTCCATATGTCCTGTACTGCAAACTCACCTTCGAACGCACTATAGGATTGTGATGCGTCTAATGCTATGGACATGGACTAAATCCTAAGTTGTAATAACTCCATAACATAACGCATACGTTTTGAACAACGAGTTTGACCCTTTAAAACACCTGTTTGTTATAAACAGAACAAAGAGAGTAATGTAATTTTTATGCTTATGTGTTCATAGCATATCTATTATAAACTAGGATTTAACCCTCGTTTATTATAAAAACATAACACATCCATAGCATAAAAATCTCAATCAGTAAGATGAAACCCTTTGTGAAATCTTTATGCACTAAGTTATGGAACTATTTTAAACGAAACCTTAGAGGCCGATTGTCTTGTTCTTTTACCGCTTGAAATATTGTCGCCTTTCTGCCAAGTTTAACAAATTACAAACCTGAATTTATATAAAAAATATTTTGCCTAGACATTTAAAAATAATTATTATAGTTAGCCAAATGTACTTTAATTTTATATTGAAATGAGAATTAAAATCATTATGTGTATATAAAATTTTATCGGTAAAAAATAAATTTTAAAATATACATTCAAATCGTTAGGTTATTAAAACATATTTTTTGTAAAAAAAATGTTTTAAAATACAAACAAATACTAATTAAATCTTCATTTTTATATATTTTTCGGTTGAATGGATTCGTCGATAGATAGAACAAAATTAAATCACATATAACATATGAAAACTAAACCAATTAATTATAAAAAAAAATAATAATAATACTCGTAATATGGAATAACAGAACATTTCGCAAAAAAATAGCAAACTAACAAGAAATAGACGATTACAGTGGATGTAAAACAATAGAACGATAAAGAAAATATGGAAAAAATTGATGTGAAGTGTGAATTTTCACACATTTCTGGGTTTTGCAGGTATTTAGTAACTGAACGATGATTATTTGGGATGCCAAAACAAATTTTATGTCAAAATATTTTTTTATGAATTTTAATTCGAATGCCTAATACCATTATTTAAGTTTCTAAATATATGCAGTATTTTTTTTTATACAGCAAAGTTCATTAAGATTTTGAAATTTGCACCTATGGTTTCCATTGGTTGCTTACATCATAAGTCCCGCCCTTTGATTCCGTTAAACATAGAATTAAATTATAATTTCAACACTTTCCACTGGTTATTTAATTTACGCTTTTAAAAATTAAATGCAACATTTACCAAATATAACTAGAATTTTAACAAAATAATTTAAACAAAATAAAAATGCAAAAAAAAAACAAAAAATAAAATCAACAGGATTCGAACCCTAGTTTGCAAGTTTCTTATATTATTAAGCGTACGACAAATCCAACCACGCCACGAGAGCTACTGATGTGGTATGTTACACAACGTATTAAATAGTTAACATATTTTAGTTAAAAACACAAAAAATGCGTTATTTTCCGAAACCATAATCTGATCAAAAATTCCTGTTGTACTATTCCGGTTCACACCAATGTACATTACTTAGAATTTTTTCAGATTTTTAGTTTAAACCATCTGGGCTACAGGGTGTGGGACAAAAATTTTTTTGCACAATTTTTAGCAAAAATCGCATCAATATAATTTATTTTGCAAAAATAAAATTTCGTTAATCCACGTACTAAGGGCTTTCATTTGATACCCTACTCAGAATTTAAAAAAAATATTTTTTTTTTCGATGAGCACATATTTGTTTAGATTTTTAGAGGGATATGTTTTTTAGATGTTTTAGTATTTTTCCTATGTGCCGGTCAAAGAGTTGTATAAGCATGCCAAATTTCAACTCTCTAGGTTTAGCCGTTTGGCTACAATTTTTACCGAACAGACCGACAGACAGACAGACAGACAGACGAAAAAATGACGGTATAAGGTTTTTTTGGTCATACCTACAAAACCCTAAAAAGACGGTTGGGAAGTCTGCAAAATATATATATATAAAGCGCCCTCTCATATATATTTTTTGATATATGGTAATTTTCTGTCGGTTTTTTTAAATTTATTAAAAAACGGTAAACCGTAGCTTGTAATGGAAATTATATTTGAGATCTATGACTCAAAATACATAAATATACAAATTTTAAAGTAAATCAGAGAGAAAAAAAAAAAATGCTGAAAAATCGAAAAAAAAACGTTTACCTACGTTTACATATGTTTACCCCATACGATATATTTACCCCTTAAGATGTGTTATTAAGGCCCAAATTTTTTTCTTGTCTAAATAATATACGAAGATTTCAAAAATCCAAACAGCAGTTCTCTATATCTCATTGTTTTTAAGTTAGGATTTTTTAAAATTTCAAAAAAAAAAAAATGACAAATTAAAAATTTCACAAAAAATTTTTTTGTTTAGTAGTTGTTTCAAAATGAGTCCTTAGGCCTTTTAGGATCCCAGGATTTCAAAAATTTCAACCGCAGGTCTCTATCTTATGTAGTAGACCGGGAGCTCATGACAGTTTTTGGTCTCCGATTTCATACAGCATGCCTTTTGGAGGAGAGAATATTTACCCTGTGACAACAAAAAAGGGTTGGTATTAAACCCCTGCACGCTTTCCGGTCATAGGGAAAATTGCATTTCCACTTAAACACAAAATTTTTGTGCGTTTCTCTGATTTAATATTGCTTGCCCTTTTGTGAAAAGAAAGTTATTACAAATTTAAAGTCTTTTAAATATATGCATGCGATTCGGAGGGTCCCAAAGGGCTCAAACGGTCATGTGATCTTGTAATAAAAAAATATGATTTTCCGCGTTTTCATACAGTATGCCTATAATTAAAAGACTTTAAATTTGTTATAACTTTCTTTTGACAAAAGGGCAAGCAATATTAAATCAGAGAAAAACACAAAAATTTTGTGCAAGTGGAAATGCAATTTTCCCTATGACCGGAAAGCGTGCAGGGGTTTAGTACCATCCCTTTTTTGTTGTCACAGGGTAAATATTCTCTCCTCCAAAAGGCATGCTGTATGAAATCGGAGACCAAAAATGTCATGAGCTCCCGGTCTATAGGTTTTGAGATACGATCTTCCGAATATTAAATATTTACAAATTTTGATGACATTACGGGTTAAAAAGGCGTTAACTAAGGCGAACCCTATTTTTTACCTAGGTTAAAAAAATTCTGAAGATTTCAAAAAATTAAAACGCAGGTTTCTATATTTTATTGTTCTTAAATTAGGATTTTTTAAAATTTCAAAAAAATAATTTAAATTGATAATTCCACAAAAAAAAAATTGTTTGGGGTTGTTTTATAACATGTCTTAAGGCCCTTAAAGACCATGGAGTTTCAAAAATTCTAACCGTAAGTCCCTGTTACATGTAGTTTTTGAGATACGGTCTTTCGAAAATGAAATATTTACAAATTTTCAAAACTACCTGGATCAAAAAAGCGATAACTAAGGCAGTGTTTCCCAACCGCCGGTCCACAAGTTTTTTTTGCCAGTCCGCGAGATTTTTTTTATTATGCAACTATTCGCCTAATAAGTTATAACCCACTTCATTTTGTGATGAAAATCTCGGTCTTTAATCTGTTAATTGCTTATGTAATAATTTGTTTCTTTTTTCACTAATTATATGTAATTTTTTTGTGTTTGTAATCATTGCAATAAAAAATATAAAACTTTTGCGAAACACATTACTTGCTGGTCCGCGAATTTTTTCTAGGTCGCTTGCTGGTCCGCCATGGAAAAAGGTTGGAAAAGGCTGACCTAAGGAAAGCTTCAATTTTTGTTTAGGTAGATAAAAGTCTAGATTAAAAAATTCAAACCGTAGATTTCTATTTCTAATCGGTCAACAACAGAATCAACTTTTGGACTTTACCTCAATTTTTCTTAAAAAAGTAAAAAAAACTAAGTTGTCCATCTTTGTCCTTTCTTACATCAAGTCAAAAAATGTATAATCTGTTCTGCTTTTATAGTTTGTCACAACTTCTGTCTTCTATCTTCTGTTGAACTAAAATTCAACACTAAAATATAAATAATCAGTTCAATCTATACTGCAGTATTTAGTACAATAATTTGGCCACCAGTTAGCGTACTCGAATCACTTTTCTATGCATCAGTTCTCAACAGATTTCCAAATAAAATACCCGGCAGGTCCATCATTCATGTCAACCGCGACTCCGGTACGACCCACCCAAAAACACAATACGTACGCACAGCATTGCAGATCCGAAATAGTCCAAGACGAAACCCAGTATAACCAAAAAAATTACACTTATGGCCGGTTGCTAAAGTAAGAATTATCCCTAACTCGAGTTAAAATCATTTGTTTTTGTATGTTGTAGCATACAAAAACAAATGATTTTAACTCGAGTTAGAGAAAACTCATACGTTAGCAACCCGCCATTAAAGAAGCAAGATGTGAATAGAGAAAAATTAAATCGGGTGAAAGAGCTCAAAAGAACTAGGTATACATTAAATTTTTGTCAAATTTGTTTTTTTTCATTTTATTTCCCCGGTTTTTCATTCTGTTCAGTGCCCGATCCCCCCTCCCAATCTACTTTGTTATCATCAAATTTTAGGCCTATTCATGATTTTTATTTACCGATTTTTGTAATCTTTTAATATTTAATCTAAAATTCGTTTAAATCAGACAAATAGCATTTTTGAAATTTTTGTTTACTTTCAACTGTAGAATAATTTTTTTTTAGAGACACATTGTACAAACATACAATTTATCTGATTCAAATGTCCATTCAATAGTACAAGCTATATTTTTTTCACATTTAATTAATTCTTTATTTGAATGAAAACAAAACTCTCATGTGATCACCATTATTCTAAATGTCTGTTTGATTTTTCCTCTTCTACAGTTTTTGTAAATTGCTATTTGTCCTATGAGGCTTTTACCAAAATACAGCTCATCTAAATAATCTTTATTAGTGCTTTTTTTAATTATTCTGAATAATGTTTATTTTATTATTAGTTTTGTTACATACGCGTGAAGTCCCCCATAGCCCCCTGTTATTCATTTCATTGAAACAGTTGTCGTGGTTCTGTGGTAAAACTGTTGCCTACGGAGTTTAGGGATGCGTTAATTTAAACTATTTTTGTCATTTATGCTATTGCTGTTGACAGGGCCGTCTTAGGCCATGCAGGGGCCCCTGGGCGCACAGAATGTGGGGTTCTTTTAGAAAATCAAAAAAATGTGAATGAAAATATCAGTATGTACTTTTATTTAATGACTTTATTGGTTATTATGATTATCTTTATACAAATCAAATATAAGTGAAGTGATTACTATTTTGAGAATTGAACTTACGTTAATGATGATGGTTTCTTCTGGGATTTCTGTTGTGCAAAATCTTCTATTATGACCTCAAAGTCTAATTTTTGAAGGATATCACTTTCTATGCACATGATTGACAAATTAGTAAGTTGTTCTTGTAACCTAGTCGTTCGTAATTAATTTTTTATTTATTTTTGCCGTGAAAATGAGCGCTCTCCACTACTATTGGTGACCATAAATCTCATCTGGTTTTCGATTTACATTTAAATTTTGAACTTTTACTGGCAATTCTTAGTAAAATTGCACTAAATATTGAGCTCCTCTTTTCTGCGTGTAAACGACAACCTTGGCAATTTGAGGCCCCATCAAGCCGGGGGGGCTGGGCTCGTGTCCCATGTTATGGAAAAGACGGAACTGGCTGTTGAGTCAATTTTAAGTCAGATATTTAAGTTTTTAATTTACATTCCCCCAGTCCCCTCAGGATGAAACTATTGACAAGCTTTAAATTTCGCCCTCCACGGGTGAAAAGGTCTATTATAAAAAATAAATAAAACAAAATACAGGGTTTTTTTAAGATATATCGTTTATTAAAATTTGCCTACTATCTATAGAATATAAATTGCCAAGTAATAATGTATATTATTTCAAATTAAATAAATGGAAAGATTTCAAGTGAATAATGAAAGAACATTTACTGAAGAATAAAAGGTGTAGCTAAAAATCAAGAGTTAATAGCGAAAAACGAACTTATAATGCAACAACAGAGTTAATTTTACCTTTCTTAATTAGTGAGAGACACTTTAATATAAATGAAAAACTAAATTATCAAGAAATGGAGCTCTTACAAAAATAAAACGAGAAGTAATAATTGTAATAAAATTTATACAAAACATTAATGTGAAGTGGAAACAATTATTAATTACAAAACATAAAAAAATTGTGACAAGGAATCAATAAAAAATAATTGTTTAAATTTTAATTATTAGTTTTGGTAAAAAAACAGTAAAAGTGATAAAAAAAGGCCAATTGAGATGGTATGGTCCTAACCAAATAATGTACGAAGATAGGTATACGAAAAAGATATGAATTCAAGGTATCTAAAAGAAGACACCGAGGAAGACCTAGGAAAGAATGGGGCTATGAAATTAGAAAAGCGGTAGAGAGAAGGGAAATCGATTGAACAGAGTTTTCCGATATCTCTAGGTGAAACATATTAAATAGAAATATAAAGACACTAGGTTATGTTTCACAAATTATTTATTACTCGATACGTATTTCGGCTGTTATGCCATTATCAAGAGTTTCTTATAAACTGAAAAAGAAGAGAAATCCTCTAGAACAATGCAAGACGGACAAACTCATACAAATTCCAACACCAGAAATGGCAAAGGAACAACGATTAAGTAATTAATTTTGATAAAAATATGATATTTTTTTTTCGCATGAATTTTTTAGTGAAAAGGCACACCCAGATTTTTTTCTTGGGTTTAAGACCGACAGACAGACAGACAGAGAGACAGACAGACCGACAGACAGACAGACAGACAGAGAGACAGACAGACAGACAGACAGACAGACAGACAGACAGACTGTCTGTCTGTCTGTCTGTCTGTCTGTCTCTCTGTCTGTCTGTCTGTCGGTCTTAAACCCAAGAAAAAAATCTGGGTGTGCCTTTTCACTAAAAAATTCATGCGAACAAAAAATATCATATTTTTATCAAAATTAATTACTTAATCGTTGTTCCTTTGTTGTTCCGTGTACACGTGCAGAGCAAATTCGGGTAAAATGATTTTTATGAAACTTCATAATTATAAGGTTTTGACATCAATGGCACGAGTTAATCAACTTTCTGTAAAAATCGGTTGACTAGAAATGGGAGTTTACTCGTGTCGGTTTTAAGATTTTTGCGAATATTTCACAACAGAGAAATATTTCGAAAAAAATTATTTAACAAAAGTTGCTATAAAAGCAATAAGTAATAAAGTTTTATTTGAGACATTTTTTGAAAAAGCAGCATAAATTAAACAAGTACTATGTGATGGCGGTCGGTCCTGTGGTAACCACACCTGATTTTTTTTTAAATGTGTTCCGTAAACGTATTTATAAGTACTTGGGGAGGGGACTCACCCGTGAACTTTCTCAGAGTGCGATCCTGCTGACTGGTATACATTTTAGAACTTTCGTCGTTTAAACAAGTTCCTATAGTAACGAATAGTAACTAGCTGACAGTTTCTGTTCTATTTTTAAAGAAATTTATTTTACATTGCTGTCAATTAATGGTAGTTATGAAAATTAAAACTGTATGTTGCGCGATAACCTGTGACCGCAAGCGTTAAATCGTTTGCAACTGCTGATGACCGCTAAGGTGCCGGTTGTAAACTGCTTCTTTGTAAGCTAACTAATGGACGTAATACTGACCATGTCATTCCGCAAAATACACAGATTGAAAATATGGTCATGGAACCTGAAAATAGAAGGCCTAGGCTCACTCGGACTGTCATGCCAATGATCATAATGATAATTGCGTAGTAAAAAAATAAATAAAATCACGGCATATGAAACTTACGTGATCTACTCGACATTTAAACCCGGTTTTATTATCCCTGTATAAACAAGTAGCCATTTTAATTAAGACGAACTAGTTGCTCAGTATTGGAAGGTGAACATTCCAAAGTGCTGTCCGGAATTTGAACCTGCGTTCTTATGCTCTGTAAGAGACTGTTTAACTACGGAGCCACGGTAACTCTCATCGATACATGCTGTTGACAACTATTGACGTAGCATTGAAATCACTGGCAGTATTAGTTTTTATATTTCAAAACATAGAACAATAAAAGAAGTCCTGAAGATTTATAAATGCGAATAATGTGAAAGATTCAGCAATTTTCCCAGCACGTTAAATTAAACCAACATCTACATTTTACTGCATTTTAAATACCGTAATAAATTCCCCGCCAATCCAAATACAACATTAAACATGTAACAACATAATTCGCTTGAAGCAATAGGCATATTCTTGTTCTTCTTAACACAAGTAACATAAACATGCAAAGAAAGAACATTTAAAACAATACAAAATAAATCCGAGTAAAGATAAACGTACGTTAAACACTTGAAGACAAGTAGAATTATACTCGAGTTGGAAAGTAGGATGCATTTAACGTTTTAAACAAACCTCACAATGCTATCTACTTCTACCTACATAATAGTAATTTAGACCAGAATTCTCATTAATTAATACTACCGTAGATGTAGTAAAAACCGGACAAATTATAAGTTGTAATTAATGATTCTGTTGAGATATCAAGCAGCGTACATTTATTCTATGTAAACTTGATATCTGTAAATCACATGACTCCCGGGACGCAGTTAAATTAAACACAACTAAATACGGTTTTTTGCTACGACCCTCATTGAACTTCAGTCTAGTTCGGGTCAACGTTTAAGCCCCTATCAGACGTGATACTATACTCCACCAATAAACTAACTACGGTTACTCTTGTTAATCTACAACTTTCATTTCAACTCCCAATATATACCTATTTAGATTTTAAAGAACATTACTTTTAAGAACGTTAAAGCAGCTTGAAAGAAAAATCGATTCGTGAAGCCCATAACAACCAAGCAGACAAATAGCTGAAGAGAATAAATAATAGGACGAACATTTAGAAAATATTGAAGAAGGAAATTCCTACGTGGGTTGGGGTGTCAATCTCCGGGAGTAAATACTACACATAAATGTATGACTAATAAACTCTAATCTGATTTTAATTCTTTAGTATCTACCAGATGTGGTATTTACGCAAAAGTCACTCATGTATCTGTCTGTACAGTAGAAATTGTAGCCAAACGGCTTAAGATAGCTCTTTGGCCCACATATAACAACTGCTTTAACTGCGATATGACCCCATTAATTAATATGAATACTGACTCACGACTTCGTGGCCACAGGTACAAACTTAACCACGAAAAATACAAAAAGAATGTACGTGCTAATTTTTTGACCAACCGAGTGTTTGTATCTTGGAATTGTCTGCCCGCAGAAGTTGTCCAAGCTCCATGTCTCAACGCTTTCAAGAACCGGCTGGATGAGTACATTAATTTGTTCCATTTAAGCTTTAACTTTTTGTTTTCATTTATTTCTGTTTAGTTTTTTTTTTTTTTACTTAATCTTTATTTACTTTATTTATGTTGAGATGTATCATATATTTATGTATGTATATATTTATTTCTGTATGTTCTATATATTTTTGTTTTGTATCAATATGTATGAACACACAAGCCTCTGGCTTTGTTCAGTATAATAATTAATAATAATAATAATAATAATAATAATAATAATAATAATAATAATAATATACGTAATATACTAAGAGTTCAAAAACCACATCACGAAATAAATATAAACAAATATGTATTTAATGAAAAAATAAATATTTTTTTATGAGATTTTCGCTAAATATATGCCAAAAAACTTTTGTTTGTAGATTATACAAATAATATTGGACATATTAAGTACATAAAATTTAATCAGTTACATAAGAAATTATTATTAAAGTCTTTGAGTAAAACATTAAGAAAATTGATGTAGTCTAAGGTATAAAAAATTTAAATTATTCTAAAGTTGCATTAAAATAGATCGAAATTCATCCAGAGAGTAAACAGCATTACTCAGGAATAAATATTTTAGTTTAGCTCTAAATTTGGCGAGTGTAGGAACCATAAACGATATAATGTATACAAAAAATGTAGATCTTAACTAGATCTAAAAAAAGTCTGGGATATACCCATGTACTGATATCGTGTATTGCGTAATTTTCTGTTTTAAACGTAACAGTTTTTGTATTATAAAGTTTGTGGGTGCATAACATCGGAGTTTTATAGTCATGTATCAATTATTTTAGAATAATAAATTAGACCATTTCACGTAAAATCATAATATATCTAACACTATACATCAAAGATTAATAATAACGCAGTTATCCCAGCGTAAACAGAAGCCCGAAATGCAAAAATGTTGAGAGTTGTGCAATTTGTCAAAAGGTGGCAGTGCTAAGTAATTATTTATGCTCCACTGCCTAGCGGTAGTTAAAATTACTATACCTATCATTGTATATATAATATTAAACTATATAATCGTTAACTATATAATGTTCCACTTTTTTGGAATTAATATAGTGAAATACCATAGCGAAGCACGGGTACACCCACTAGTACTAATTTTAAAACATATAGATAAAAATTAATTATAGTGTAAGAAGTCGTTACGGGCCGCAAAAATTCAAGAATTGGGCCGCCAGTTTGACACCCCTGATTTCAAATATACACTCCAGAGTTCGGTCTAGTATCTTATTAGATCCATAAAAATACTCTGCAAATTTTGATGCATAGATAGTAATTTTATTTCAGTTTGCAAGTTGTGTATAAGAAAATTTTAAGAAATATTCTTGCGCTTCCCCTTTAACGCTACGTACAACCCCCAGAAATTATTAGTTTCTTATACAAAACTAACAATCTGAAATAAAATTAGTGACAATCTATACATCAAATTTTGCACAGAATTTTTATCTATCTAATAGGGTATTTTTGATTGTAGAAAAAATTATTGTAAAAATGTTATTGCTAAATAACTTAATAATAGGTATTACACAACAATGTTCTGTAATTTTTTATATATATTTGTGGATTTCAAATAATTTTTATATTTATATAGTTTTGTGTAGAAATGTTCAAATAATACGTTAACATTTTTTTCGACATGATTGTTTATAGTTTAGAGCCTTCGTCGAAAAATATTATACTTGATGATAATGAAATGCCACTTGGTACAAGTATTCTTTACGTAAAATGAAACATTTTTATCAGCCGCACCTATATTGAGAACCGCGGCAGATTCGAGGTGGCGGCAAAAGTAGATTACCAAGTACAATAACTATAAGTAATTTTCACAATAGAATAAATTATCTCCAAACATATTTATATAATGAAGCTTTAGCTACAATTTGCCGCATAGTACGCAAATATGCGTCGAATGGTTTACAAGATGGCGTCTATAACGCAAGTTATTTATTTACAATTACATTACAGTTCTTTTGACAATTAAAAATATCCTATTAAGTAGATAAAAATTCGCTCAAAATTTTGATGTATAGATTGTTACTAATTTTATTTCAGGTTGTTAGTCTTGTATAGGAAACTGCACGGTTGTGCGCACCCTTAAAGAGAAAAACTTGGTGAAAATTGTTTTGATAGTGGGGATTATAACAAAAAGATATGACATTGTTGACCTAAGCAATAAATTACACAATTATTTTGACACTATAAAGTTTGACACTGCTGGTTCAGTTAACAAAAACTAAAATTAAAACAGTAGATTCAAATCGTGTCTGAACGGTTATATGTCTACAGTGTGCTTTAGTTGGAAACAACAAGGCGATAGTAAACCTGCTTATGAGGGAGTAAAGAGTGTATTTACTCGTCCAAACGAGCTGGAAGAGTCGGGGGTAAAGTGGTTGGCTGCGGCCGGAAAGCGGGAGATGGATAGCTGGACTATGTGAAGTACGACTACAGTGGAGAAACCCTTTGGGAAAGTCAGACTGCCCGCACATACTACGTAATTTCACGCTGTCTTGCATCCCAAACCTGGCCCAAGTTACTATGTATAGAACGGTGCAAACGGACATTCTACAGGGGTGGAGGACACTCAAATTCTAATGCGGGGCTCAATTAACAACACCTAACTACTTAAACTCAAATAAATTACCAACTGGATTGGATACTAAACATAATGACTATATAACTGCTTAAACTTTAAATTAGAACACTTAATTTTTAATACGAAGGTCATCCAGAAAGTGGAGAACGTTTGCTTATTAATAGAATTGAAGGGCCAAGTGAATGAAGGAAGGTGTTATGTTTAAAATGTTAAATTCTGAGTTAACTGACATTTGGTAAGTTATTGTGTTTTTAGGGTTTTGTAGGTATGACCAAAAAACCTTTATAACGTCATTTTGTCGTCTGTCTGTCTGTCTGTCTGTTCGGTAAAAATTGTAGTCAAACTGCTAAACCTAGAGAGTTGAAATTTGGTATGCTTATACAACTCTTTGACCCGCACAAAGGTAAAATATTAAAACATTTAAAAAACATATCCCCCTAAAAATATAAACAAATATCAGCTCATCGAAAAAAAAATATATTTTTTTAAAATTCTGAGTAGGGTATCAAATGAAATCTCTTGGTACGTGGATTAACGATCAAAATTTTATTTTTGCAAAATAAATTATTTAGAGGAGATTTTTGCCAAATTTTTGCCAAAAAAAAATTGTCCCACACCCTGTAGCTCAGATGGTTTAAACTAAAAATCTGAAAAAATTCTAAGTAATGCACATTTATGTGAACCGGAATAGTACAACAGGAATTTTTGATCAGATTATGTTTTCCGAAAATAACGCGTTTTTTGTGCTTTTTGCTTCACTACCTAAAATATTTAATAACTTATCTAAGCCTGTGAACCAGTGTACTTTGATAGTCTAATGGCTAACATACTCGCGTTCTAATTTGCAAACTAATGTTGGCTCCGCTCTCAAGGCAATTTTATTTTTTCTGTTTTTTTAGCATTTTTATTTTGTTCAAAACTCTAGTTATATTTGGGCAAATGCATTTAATTTCTAAAAGCGTAAATTTAATAATCAGTGAAAATTGTCGAAATTGAATACACGAAATCAGAGGGGCGGTGTTATGACTTAAAACAACCAATCGAAATTTATTATATTGTGAGAATTAGATTTTTTCCACAAATTACTGCATTTTTTCATTTCTTTCGCTACTGTGTGATACCTAAAAAAACTACTTGAGGTCATTGTACATAACACCTTTATCTATCTGTGGCTTCCAAATTATAGATAATAGGAAACTGAGTGTTGTGGTTAGGACAAAAGAGGCTTATACAACCTCATTCCAACAAAAATTTCAAAATTTCAAAAAATTCTACATAACACTTTCATCTACTTGCCCCTTCAATTACTTACCGACGACGCGCGTGCAATATATTGTAAAGCTGCTATCAGAACTCTTAAATTAGTCGACAATGGGCTATGACTTATGCACTGTTGATTGTCACTAACAAGTTTCTCATATGGTAACGCGAGCAATTGTTCAGAGCTCTAAATTTAATACGTTATACGTTATAGATTGTCGATAGTTTTTCAAACTTACAGCTAGTGAGTTGTTTTAATGAGACAGACATATAAGCACATTGGCTATCTCAGTCTATATCGTAAAAAATGTTTACATTGTATGCCTTTAAATAACCTAACAAAATGTCATCGCGCCGAATACAACAAATCTCGCCCGAAATTACAAAGACGAACAGTAAATATGATCAATTTTAGTAGGTTTAGTTAGTAAAAATCTAGGACAGCAGAATTAGACACGATAATAGATGCGGACATCGTTATTTTGGATTACTGGATTGCTGGATTGCTTTGGATATTTGGATTTTGCCATTGCTGATAGTTCTAGGCTAGAATAGTACGATATAATCAATAATCATGAAGTATTGTATCAAAAAGATATAATATTTCATGAGTTGTATAAAATATTTCGGACGTTTCGGAAACTGTTTCCGTCTTCAGCAGTCACGAAAAGTGATAAACATTTCAATTTACTTCGAGTATTTATACCAGGTATTGTAAGAGTGGGATCAGGTTATAGGTGTGCTGCTATTGTTTGGTTGCTTTGATGGTGGTTGGGGTCAGCTATAGGAAGGGATGGGACTGTGAATATTATGCTTCTTTAGTCTCAAGCATCTTACCAATCTCAAGTAAGATGATGATGATGATGATTAGATAGATGCAAATTCTCTTTTGATACATATCGAGGATGTCAAGTTAGGCCTGTGCTATGACTTGTTGCTTTTGGTGACGACAGAGAGCTCATGGACAGGCTGATACGCTTCCTGAGAGAATCGAACTTACTGTTTTATTTGTGAAGTCTTGCAACTTATTTTAATGTGTTTTATTATTAATCTGTGATATTCGATGGTAATTGGTCCCTTTACAGCCTCTTACCATCACCCTGCGTCTGTTAATTTTTTCGAACAGACTTATTATATTTATTTGTATTTGTCAGTGCAAGATTTCTATAATTGAGTATGTTTATTTTTAATGATTTTATTTATTTATTTATTGTTTTTAATATGTAGTGTAGTCATATAGATGGGCTGCGTTAGGCGCAAATAGCCTTTGTTGCTGTGCGCCAAAATTTTTAACTAACTAACTAACTCTTTTATTTCAGATTGTTTGTTTTATATTAGAAACTTGTAATCTGTGAGTACAATTTAGATGTTTTTTTTTTATAATTTTGATAACAAATTATAGATGAAATCCTGAAATTTGACATATGAAAATTAGGATCAATATATGTATATATTCATATGGTTAAATATATCTAAAAAAACATTATTTTAATAATATCCATTACAATAAAACTATTCTGACAGTTTAAATTAAAAAATATAGAAAAATTCAGCGTATAATGTCAATAAAATATTTGAATTTCTAAATTAAAATTAAAAATTAAATTGATAATTTAATGAACTGAATAGCGACTTTTAAATATGAATCTATATAATTAATATTTAGTCTGAAAATTCAAACAAAGAATTAAAACAATAATAACAGAAATGAATTTATTAATTTTTAATGCAATTTTTCTATTCGGCGAAAAATCAAATTAATGTTTAATCAAAAATTTAATGTGATTTTGAAATAAGCATTATAATTTATAATCGAATTTTTAATCAATGTTCAAATAATAAGTGCAGAATAACTAATTCAGACATGGGAAACTTATATTTCTTCAGGGACAACTGTCGAAAATTAATCAAAACTATTTGACGGTACATTAAATTTGTTTATAATTGGCGAATTTATATTGTACATTACCCACGGGTAACTTAAATAAATCTTCTTATTGAACCAATTTATTTTACACTGATTTAATTAATTTCAAACTTTTGGGCCATATCTATAGTGAAGAAAATATATCTGACACTTAAGCTGCGTTCAGAGCTCTTTAAATTAGTGGACTGTTCACTGTGAATTGTGGATAAGTTTAGTATATAGTTTTAAGGTTCAAGGCAGCGTTTACAGCTATGGAAATTAGTGCGTTACGAATAGTGTGATATCTGTGTGTCTGGCAAAATGAGTGGAGCAGCATACAGAACGTTAAGTTGATTAAGATTAAGGAAGACGTTAAACCATGAGGTTCTTCCTGCAGGATTAACCACAGGGAGGAAGCCGCCATCACACGCCTCCGTATAGTCCACAGTTGGTGGACCCATGGACACCTTCTTCGAGGTGAAGGCTCCTCTCTCTCTGAGACGTGTAACACAAATTTATGTTACACTTTGTAACTGAATGTGTCCAATTCGAGTATGTCAGAGAGAGATTAGGCCTGTGCTATGACCTGTCAGTTGCTTTAGGTGACGACAGAGTACCCATGGACAGGCTGATACTCTTCCTGAGAGAATCGAACTTACTGTTTTATTTGTAAAGTCTTGCACCTTATTTTAATGTGTTTTATTATTAACCTGTGATATTCGATGGTAATTGGCCTCTTTACAGCCTCTTACCATCACCCTGCGTCTGATCAACTTTCGAACAGACCTTTTATATTATTTATTTGTATTTGTCCGTGCAAGATTTCTTTAATTGAGTATGCGTATTTTTAATGATTTTATTTATTTATTGTCTAATTTATTGTTTTTAATACGTAGTCTAGTCATTTAGATGGGCTGCGTTAGGCGCAAATAGTTTGTTGTGTACGCCAAAAATTTTAACTAACTAACTAACTAACAATATAACTAATTCAGACATGGGAAACTTATATTTCTAACTAAACCTAACCTAATTACCTAAATTGATCATATTTACTGTTCGTCTTTGTAATTTTGGGCGAGATTTGTTGTAATCGGCGCGATAACATTTTGTTAAGTTAAGTAAAGGCATACAATGTAAACGTTGTCTACGATGTAGACTGAGATAGCCAATGTGTTTATATATCTGGCTCATTAAAAAAACTCACTAACTACAAAATTTGGAAAACTATCCACAATCGACAACGTATAACGCTTTAAATTTAGAGGTCTGAACGGTTGCTCGCTTTACCACATGACAAACTTCGAGATACGATTCAAAAAAAAAAATATTACAATACTTTTATTCATTTTATTTCATTTCTTTGCTCTTCCTCCGGTGTCACTCTCTTTCTTCTCCAGTCTTTCGCCCATCTTTCTCCCTTCCCTTCCTCGCTCATCAGTTCCTTTATCTCTTCCTCCCAAACTGCCATATCTCTGCATCTCTTCGCTGATTGTTCAATGATTTCCTCTTCCTTCTTACACATTCTACAGAACTTGTTCTCTGGCTTTGCCCAATATCTATTGTTCCATTATTCGTTGCCGCGTCTTAACCTCACTATCCTCCTGACACTACCCCCTGATTTTCCTCTTTTCTCTTTCAAATATCTTGGTATTCCGATCACTCATCTTTTCACACTCCTCGAATTGTCTATTCTGTCCGTTCTTTCCTGCTTCTGTACCTCCTTATCTCTCATTCTCAATTCTCCTACTATATCTGTTCCTCCATTTCTTTTATCTCTGCTTCTCTTATGTCCATTCCAAACTTCCAAAAGTACTCTTTACTTGTCTCTCCCCATGCGAAATTTTTGCCTTTTTGTTCTTCATTCATTCTTTCTTCCCAGCATTCCCTTACTATTTTTCTATTCCTTTCCCTTCTGACTTTCTCCTCATATTTCACTGTCCTCGCTCCGGTACCCACTCTCAGCTTTTCCCTCTTCATTTCCTCTCACAATATATCCTGTTGTCGTTCTGTCTACCTACAACTCTTGTTACTCTTCTATAATATTCAACTGATTCTGACGTAATCTGACAAATGATCAAGCAGTGACTGTCAATATACTCATTTAAAACACCCTTATATCAAAGTAATACTAACAAAATTACAGTTGGTCAGTTATATAACTATCACCCTTGTATATCTAAGGATTTAATCCCAAAATGTTGGTGTCACAAACCAATTAGTTCACTAGATTTATAAGAATCAAAAACGAAGAATAGGGGGCGAGATTTGGGGTCTGCAAATAAACCCCGTCACGAATCGAAGCAATAAATCACTTATTAACTTCGTTTTCTAATGTAATTTTTATTTATTTCCAATATTTTTATGAAGATTTACGATCGGAATTTAACGCGATTAAATGATTAAAATTAAGTTAAATTCATGCTCGAATTACACGTACATAATAAACATTACTTAATATGATTGTATGAGCATGTTGAACTTTTCGATACAAAATTATAAATTAAAAACAAAAACCGTATTGAGAACTGACACGCTCGAAGACGCTGTCTGGTGGTCAAATATTGTACTAGTACTGTTTGAACTTATTACGTATGTTTTAGTGTTGAATTTTTGATAGAATGTCGACAGAAGTTGTGAAAAACTATAAAAGCAGAATATATTGTAGTGGTTTTCGCTGGCATTCAAGACAGGACAAAGCATATTGACAGCTGAGTACTAGAGCCAACAACCAAATTGCCTTGGATCACAGCTAGAGGTCTGCACGGGCCTATTTTGGACCACTTTTACATGGCCCGGCCCGTTATGTTTCCAGTCTGGCCCGGTCCGAGCCCGAAAATATTAATACAATTATTGCATCTACCCGGCCCGAACCCGACAAAATTTTAATTTCGGCCCGAATAAACCTCGTTAAAAATACATTATGATACAAAAATTGCTTACAATTTGTATACCAGGTCTACAAGTATGAAATGCGGATTTTTTTCAAACTTGTCGCGCAAACAGAGTGTATAGTTCAAAGTTTCAACACATATGGCGTTTTGTTAAGTTATCATTAAGTGTCAAATGCGTATAGGTTATAATTTGAAAAGTGATCATATAGTTTTGTTTTACTGTGTTAAAAATGTTAAATTTTGTGCCAAGTAAAGAGCATTCGCGGACAGTACTACTGTTTTGTTTTCATTTGAAAAAAACTGCTGCTGAATCATACCGACTGCTTCGAGAAGCTTATGGTGAATATGCTCCATCGCAAGATACGTGTGAACGATGGTTTCGGCGTTTCAAAAGTGGTGACTTTGATCTTACAGACAAAGAACATGGAAAACCTCCAAAAAAATATGAAGATACAAAATTGGAAACATTGCTACAGGAAGACGATAGTCAATAACAAAAACAACTAGCAAAGCAGTTAGGCGTTAGTCAACAAGCTGTTTCCAATCGCCTACGAGAGATGGGTAAGATCCAGAAAGTCGACAGATGGGTTCCACATGCATTGAATGAGAGGCAGATGGAAAAACGCAAAAACACTTGTGAAATTTTGCTTGCACGATACAAAAGAAAGTCTTTTTTGCATCGTATCATTACTGGCGATGAAAAATGGATTTATTTTGAAAATCCCAAACGCAAAAAATCATGGGTGAACCCAGGCTCACCATCAACATCAACTGCAAGACCGAATCGCTTTGGCAAAAAGACGATGCTCTGTATTTGGTGGGAACAAAAGGGTTTGGTCTATTATGAATTATTAAAACCTGGTGAAACAGTTAATACCCAACGCTACCAACAACAACTGATCGAATTGAACCATTCGCTGCTCATAAAACGACCATAATACGAAAGAAGACAGCACAAGGTAATCTTTCTTCACGATAACGCTCCATCACATAAGACAAAAGCAGTTTGCAACACATTGAAGGCACTGAAGTGGGAAGTGGTACCCCATGCCGCTTACTCACAAGACTTGACCCCTTCAGATTACCACTTGTTCGCATCGATGGGTCACGCACTTGCCGAGCAGCACTTTTGTTCATATGAAAATGTGAAAGAATGGCTAGATGAATGATTTGCGGGAAAAGAGGAAGAGTTCTACTGGCGAGGTATTCACAAATTGCCTGAAAGATGGGAAAAATGTATAACTTCTAATGGAGCATACTTTGAATAAATAAACTTTTACTGTTCTTTTGAGTTTAATGTGTTTTATTTTAAAAAGTAATCCGCATTTCATACTTGTAGACCTGGTAATTATAAAACTAGAAATTAAAAAAATATATATATTTTTTAACGAAGGTTTAAAAATATAATATTTAAAGGTATTATTGTTCTTATCTGGCCGAGACCGAATGTAATACATGTCAGTCGGCCCGAACCCAGCCCTCGGGCCGGGTCGGGCCTGGGTCCACGAGCCAAACCAGAGCTCGTGCAAACCTCTAATCACAGCGCCGCCATCGGTAATGTAAAAAACTAATTTTTGTTCCTAAATCTACGTCTTAAGAGCTTTCATTTGATACCACACAATAAATTTTTAAAAGTATTTTTTCAACGGTACAAAAAATGCGATATTTTTCGAAAAAATGATCTGATCAAAAATTTCTGTTGAACTTTTCCGATTTCTATCAATGTACATGATTTTTTTTTCTTCAGTTTTTGTCGAACCCCTGTGGGAAATAGTGTGGGAGGCAACATTTTTGACACATTTTTAAGGAATATCTCATTAAAATATTTGATTTTTCAATAATATAAATTTGTTTGTTTTATCCATTCAGTGAGAGGTTTTATTTGATATCCCACGCAAAATTGTTAAAAAACATTCATTTTTTTCATGACATATTTGTTTATATTATTCCCACGAGATGCTTTTTTGAACTCTCAATAGTTTTTCTATATGTGGGTCAAAGAGTTGTACAAGGATGCCAAATTTCAACTTTCTATGTCCAGCAGTATAACTACAATTTCTACCGAACAGGATTTTCTTTGATCATACCTACAAAACCCTAATAATTAATATTAATATAAAAAGGCTGAGTAAGATTTACTTGAAGTTGTTGAAAAAACCAAAACAACTAACTCAAAATCTGGTTTGATCGAGGAATCCGTATGTTCTTACTTAAGCTGGATTAAAAATTATTCTATTATTTTGTGTATACAAGGGTGTGTCCGATGACATCATTAATAAATTATTTTCATTGTACGCTAGTTGACATCTAATATTTTAAGTGGCAAAACTTTTACTATTAAAATTTGTCAAATCATGTTACTCCCACGTCTTGTGAACAAATTGTCAGTGAATTTTTTTTGTAGAATGAATGAAATATTATTTACATATCAGGGGCGGCTACTCGTTAAATTTCAGAGGGGCGTTAGGCATAGATGAAGCAGGCGTTTGCCTAAGATTATGGTTGATAATCACTGGATTAGACTAAAAACTTCTCGTCAGAACATACGCGTTGTTAGTTTCGTTGAATTTAGTTAATAAACTAAGTTCTGCCGCATAAATTTACCACACCGTGATTACAATCTTATCAGTCTACCAATGTCTGCATAAACAAATATTTTTTGTAGCTAATTAAACAGGCTGTAACAATTAATAATGCCCGTTTGAACGAAGACTATATAATATCGCATATTATGTATGTAAGTTTTAACACAAATGATTCATTGTTAAAATAAAATTTTGGCATTAGTTACCCATCTTAGGGATTTCTCAACTTCCACAAGACTTTTTTTGTGCAATAAAATTAAAATGTGACCGGAAGACGTTGTACGAGCTGCGCCATCATATGAAGATGGGCGCAGTATTGGAATATCGCTGGTGTTTTGGATTTAGATTAAAATCTATTAATTACGCTATAAAGCATCATCAGCAAACTGGCCTATACATAAAATACCTGGTTCAAATCATCCACAAGCCATAAGTGCTCGAAACGACTGATTTCGTGATGAAATTGTCAATTAGGGTAAGAACTGTCCAAAGACGACTGAGGAAACAAGGGCTCTTCTACAGAAGACCTGTAACTTGCCAGGCTTTTCTCGCAAATTATCGAGTTGGAAGATTGCGTTTTGCTAGTGAATATTTGAATTAACTGGACGCAAACTATAGCAGTATATTATGCAGAAATGAGTAGCGGTTAAGTTTAATTCTCCAGATGGACGAGAACAAGTGTTCTGAATGTCTAGTAATCTAGGGACTTTATTGAAAAGAAGAGAGCAAAGTCGTCTACCGACCAGTTTTCCAAAATACCACTACGTAATTTCTTGAAAATAAAATAAAGTTATCGATTAATTATTTATTAATCGAAACCAAAAATATCATGTAATTAATCGATTAACTGAAACAAATTAATCGATTATTTCAATCATTCGATTAATCGTTTGCATCTCTAGAATCCACTTTCGTTTTGAATACACAAAAGTTTAATAGACTTGAACCCTCTTTTAATCTGGCTCCATCAGTTTTAATGTCGGCGTGCCACCACTGCATGACGTATTTATACAGTGTGGTGTAGGTATCGTGTGATATAAGAGTACGTGTGCGGTTGTATTGTGATTTCCGGTGTCTCTACATACCGGATATGCAACTGTGGTATGTTGTTAATACACAAATATGATGTAATGTGCTTTACGAGAGCATTATACGCTTAATTGCTCATAGAATTTGTTATTTATTAATCATTATCAATGAACCGTTTCCTTACTATTACTATATTTGTTGATCATTCAAGAAATTCATTCATTTTATACGATTAGGTGTCATTTTCCCAAGATACACATTAACTACACATAATTTAAAATCTTGGCGAGGTTATACGAGAAGTTGTATCCTTACAGATAAAATACAATTAAAAAGATGCAAGAATGAGGACATTATTCTCGAGATCAAGCGCGCACCCTGGGTGGAGGCTTGAGCCCCCGTCTACAGGGCTTAAAAAATACGTGATTTTTATCAAAATACAAGTGATGACGTTTTTTAAGGTCATTACTTGTATTGTGAGTGAGGACAAAATATATTTTAAAACGTTAATTGTTTCTTTATTTGATGAGACATTATCAAAAATATTGTACCACAATGATACAGTTTCTTAAACGTATATTAATGACTTGTATAATCAATTAAAAACACTAAAGTCACCCAGTGAAATATTCCTCATCATTAGTTATAACGTCGTTGTCAAAGGTTTTAAGCAATTCCGTCAGAGAAGCAGAGTATGTACAATGGAAATTCGCGTCCATGTTTGTTTTGGACAATGAGCGCAGTTGAGACAAAAACACCTTGCATCGCGAACACAGCGCTGTTTTAATACCAACCACATCTTATAACACCAAGTTTACTCCAAGGGCATGATGTATAATATTAAGCAGTTGGTATTATGTGCTAGATGCAAGAAAAAGTTTTTATAGTCTGAATTTATCAATGATATTTGGACAGACAACAACAGGGTTTAGAATAAATGAAGAATGATAATGAAAATATGGAAAAAAATTAAAGGTTCGGCGACCAATGACAGTAGTTAGTATTGACAAAAGAAATAAAAATGTAAAAATTCCTGACAATTAACAAAGCATGATGGAGTAATCAGTCTTTAAAGACATATCATTGACTTCAGCCAAATCAATTGAAAATGGAAACGAAACAATGATGATATTCGAGTACTGTATTCACGACAGTGGCGCAACTTCATTTATTGGGCTCCCGAACAATTTTCTTTAGGACGCTCTTCTAGTACCTCTCTCAAATAGCAAGTAGAAAGTATTGTAAGATAAAACTACGGAGGTACGTTCGGTACGATTGCAGGAGATAGCAGTGGCAGTAGACATTTCATATGACCGGGCCATTGCATTTTACATCAATTTTAATTTGGACATGAAGATGGGTGCCGCGTTTGCTAACAAACAACCAAATGCAAGAGCGAATGACCATTTCTAAGCAATGTCTAGACATGTTCAAGCGCAATAAAAAAGATTTTTTGCGACGTTTGTAACTGTCGATGAATCGTGGCTACATCACTACACTCCGGAGACCAAAGAACAATCAAAACAGTGGATAACACGCGGTAAACCAACCCAGAAGAAGGCCAAGATGATGCCATCAGCTGGTAAGGTTATGGCTACCGCCTTTTGAGATTCCAGAAGAATAATTTTTAAGACTACTTACAACATGGAAGAACAATAACAGACCAGTATTATGCGACGTTGTTAACGGATTGAATAAAGAAATCAAATACAAAAGACCTAAGTTGGCAAAGAAAAAAGTCTTGTTCCACTAAGATGCATCTTCCCACAAACCGATACTTATGATGGCAGAACTGCATGAATTACGATTCGAATTAATCGAAAATGCATCGTACTCACCAGACCTTGCTCCCTACGATTTTTTTCTGTTTCCAAAACTCAAAAAATGGTTGGATGGAAAGAAATTCTCATTAAATACTGAAATGCCGACCAGCGTAGCGTAGAGGTAACACACGTGTCCTGCGGTGCTCGGGTTTGAATCCTGTTCATGCATGAAATTTTCATTACAAAAAATTAGAATTGTACTGGCACCTGGCCCAAGTAGCAAAGAACATAAACGTGAAATAAAATAAAAAAATAAATATAAAAACTGAAATTGTCAAAGCTGTAAATGGATCTTTCGAGAGTTTAGGTAATTCTTATTTTTCTGAAGTTTTTTTTTTATTTTAAACTAATTAATGGTTGCTTCAGCTTGTCAGGCTATTGGCCACCAGATACATATGTTACTTACGTTAATATTACATATATACATTTGCGTGGGATTGTACATACAGGGTGAGTGGGGAGGAATGGGCCGAACTTCAGGAATATATTGTACATGTAAAAATAAGTAAAAAAAAACTCTAATGTTGTTGAGCGATTGTCTATTATTTTCAAGTTATAACGTAATTAAAACACTTTCTATCGAACATCGGGCCGAACTTTATATAAAAACAAGTAAAAATTCTAACGTTGTTATACGATTGTCTTCTGTTCAATAAATAAATCATTAGTAAAACGATGTTCGATAGAAAGTGTTTTAATTACGTTATAACTTGAAAATAAAAGACAATCGCATAACAACATTAGAGTTTTTTTTTACTTATTTGTAAATGTACAATACATTCCTGAAGTTCGGCCCATTCCTTCCCACTCACCCTGTATAGTTTTAACAATATATTATATAAATTAGATAGTTATATTTTTGAGGCTATGTTTATGTCTTTTAAGAATTGGATAACCCGAGATTCTGTGTCCGTGTTGTTGGCTAGCAGGTCCTTAAATGTAGTTAGTAAGGAGTTTGAGTCTCTTTGCCTTTGGTACTGGCCACACTCTAAGAGAATGTGTTCCACGGTTAGTCTAGTATTGTATGGACTGCATATTGGTGGATCGGTTCTCTCAAAGATGTACTTATGGGTGTACATAGTATGGCCAAGTCTCAATCTTGTCAGTATGACTTGTTCTTTTCTGTTTGTATGACAATTCCGCTGTTTTACAGTATCTTTTATTCGATGGAGGTGATTGGTGTCTGCTGTATTTTGCCATACAATTTTCCATTTTTCTTCGAATAAAATTGTTCAAGTCATAGCTAGGTATATGCATATCTATTAGTTCACCATTTACGGCTTCTTTTGCTAGTTGGTCAGCTTCTTCGTTGCCTTCTATCCCTATGTGCGAAGGTACCCACATTTAACAAGGTAGGAATTTCTCTGTAGAAAAATAAATACAATTTCGTCCCAAAAAGTTTTCTATCTCGTCCTAAAAACTTTCCGAGCACGCCTCGTGTCAACCCATCGACATGTAAAAGCTTGTGAACTATAAATTCCTAAATAAAAAAGTACGGCAAATTCTGATTTCGAATTAAAATTTCCCAAGCAGTAGGACATTTTATAAAGGATACATGAATGAAACCATGTCATATATTTTTTTCTAAATCTTATCTAAAACTAAATTCTCATAAATCTGAAATAAATTTAGAGCAAGAGCGCAAATAAAATTTAATTATATTTCAATTCACACCTGTAGACAGTTAATCCTAAGCCTTATTACAGCTAGGTTGTAGATTGTTCAATATAAAAACCTTGGTATATATATCACTAAGGTGTGTTATTTGACCTTGTGTCTATGGGGGAAGGTACAAGAATTATGTTGTCACATGGGGTGCATTCCAACTGTCAAATATATTACGTTAAATCAACATGTTAACAATATTGTAGCATTCTGAAGCCAGTAAAGCCTAGGAAATGCTCCATGCAATGAACATTGACAATTTAGAACAATAAATGACATATTTATCTCTTTTCATTTACTACCACTGATTAAGACTATATATTCACTAGAATAGTACATAATACTAAACCAGAAGGGCGTATGTGTCATGTTTATTTTTAAGGTTTCGTAGGCATGACGAAGAAACTCTTATACCGTCACTCATATGTCAGTCAGTTCGGTAAAAATTGTGGCAGAACGACTGGTACCAGAAATCTGAAATTTGACATGTGCAGGCACGTACAATTGGGCGTGTTCGGGCACCGAAACGAAAAAAAAAAAAATAACTAAGCAACTTATTAATGAATTAATAGGATTCGGACAAGTGAAAAAATAAAATAAAAGAAGTTCATTTAACTAAACTTACGTTCATCAGAGCTAGTTAAAATACAAAATAGATTAAAATGTCTATGAAATGACTACAAATGAAAGCTCTAGTTGTGGTAGATTGATGAGAAAAATTTTATTCATTGCCAAAAATGTGTCAAAAAACTCTTGTTTCCCACCCTGTTTTCCAGAGAGGTTGACAAAAATCTCAATAATGCACATTATTTAACTGAACCGGAATAGATTAACAAGAATTTTTGATTAGATATTTTTTTCGAAACATGTTTTTTTTCAGCAGTTGAATAATAAGATTTTTTTTTTTAATTAATCCAAATAAATCAACAATTATAATTTGGGACTCCACCCTATTTCCGAGAAATAAATTTATCTTTATATCCTTCGAGCATAGTGTTCTTTTTTTCAGTCTCAATATTTTTCCTGTATGTAGATCAGAAGAACTGTAGATGCATTCTAAACTTCAATTTTCTAGATTTAGTCGTTTTACCACCATTTCTAGTGTACAAACAGACACATAAGCAAATTCTTGACTATACCTACGGAGAGCGAAGCAAGAGCTAACAAAATGAAGGTATAATTTAAATCTACCGTATTAATGAAGCGACAAAAAGAGAAGCACTAAAATTCATTCGGACTTTAACCAGCGAACTTTGCTGACGATTGGCGACAAACACGT
Organism: Liopterus haemorrhoidalis; assembly: GCA_963971575.1. Classification (NCBI taxonomy): domain Eukaryota; kingdom Metazoa; phylum Arthropoda; class Insecta; order Coleoptera; family Dytiscidae; genus Liopterus; species Liopterus haemorrhoidalis. Next base: position 43,791,085 of record OZ020612.1, on the reverse strand, counting down.
GAGTGACGACAGGCACCCAGGAATTTTTCTTGGGGGGGGGGGGACTCAGAAGACGAAATTATTGAAATTATGAAAAAGGTTCCCAGTTCTAAAATACAAGTAATGACCTAATAAAAAGGTCTTCACCTCTAATATGCAAGTGATAGCCAAAAAAACAAATTTCTATTTTAACAAAAACGATTAACAACGATAACGACCACATGCGTTTGAAGCTCTTGGGGGGGACATTACTTATATTTTGACAAAAACACGTAAAATTCACACGTTTTTGAAGCTCTTGGGAGGGTCAAACATTTTAGCCCCCCTTGGGTGCGCGCCTGGTTGGTAGTACAGTTTCCCGCAGAGAGGTATGATGTTTTTGAAATAACTGTTACTTGCGCTTGGGTGGTCACACTGTTTTCGGAATGGTTGATATCTACTCGTCAACAGATGCCATTTCAGTAACAATGGAGCCTTGGTCTGTAGCACATCGTCTGTTTATTTACAACACCTTCATTGAAACGGGTCGTTCTATGGGTGCTCACACAGCGACGATTTTGAAACCATTAAAAAAGCCTACCTAAAAGCTCAAGCTTACATTAACAAACCACGTACTCTTGAAGAGATTTCCGAAAACATAACGTGAGAAAGGATTCCACGTGCCATGCTGCAACATTGTATGGACAATTTCGCCACCCGTCTAGAAGAACGCCTCGACAAAAATGGACGCCACCTAACTGATTTTGCAAATGGCAATGTACCATAAATGTACAATAAATTTTTAAACTGGTTTGAAATTAAATGTGTGACAGTCTTTTCAAAAACATCATACCTCTCTGCCTGACACTGTATAACGGTTTGTTGGTTATACCTACAATACTAAATAAACTCTGTATTAAATTGTTTTAGTATCTAAAACAAAAGTAATAAAAGACCCTGACAATTTCCATAGGGGAGAAATGAAGTTGTTAAACAAGCTAAGCAATCAGATTTCTCTAAGATATGGGACATCAAAGAACTGTCAGATCTCCTTCAGATATATACTGTAAGCAAAACTTCTGTATGACATATGTATTCAGTTTTGTAGTATCCTCACGTGACACGTCATTTTATATTGTAATGAGATGACCATATTTCCCCTTCACATGTTGGGATCTGTGGTAGATCGACATAAAAATGAGAATCTTATGCCTTCTTCTTTTTATTCTATTTTCGTAAATCTCTGAATTCATTTCAGTGCGCACTGCATTAGTAAGAAATTGCTGCAATTGGCATAAATTGATAAGAATCTTATTCCTACAATTTTTGTAAGCACAAGATTTGTGCATTTCGATAAAGAAATATTACTTTTTTACGCAAAGACATTTTTATAAATTTATTCCGGACGTAACTGTATATTAAATTTATTCAATGATACTGAAACAATATTTATTAGGAAAGTAAATGAGGGGAAAATGAAAAATAAGATAAACGAATAAGATTTCATCACAGAAACGGATTATACAAAATAAATTTAAATTTACAATAAGAAGCATTTTAGAATTGCAGGAAAAATATTAATGCGGATGCTCTGAACATGCTTTGATTATTTTGATAAATTGCTACAATCAATTAATTCTAAAACTATTAAGATGCGCAGTAGCGGACTGGCAAATTAATAAGACAATGGAAAATATTGTAAGCCGACCTCATTTAAAAAAAATATTCTCAATTTACAAAAATTGAAGTCATTCCGCATAAATTTAAATAATCAAATTACAATAGGTATATAAAGAGAAATAAACTTTGAATCAATAGAGTAAATTTTACAAATTAAAAAAAATGTATCGGCAATAATAAAAAATTTATGTCAAGCGTGAATTTTCACACATTTCAGGGTTTTGTAAATATTTAATTAGATTTCAGAGTTTTGTAGGTATTTAATAAGTGAAGAAGCCAACAGAATACTGGATGTCTAGGACTATTTTCTATAATCACATCAAAATTAACAGTTTTTTTATAATCATTTCACTAGTACCTACTAAAAGCTGCCATTTAATTTTTTGAAACAAAATTTAAATATTTCCTGAATCAAATTTTAATTAACACCTATTTGATACTTTAAAAACAAATAAAATCAGCTGTGGCCAACACAGGACCGACTGCCATCACAAAGTACTTATATAAAATACATTCTAGCAGCAGAGTAGAAATAACTTAATATTTTCTAACAGAGATATTTATCAATTTATCATGACTATGGAATATTACATATAAGCAGTGGCGGATCAAGCCTTCGCCGGGCCCAAGACATTTTTGATTTTCGGGCCCCCAACCTATGATTTACGGGCCCTCAACCTACAGGCGTTCAAAGTGAAGACCAAAAAAAAGGTCCTCACCTCCCAAATCCGGGCCCTTGAAAATTACGGGCCCAAGACAAATGTCTTTTTTGTCTAGGGCGAAAATCCGTCACTGCATATAAGTATGAAAAAATAGATACACAGAAAAAAATTCGAAAATAAAAGTTGTTAGTTATTGCTTTTATAGCAACTTTTGTCAAATACATTTTTACGAAATATTTTTCTGTTGTGAAATATTCGCAAAAATCTTAAAATCGACACGAGTAAACTCCCATTTCTAGTTAACCGATTGTTACCAAAAGTTGATCAACTCGTGTCATTGATGTCAAAAACTTAAATATGAAGTGTCATAAAAATCTTGTTAGCCCAATTTGCTCTGCACGTATACACAGACCGACAGACAGACATACATACATACGGACGGACGGACGGACAGACGGACAGACGGACAGACGGACAGACGGACAGACGGACAGACGGACAGACGGACAGACAGACAGACAGACAGACAGACAGACAGACAGACAGACGGACAGACAGACAGATAGACAGACAGGCAGGCAGGCAGGCAGACAGACAGACAGACAGATAGACAGAGAGACAGACATCATGCTAAAAATAGTCAAAACGTTATGACAATCTCGAAATATCAAAATCTGTATGATTACAATACCTCTATATGTTGGCGGTCGGTAAAAAGTAAAGTAATCCTAACAATAGGCTGAATCATGAAATATAATAGTAGGCAAAGCCTACTGAACACTACACACATAAACTCGATTCTCAGCCTTAAAATTTTTTATTTTATTTTTAATTAAAAAAAAAAAAAAAAAAAAACTGTACCTTAGCCATAAATAAAAAACATCCTTAACTTTATTAGCTATAATTTATTCATGAAAAAAAAATTAATTTTGTTAAAAACACAAAAACTGCAATATTAATCTTTTCGAGTTAAACTGGACAGCGATGTTTTTAGTACATTTTTGAAAAAAATCGTATCAATATATACATATATTTGTAAAACTACTTTTCGTTCTTTAATCTAGGTCTTAAAAGCTTTCTTTTGATAACATACAATAAAATTTAAAAAAATAATTACTTTTTTCCACGACTCAACAAAAATAGATATTTTTCGAAAAACTAATCTGATCAAAAATTCCTGTTGAACTATTCCGGTTCTCATTTCTCATCAATGTACCGTATGCAGATTTTTTTTTTTCAATTTTTTATATCAACTCCTCTGAGAGATGGTGGGGAACAAAAGTTTTTTACGTCTTTGTCGAAAATCCCTTATAAAACTTTAAGTTTCAAAAATAATCTATTAATTAATAAACATTTAATAATAATGTTTATCCACACATTAAGATGCTTCTTTTGATACCTCACTCAAAGTATTTTTAATTCTTAACAAAGCTATTTTAATATATTCCAATTTTCATTCAGGTGGAGTAAAGTTGAAGTGTTTGAGCTCAAGTGGGGTTACTGAGTTCGCAGAATTCGGTAAAGTGACTGAGTGATTTAGTTAATCTTACACCTGGGCTAGTCTGAACTACAAAAAGTCCAAGTCCCAATGTAATCATAGTAAGCGGCGTGCACTGTATCTCTAATATTAAGAGGGAGCCAAATTATGTTTTGCCTAGGAACGCCAAAGATCCTCGCCCCGGCCCTGTTTACATTACATTGGATATTTCAAGCTTATATATCTGATCTTTTGTTTTAACTGCCTATAGCTTCTTATGATCTATGCAAATACAGTTATGTAGGAATAAGAGTTGTAAAGTCTGTAAGTAATTCTGCAACACCTATTAAATCCACAATTATGCGTATTTATGTTTACCTCACACCTTTCCTTATTTCCTCATGACGATATTTCATATTCCCAATTAACCTTTGGTCTTATCACTACAGATAATAAATCTCGCTATTAATATTGTATTGTTTAGAATACACCGAATACAAGCAAGTGATTTTGAAACGATATATTGACAAAACGTGTGGTTACAAAATGATGATTAAGTTTGTATTCGAGTGAAGTTGTTTCATGAATTTAACCGTTGTTTGTATATCTCTCGAGCTGTAGTTGCAACGCGAAATGAGACATGAAATCAACTGAAACACTTACTGACATTCAGCCGCGAGAACTGCCGTATAAACATACTATTGAACTCCATTTCATACAATACTCCCATCAGATAAACAGCGGGTGGACACTATTAATTTTACGGGAAAACGCAAGGGCGGCACTATCATTTTTCCTTCACTAATAACGAAGTGCAACTGCACAGAAATTTCGATAATACGCCTTCGTATAGGTCACTGTTAGAGGACTATTGGACATCTCCTCCGAGCCTTCTATTTGTGAGACTTGTGACACAGATTTGTTTATGTCCATATCACAACCAAATACTTCCGGAACGAGGATATCATGTAGAGACCTGTGCTACGAACTTTCTGTCGCCGTATGCTCATAACCATGTGCATTAATCGTTTCCCGCATGTTCTGTTCCAGCCCGGAAAATATAATTTAGTACTTCTTCTATGCAATCCAATATTTTATTAATAAATATCAGATAGTCGTGAAACTGGCGATCTGTGCTTGTCAAATTTTCTTGATTTAAGTAGAGCGATAGATTGTTTCTTATAACATTCTTATTGAACAACTTGCTATTTATAGTTTTAACTCAAATAGTTGTTCTCTAATTAAATTATACTCCAGTAACAGTAAACCATTTGTAAATATGAATAAACTTAAATCAAAAATATTAACGACGTTTTGTGGTGTGCCCCAAGGTGCAATCTTGGGATTTGTGCTATTTTTAATATATATTAATGACTTTCCGAACTCTTTAGATGCAAAATTAATTCTATATGCAGACGACACTATCTTCTGTACTTCTTCTTATATAAATCTATTAAATATATTATACTAAATTGTAAATGATGACTTTCCCAATTTATTTTTATTCTTTACTCTTTACATTAAAACTGCCTTCTATATGCCCACAAAAATTCGCAATAAGACATAATATAAAACAAATTTAATTTTTAATATTCCACTTTTTTTTTCATAATTTAAAAAAGCCTAACTTAAGAACAATAAACTATAGGGACCTGCGGTTTGAATTTTTCAAATCTACAAACTTTTTTCTACCTAGATAAAGAGTAGGACTTTCCTTACCTAACGCCTTTTTGATAGGTGTAGTTTTGAAAATTTGTAAATATTTCATTTTGGAAAATCCGATCTCAAAATCTATATGAGATAGGGCCTGCAGTTTGAAATATTGAGGCCCTAAAAGGCCTGAGAAATCATTTTGAAGCAACTCATTAAAAAAGGTTTTCTTTTGCGAAATTTTTAATTTGTCAATTTATTTTGTAATTTCAAAAAAATCTAACTTAAGAACAATAAAATATTTAGAACTATGGTTTGAATTTTTGAAAGCTTCGTATATTGTTTAGTCTAGAAAAAAATTGGGGCCTTAATAACCCAACTTTACAATAAATACAAATCGTCAAACAAAACATTTGAAAATGGTCAAAAATTGAAAAAATTCTCTTACGAATTTTTCTATTTTCGAGCAAAAATATTTTCTCCCTGATTTACTTCAAAATGTTTATACTTATGTATTTTGAGTCGTAGATTTCAAAAATAATCGCCATTACAAGCTATGGTTTACCGTTTTAAATAAATTCTAAAAAACGCACTAAAATAAAAATCGACAAAAAATTTATGTGAAGTGTGAATATTCACACATTTCAGGGTTTCGCAGGTATATAATAAGTGAAGGCGGTATGCTGAGTGTGTAGGACAAATTTGACTTTGTAGTAATCACGGAAAATGAACGATATTTTTAAAATAATTTATCGTCTGTTAATCATATAATAAGACTGGTTATTAAATTTACGCTCTTAAAAATTAAATACAACATTTGTCAAAATATAACTAGAATTTTGACAAAATAATTTGAACATAATAAAAATGCAAAAAAAAAAAACAGAAAAAATAAAATTCACTCCGTACTCGAACTCGAAACCCTTCGTTAAAAGCTTACGACACCAGTGCTCTAACCCATTGCGCTATTAGACGCCTTGCATGTGAGTGTCTTATATTGGTATAACTTTTGTACTTTGTGAATCAAAAACCACAAAAAATGCGTTATTTTCCGAAAAAATAATCTGATCAAAAATTCCTGTTGTACTATTTCGGTTCACACCAATATACATTACTTAGAATTTTTTTAGATTTTTAGTTTAAACCATCTGGGCTACAGGGTGTGGGACAAATTTTTTTTTGCACAATTTTGGCAAATATCGTATCAAAATAATTTATTTTGCAAAAATAAAAATTTGATCGTTAATCCACGTACTAAGGGCTTTCATTTGATACCCTACTAAAAAATTTTTAAAAATATTTTTGTTTTCGATGAGCACATATTTGTTTATATTTTTAGAGGGTTATGTTTTTTAGATGTTTTAGTATTTTTCCTATGTGCGGGTCAAAGAGTTGTATAAGCATGCCAAATTTCAACTCTCTAGGTTTAGCCGTTTCGCTACAATTTTTACCGAACAGACAGACAGACAGACAGACAGACAGACAGACAGACAGACAGACAGGCAGAGAGACAGACAGACGACAAAATGACGGTATAAGGGTTTTTTGGTCATACCTACAAAACCCTAAAAATGATCATATTTCAACAAATACATATGAGGAGGCGCTTTAAATATATTTTTACGACTCCCCACCGTAAAATTGACAAAAACTGTTTTTCCATACAAATATATAAGTTGCAAACGTTAAATAGTTTGTACCTGCTATTTGTCCGCTAAGCAAGGGCACGGACATGAGTTCAATTCCTACTTACGTCAAATAATTTATGTAAAAATATTTAGGTGTACAAATTACAGGTTCTGCTTAACCGTTCGCAACCAGCTATAAACTGTTGGTGCCTTTCTGTATACGCTAAAAATGGATGTAATACGGACCATATTACTCCTGAATGTACATAGATTAAAAACATAGTCATGAAACATGGAGGCCTAGGCTCATCTCGGGCTGTCGTGCCAATGGTCATAATGATAATGTTGGGCAGTTAAAAAAAATTGATGTGAAGTGTGAATATTCACACATTTCTGGGTTTTGCAGGTATTTAGTAACTGAACGATGATTATTTGGGATGCCAAAACAAATTTTATGTCAAAATATTTTTTTATGAATTTTAATTCGAATGCCTAATACCATTATTTAAGTTTCTAAATATATGCAGTATTTTTTTTATATAGCAAAGTTCATTAAGATTTTGAAAATTGCACCTATGGCTTCCATTGATTGCTTACATCATAAGTCCCGTCCTTTGATTTCGTCAAACATAGAATTAAATTAGAATTTCAACACTTTCCACTGGTTATTAAATTTACGCTTTTAAAAATTAAATGCAACATTTACCAAATATAACTAGAATTTAATTTAAACAAAATAAAAATGCAAAAGAAAAAACAAAAAATAAAACCAACTGGATTCGAACCCTAGTTTGCAAGCTAAGTTATATTAATAAGCGTACGACAAATCCAAGCACGCCACGAGAGCTACTGATCTGGTATGTTACACAACGTATTAAATAGTTAACATATTTTAGTTAAAAACACAAAAAATGCGTTATTTTCCGAAAACATAATCTGATCAAAAATTCCTGTTGTACTATTCCGGTTCACACCAATGTACATTAATTAGAATTTTTTCAGATTTTTAGTTTAAACCATCTGGGCTACAGGGTGTGGGACAAAAAATTTTTTGCACAATTTTGGCAAAAATCGCATCAAAATAATTTATTTTGCAAAAATAAAATTTTGGTCGTTATTCCACGTACTAAGGGCTTTCATTTGATACCCTACTCAGAATTTAAAAATTTTTTTTTTCGATGATCACATATTTGTTTATATTTTTTGAGGGATATGTTTTTTAGATGTTTTATTATTTTATACAACTCTCTAGGTTTAGCCGTTTGGCTACAATTTTTACCGAACAGGCAGACAGACAGACAGAGAGACAGACAGACAGACAGACAGACAGACAGACAGACAGACAGACAGACAGACAGACAGACAGACAGACAGACAGACAGACAGACAGACAGACAGACAGACGGACGGACGGACGGACGGACAGACAGACAGACAGACAGACAGACAGACAGACAGACAGACAGACAGACAGACAGACAGACAGACAGACAGACAGACAGACAGACAGACAGACAGACAGACAGACGACAAAATGACGGTATAAGGGTTTTTTGGTCATACCTACAAAACCCTAAAAAGAGGCAGTTAAAAAAAGTAATGATGCTGATAAATATACTATGCCTTTGATATGACGTGTTGTTTGTCGTACGTTAGTTATTTATACCGTTTACAAAACTTCTCTATTATTACGTGTGGAATTAGCGATTACATAAATGAGCGAAAAAAATTAAAGATAATCAAGAAAGATTGCTAAAGAAACAAGTTACAAAATGAAAACTAAAAGAAAATATTGTTAGAAAAAAGGTACAACTTTATAAATTTTAAAAGTTGGTTTAACGGTTTGAATGATTCTTTCTTCTACAAAAATTACAGTTTTTTAACTGAAGTAATGAACTTGAATCTGATCATTGAGTAGAAGTCATTCATGATGCATGAGGCGAATCCCTGCGCACCCTTCTACGTCCCTGTTCCTTCGATTTGATCGAGCAAGTTGGTACCGCTGTTAAAGCTGTGTGAATGGACAAGATCGGTGGAAGAGTCACACTATTGCACCATCTGTTGTGATGCACCATGGGATTTAATAATAGTCCATAAAATAGTGTGCGCGATGCTCGGCAACATTGTAGATTAGCTCCTGTTTATTTGCCAGGCAGTACGATAAGTTGCCTAACCACCCGGGCACTTCGGGGTAAATTTATGACCATCGTTTAACCATAAAGCTACATTTGATGGCTGGCGCTAGTGTGGCGACCGCTGCCATAATACCGAGACTCCTCGTCGCATTATCGAGAGTCGCCCGCAGATCGGACCATCTAGATAATGTTTAATTATCGGACGCCCAATGCCCCAACACGCCGACTTGAAGCCAACTCACAATTTAACTAATGTTTATTCTCGACAACGGCCTCGACCAAATAATTTAAACAGGCACTATTGTCCTAACTTCACACAGATACCCTCAAAAATATAACTATATAAAACGAGATCAAGTTAAAACAACAAATTTAAACGCTTTTTAAATTTGTAAATATGAAAACTTGAAACTATAAAACCGGTAGTGGCACTGAACTTTTTAATTATACATCACACTTTGTAACAATTTTAAGTTTGACACAGTATTGACAAATAATTTAAATTTTTTGTATAAAAGTTCAATTGTTAAGTAAAGCTACATCTTTACCTTTATCTATATTTAGATTTTCAATTATTATTGTCACAGTAAAGCTGCGTTCAGAGCTCTTAAAATAGTAGACTATGACTTGTACACTGTTGATTGTCACTCAAAGTTTGTCATATGGTAACGCGAGCAATCGTTCAGACCTCTAAATTTAATTTATTTATTTAACCAGTAACTATACATATTTCCGAACATCAGAGAGTCCAGTTACATAGTACTGGGAAAAAATTACAATACAATAATAATATTATAACAATAATATAGAAATACTAATAATATACCATTTGTTCAAAAAGAAATTACATAAGGGTTGGCTGTAGAAAAATAAATTAAATAAAGAAAAATTTCTACTGAAAATTCAATAATTGTGCCTAAACGTTAGTCAATTGTTATATAAAGCTTGCAATAGACATTATTTTATTTTTCCACAGCCAAACCTTATGTAATTTCTTTTTGAACTCATGGTAGAAGAATAAAACACAATATATGAAAACATACAATAAAATACAATATAACTAGTCTTATTTATTTTTATATTCACAAACTTTCTACAATTGTCGTTAAAGATATCTACATTACTATCAGAGACTTGCTTGTTTACTAGACTGAGCATTTTGTTCAGTGGTGACATAGATTCTGAAATTTTGAAAAAGTGATCATTTTTTAATCTCAATCTTATATCAGCGACCCGAATATTTAAATTTTGAAGTTAATACGTTATACGTTGTCGATTGTCGATAGTTCTCCAAACTTATAGTTAGGCTATCTCAGTCTACATCAGAGAGAACGTTTACATTGTATGCTTTTACATAACCTAACAAAATGTCATCACGCCGATTACAACAAATCTCGCCCAGAATTACAAAAACGAACAGTAAATATGATCCATTTAGGTAATTAGGTTAGATTTAGTTAGTAAAAATCTAGGACAGCAGAATTAGGAAAACGATAATAGATAATAAGCATTTTACAAAGCCACAGTTGGTTTAAAGACACATAAATGTCGCACTATTCGCAACGCACTAATTTCCTTAGTTGTAAACACTGCCTTGACCGTTAAAAGTATCTACTAAACATACCCACAACGAGCAGTGAACAGTCAACTAATTTAAAGAGCTCTGAACGCAGCTAAATAGCAACCAGACCACCTAAACACAATTTTAAATACTGTGAAATTATTCACATTTCAATAAACGTCGCGCACTCGTGCAACTAATTTCACAGCTTTGGGCAATGTCCCAATGCATTCTTACACAGAATGTAGAACTATGGTATCCATTACAGTGCGACACAAAAGAAGTCTACATATAGATATAAGAAGTGTCTGGGACAAAATAGGTGCATGCTCTAAAGTGAGAGCGCTACAGTTTACCGCTATTCATAAACAATATAGCGAAATAAAATAGCGCAGCCTATAAAAACAAACAAGCTGTTAGGATTTAAATATTTAAAGGATTAAATTCAAAAATGGAATAAGAATCTTAATATCTTTCAATAAAATTTAAAATATTAAGATTTAAAAATATAAAAAGATTTTTCCTTGGGGGGTATTACCCATTTGGCCTTACATAAAAGCAGCCATTAGTAGCGACAAACAACGAAATATTTTCTTTTTTCATATGTTGTAGCAAGATAATTGAATTATTTTACTATATTTTCTTTCCCGCATTCTAGATATCACAAGAAATAGATAAAATTATTAGATAATGTTTTTTTTAATACATAATTTATAATTATTACAATGTGAAATAATTATAGCAATAAATATTTGTTAAATATTATAAATAATGAAGTCATAATATTAAAATTGTTTTAAATATATAAAATTAGTAAATACATTCATGGAATAAAAATCCTCTATTTTAATACGACGTAAAGTACAAAAATTCTTAAGTTAATGTAAGTTTTTTTATAGCTATGATTTACCGATATCGTGATAAGGTGTTAGAAAATTAATTATAAAATATCTTGTAAACTTTTTTTTGCTCGATTTGAAAGTTGGATGTTAGTAAACGTGGAATTAAACTGACCATCTAACTTAATCGAAAACAATAGAAAGATTGTTCACAAAAAAATAACAAAGGAAATTAATTATGGATCTAAATTACACTCTAAAAGTAGCACTGAAATATCACGACTTTTTTGTTTAATGTGTAAACTGTAATTAATATTACAAGAGAGAATTCGTGAATGCAATTTTGGCGATGAATTTACAATCAATTTAATCTGACCTTTTTATGAATAAGATTGTTTTTTAATGTGAATAGCAATAACAAAAACTTTCAACGCAAACAAAAACATGATTTGCTATGGCTCCCTAGTTGGATGGCTATCGGAACACAAGGCCGTTAGTTCATATCCCGGACTTCACTTCAGAATCTGCATTTTCCGATGCAATCAGTTCAGGGGTCAACTCATTTCTAAGTATTTAATAGTTTATTTTGCTCATCAGCTACTTTGGATTGATCTAGGGTTACCATTCGTCCCGCATTTTAACATTTTGTCCCGCATTTGGATTTGGGAGGTGAGGACCTTTTTTTGCTCTTCACTTGGATTTGGGAGGTGAAGACCTTTTTTTTGCTCTTCACTTGGATTTTGGGAGATGAGGACCTTTTTTTTGCTCTTCACTTGGATTTGGGAGGTGAGGATCTTTTTTTTGCTCTTCACTTGAATTTGAGAGATGAGGACTTTTCTTTTTTGCTCCGTCCCGCATTGTCATTCTTAAGAAAATGGTCACCCTAGATTGATCTTGTACCGGGTGATCAATATTCTCTTGGCCTCTCCACCGCAATAGTTTTTCGGCCCCCTATCAATAATGGTGAACTAAACTAAATGTCAGCTAGTTTGGGTTTCTTTTCTTTTTTTTTTTTGATCACCAGTAACGTAAACTAGCGTTTCCTTAATTGGCTAGTCAGATGTCTCTCTTATGGTTTTGTAGGTATCACCAAAAAACCTTATAGAGTGGATCATATGGCTGGACCTAAGGGCTACCTTTTAAGTTTTTACAAAAACTAAGAAAGAAATTTTTTTTTGAACATATTGTTTTTTTGCTTTTAAAAATAATCGCCTTTAAGATTTATACACTTTTGCACGCGTTCAAACCAAATCTGGCAAAAAAAAAATCCATGCTGAAGTTGGTATCTCAAAAACATGGTTTTCGAAGGCTTCAACAGCTTCTTGAGATGAAAATCGCTGTCCACGCAATTTTTGTTTGACATTGGGGAACAAAAAAAGTCGTTAGGGGATAAATCAGGTGAATACGGGCAATGAGACATTAATTCGATGTTTTTCACCTTCAAATAATCAATTGTTTGACGTGCTGTATGAGAGCTTGCATTGTCATGATGAAGAATGATGCGACGTTTTTAGTTATTTTTCCTGATTTTGTCGATGACTTCTAACAAAGAAATTGTTGTATACCATTCAGCACTAACTGTTCTCCGATCGTCTAAAGGAATGGTTGCGACATGTCCAGTACAACCGAAGAAACAATCGATCATTTTATTGGAAGTGCTTCGTGAACGAGCAACTTTCGTGGGTTTCAGGTCATCGTGGAAAACCCAAACAGTGGATTGTTCCTTAGTTTCTGGTTCATATGAATAAATTCAAAGTTTCGTCATCTGTAACGATGTTATATACGGATTTTGCAGTACCTAGGTTGAATTTTTTAGCATTCCCTTACACCAATCAACACGAGCCTTTTTTGAGCTTCGGTCAAATTAAGCGGAATCCATCAGAGACAGATCTTTTTCAACGAAAACCTTCACGAGTAATATCCATTTTTCCACAAACTCTCACGCTTAAACGCTCACTGTCCACAAACTACTCGGTCAATTTATAAGCTGCCACTGATTTCACAATAACAAATGTCAAATTTTACGAATATAGTAATGACATATTTCAATATTGCCATCTAGTGGTCGTTTGTAAAAACATAAAAAGTAACTCTCGTAGTACCGATCTTCATGGATAAATGACACCTCTAGCAGGTACAGATAATATTTATTCCTTAGCAGGCAAAACGTATAACTTTATACTATTCATAATATACAATTGTCTATACTTAAAGAATCTGCAATAGATAAAGACGACATTATCCAAACAGGATGTTTTTTAATTCGTAAGATCTTATTGTTTAGGTGGAGTTAAAAATTAATCTTGATATTAATTCTATGCCCAAAACATTTCAAACATAGCTGCGTGATTTCTCGATTTTCAGTATAGAGCTAAAATTTCCATAATTAATTTTCATCGTGGAGTAAAATTAATATCCCTATTCATACGTAAATAAAATTTATAACCTAAAAGTTTATGTGTATTGGATCTTGCATGTTCTGGCCTATAGTTCAGACTCTATATTTAGTGTAGTTCTCGCAAGAAATTAATGAGAAATTGTAGATAAACAATCTGTTGTCTGCAGGAGATTATCTACCCTAATATGAACGAACATGCGTGATGTCTATATGTGTAACTTATAGGCCAAAGTGTTACATGAAATTATACTGCTAACATGACCGATAAGACTCCCAGAACGCTTATTATTTTTAAATTTTATTCATAAGAAAATTTAATGAGATGGTTTGTAAAAAAGTGTGAATTTAATATGAAATTAAGGAGATTATATTCTAATTTTTTAATCCAGATTACGTTGAGTATTATTGATCGCTTGGTTACGCTAATATTTTAAGTTAATCCCTAGCAAGAAATCTATACCAGATAACCAACGTATTATGGACGGTAATATACTACGCCTAATTTTGTTTTTCTTAATCTAGCGCTAGTCATAAGACCATGCGCTCTAATAGCCGCAGATGCTCTGCGTCAAAAATTACTGTTAAGACCATAATGTAGCCAACTCAACTCAGTAGCTCGCCTGTGTTTTTGTAGATGTTTTCCATATAAATAGTTGTTTCATTTTGGGGAGGGAGGATTTTAATAAATATTAATTAATTTTTACAAACAAGGGCTTATTTTAAAGATAAAAGTAAAATCTAACCTGTGAGAATGTTGAAATTAGCAATTTTTATTTATTTACTGAGTAACGATGGTGTGAAATTAGGTAAAGTTGTAAAAATAATTTGGAAAATCTATTGAAAAATACTAACCAGGTTATATAAAAATAAATTAAACGCCTTACGTACTTTGGAGGGGGGGCAAAGGGGCTCAGAATCCAGATTTTTTCTTTGGAGGGCTCAAGTTTAGTTTTACGAAAAATGTGTCTTTTAAAAACGTGTTTACTAATATTGGGGAGGAGATTAAGACTGTGAGCCTCACAATAAAGCGCATGTTCTGACTAGAGGTTTTTGCTCTAATCTACTAACACGTTAGACTAGATATGAACAGGTTACGTATTTATTCGATGACCACCGCGAATATCTAATATTTTGTCAGAAACAGTGACTATTTTATCCGTAAACGCTAAAAGTAATATGTGATACTCTACCCCAGTGTTTCTCAACCACCGGTCTGGGGCCAAATCTATCCGGTCTGCAAATATTTAAAAATATATATCTAATGGAGCAAAATTTTTGGTAAAATAATTTACAGCTACGAGGGTTGCCTCTTATATTTCGGGATTGCGCTAAACTACTGATCTGGCAACTGACGCTTCTATAGTAAAGTTTGACATTTTTTACGGTAAACGTACTCAGAACAATAACAACAACAGTGCATCGATGAACTTAATTCGACTTTGGCAATAAAGCACCATAAAGGACTACTGTTTATCGATGGTTTACCGTAGTTCGCTTAAAGACGAATTTCGTGAAGTTCGTCTAAAATCGGTTGTTGTTCCGGAGAACATTGATGCTGTGCGTGAACTGTTATTGCAAAATCGTCATGTGACTTATCGAGAGAATGACGTATCCGTGGTCATTAGTGGGACCAGCATACATTCACTATTGCATTTGACTGTCAAAAAGATTTATTTGCGTTGGATCCCACATAATTTGACAATCGCTGTGGAAAAAGCCTCAATCGGATTGGAAAAAGTGCTTCGAAAATTGGTTCAAATGCTTCAAAAGTGTATTAATCTTCATGGAGAATATTTTGAAAAATATTAAAGCCACATTTATTGATAAATAATTGTTTTTGATGTCAAATTCCGAAATATAACAGGCAACCCTCGTAGTATACCTTGTACATAAAATTATAATTTTTTATGGGTATTAGTAACTAAAAAATATTTACTTTAAAGTGTCATTTCGTCAATATGTTTGTCAATGAGTTTTACAATAAATTATTCTTGTAAAATAATATTTTCACCAGTCTGCGTAAAAAAAGGTATTGTACCGGTCCACAAAAAAAATATCGTTTTGCCAGTCCGTGGTAAGATTTAGGTTGAGAAACACTGTTCTAACCTATATGAAAATCGAGGAATAAAGCTAATATTTTCATAATTAAACAAGATTATAAGAAAAACTATTCGTCAATACCCAAAATGGATGCGATTGTCTACGCATTGCTAAATGTACGAGTGCAATTTATTGCATGCATTTAATTTTGGAATAACCTTTTTTTCATTATATTCGTGATTTTCGAAACATTTGGTGGTATAATTTAGCCAATGACATTGTTCATTAGAGCCCAAAACCGATTTAATTTAAATTTTCTGCTAGTCAAAAATATAATATTTATTAAATTATTGTCAGTGAAGACAACGGAATTTTACTTGAAAAGATGTTTTTTATTTCTCCCTTTAACTATTTAGGTGTGAAGTAAATATCAAATAAAAACAGCTCAATATAAAAATAAGTAAATATATGTGTGTAAACATGTATTTGTTCATACTAAAAGTAGTAATTGCAAACGTAATTACAGCATTTAACACAAAGTTTACGTACTTGCTATAATGAGATAACAAGGCTTGCCACAACAATTCAATTTGTTAAACTAGTAGTAAATATTATTGGCAAGCCCACTCAGCCAGAATTTCAAATAAACTGTTCAGCCAAATTAAAAAAATATATACATATTGCCAGTCTCATTTACGCAGTTGTGCTTATAAAAGAATTTTTGGACCCAACTTTTATTATTTACTAATCTAATTTCTATACCAATTATTTCTGTTGTTGTTTTGGAGTTTACAGAGAAGTATTTAGAGAAAATAGACTGAAATAAAAAGACGGATTGAAAATTAGTAAGGAAGAAACGAAACATTTCACTTTCAGTAGATACACTACTAAAAAAGCAGCTTGCAAGTATAGAAAACAGTAAAACATGAAAAAATGTTCTGGTCCCAATATGCTCAGTAAATTCATACATTTATTTTAAACACGAAAAGATATCGTATCTCCAGGGGCACCACAACCCGGTGGTGCAAGGAGTGCACCGACTCGGGCGGCAATTTCTTAGGAATGTTAGGCATTCCTAGAAAATTATTATATTTTTTCTCTAAGTGTCTTGTAAGTAAATAACACGCTAAAACTAGTTCAAGATTATTGCTTCTGATTTCTCGACATTTTTCATTTCTCGAGAAATAAAAAATTAGACTTATTTTCTCGAGAAATATCGAGAAAAATAATTATTAGAATATATATCTTTTTTTAATGTTGAAAATACTGTAGAGCAGTGGTTCCCAACCTTTTTGACTTGTTGAGCCCTTTTTAGAATCAATTTACAATGTCTACAAATGAATGGTGTTTAGAAGTAATGTTAAGAAAGGGAATAATGTAATGAAAGGGGAAGGGGGTAGATTTTTTCACCATAAATTTACTTTTCTCTTTCATAGCTGACTTGTTGATAGATAGATTGATTTTTATAAAATGAAGCAAATAATCAAAATACACGCAGATTATTCAAACAACAATGCATCTCGCCGACTACATTCCAGCGAGATAAACCGGCTCGAGTCAGAAATCACTCGGACATACATTCAACTTAGCAAATTTTTGAACGTTTGAATGTAATTTCCAGTTTTCTTATTTTGAATCTGTTCTTTATTTCTAATTCTTTAGATTTTATTCAATTTTTATTTATTTTATTTCCTGGAACGGCTGCGGAGCCTCTGAGCAGTGTACGCGGAGTACAGGTTGGGAACCGATACTGTAGAGGATAAAAACATGTTAAAATTATAGTCAACTTTAAAGTACTAAAGTATTCATTTAAATGATTACGAAAACGGCACGTAATTGCATATTAATTGAAAATACACAAAATGTATAGAAACATTTTCAAAAAATTAAGAATTTAATAAATAATTATTTTATTTAACTTGTAAGTAATCTTTTACATAACAGTTTTAAACTGAACAAAAAATTAAATGTAATTGATTATAATAAATATTACACTAAATTAAAATAAAATATTGTAACAATAAATGCTAATTAGCTAAATATTATGAATCGCTTCTTATCTGTTGCCACAGTTGCGTTGCGGGAGACAGAGACAAATTTTATCAAAATTAAATTATAATCAGTGACTCACTAAACATAATATTTTTTTAAAATAGTTTTTTAAAATCACAATGCGTTTAACGTGGCGTCGAGAAAATTTTACATTTCTCGAGAAGAAACACTAGTCAAGATTGAAAACGTCGCGCGGCACCGCAACGATTTTCACAAAAGAAAAACAGTGCAAAACATTTTTAATTATTAGCGCAGAACGATCAGTGCGCAAAGTGTTCGTCTGAGTTCCAGTGTGCGCGGGATAATGGCGGATGAATATATAAGTATTTGTCATCTGAATTAAACTCGCTAAAACAAGCAAGTAATATATCGATAATAAAATTAGTTTTCTGCAACTTTTCTCGGGCCCCTTTTTTTAAGGGCGGAAATATGAAGGTTGCACTCTGGTGGCCGATATGATCACGGCGCCCCTGTGCATATCAGAACAACAATGAAATAAACCAGTCGCAGCGCCGTTACCTAATTGATTACTATTCATAACTTTATGACTTTCTACAAATTTTTATTGACCAGACGACATCTGTAAATAACAATTAATACAAGGATGCGGCTTGAGACATACTACCCTTATCATTTTAAACCACTGGGATTACCCGTCGGCGGGCAAAACATTTCATTGTGAGTGTATTTTTAAGTGAATGAGATGGATAAAGTAATGCATTTCAAGCTAAATTTGTAAATATTTCTCCCTTAACTAAACAATGGAAAAATTTAGTCATTATATTTTCTATCTTAACGCTACGTACAACCCCCAGAGATTATTAGTTTCTTATACAAAACTAACAATCTGAAATAAAATTAGTAACAATCTATACATCAAATTTTGCACAGAATTTTTATCTATAATAATAATAATAATAAAAATATCTAATAGGATATTTTTGATTGTAGAAAAAATTATTGTAAAAATGTTATTGCTCAATAACTTAATAATAAGTATCACACAACAATGTTCTGTAATTTTTGAAATATATTTGTGGGTTTCAAATAATTTTTATATGTATACAGTTTTATGTAAAAATGTTCAAATAATACGTCAACATTTTTTTCGACATGATTGTTTATAGTTTAAATAGAACCTTCGTCGATAAATATTATACTTGATGATAATGAAATGCCACTTGGTACAAGTATTCTTTACACCTAATAAATCATTTTTGTCGTGAGCACCTATATTGAGAACCGCGGCAGATTGGAGATGGCTGCAAAAGTAAATTACCAAGTACAATAACTATAAGAAATTTTCACAATAGAAACAAATATCTCTAAACATATTTATAATGAACCTTTGGCTACAATTTGCCGCATGGTACACAAATATGCGTCAAGTGGTTTACAAGATGGCGTCTATAACACAATTTGTTTATTTACAATTACATGACAGTTCTTTTTACAATTAAAAATATCCTATTAGATAGATTGCAATTCGCTGAAAATTTTGATGTATAGATTGTTATTAATTTTATTTCAGATTGCTAGTCTTGTATAAGAAACTATACGGTTGTACGCACCCTTAAGTCTTTTGATTTTTACGACAACAATATCATTTGTCAGTATTTTCTCATTTATTTAGTTTAATACAGTATTCTTTAATCACGAAAAAATATTTTTGTCCCCATGACTTCATATTAAACGGTTTCCACTGTAAATGGTAAAACCTTTAAGAGTTTCGCACTGTTTACGTAAGGAAATAATTGTAACGAATTAAAAAATAATAATACAAGTGAAATAAAGAACAATTTATGGTCTATTCTTATTATCTTTGATCATCAAATAACATAAATAAAATCTGTTTAATTATTTGTTTTAAAATCTCGGGTGCGGAGATTTTACAAATTTTTCAAAAATTGGATATATTAGCTGATAGATCTAGCGATTGTTAGATATAAAATACCTTGAGAAATACTTAATATACCAAGATGGAAGACTTTTGTAAGTGTAGTAAAAAAAGAACCCAATTAAAGTGCCAGACGAAAGAATAAGATATATTTAAGAAGTAAAAGATATTAAGATTATCCTGTTTTATCTAGTTCTTTTTTATAGTATTTCAAAATCACTATATGCAGCTTATTCTTAGTACAATTAGCGATACAATTACAGATTAAAATTCCAGGTGTACAAATTAATTAACGGTTAACCAACGTGAACGACCGATCTTATATTAATTTTACTACGTAGCTGCTAAAACGGCACTCCTACATATAAAAAATAAAGATAATTATGTTTATAAAATTTAACAACGAAATAAAAAAATCATGACTAATAATTTAATTATTACAGAAAAAATATTATTAAATATTTAATCGTTTATAATCTTAGAATCGAATTAAATTATGTAAACCACGAAATTTTTCTTGGGAGGGGGCTCAGAATAATTTTTTTTTTTTTGGGCTCACGTTTTTTTAATGAAAATATGTGTCTACATAAGCGTGTTTTTTGTGTTGGGGGGGGGGTACTAAAATCCGTGAGCCTTCCCCCTGGGTGTGCCCTTGATATCAACTGTAGATTTTAGATCAAGAACACTTTAAAAAACTCATGGATGGACAAGTTAAGAGATTTTAGGGTTCGTACATGTAGAAAGATTGTTGCCTACAGTCGCTTCCTAGTCTGCTCTGACCGGCGAAAATAAATATCCCTTTATTTTCAAATGTACCCGGACAAGTAGAAAGATTGGCGGTACTCGCAGGCGCATGCACCGTGCGCCTAAAAGTAAACAGGAAGCTTAGATAGTAGTCACTTTTTTTTAAATTTTGTTATTTTTTTATTTTATTTTTTATATAATTGCTAGCAGATCATTTATATTTCATAGATATTAATAAAATTTCTTTGATGTAGCGAAATATCGACCTTTGCAATTTCTTAGCGGTAGAATAAATATTAATATTTTGTTATGGATTTGTTTTACAACATCTAGTCTGCAGAAGTGGCAAGTTTTAGTAAATATTACACCCTCAAGCAGGTACAAGAACATTAATTATACGCCAGGTAATTTTTAATTAAAAAAAAAAACACTGGCGCCAGTCTTTCTACGTGTGCGTAACTTGTGCCGAGGACATGCGCTTATAAGAGTAGTTAAACTAGTGCCAGAAACAATCTTTCTACGTCTTCATACCCTTACTGAATATGAAAAAAGAATGAGAACTTATTCTTACCGTTTAGAGAAGTAAGCTGGAATATCTTGGACATATCATGAGGAGGGAAAAATATTTATTTTTGTAACTTAACATGTAGAGAAAGATTTTAGGCAAGAGAAATGTAGGACAACAAAGAACGTCATAGCTAAATATTCCAAGCCAGTGGATAGTCCGGGTATCTTAAGCTGGCCGATGAGAGACTGTACTGCGCAGAGTGCGACAATATTATGAGTGAGTGAGACATAAAATGAAGCACCCGGGTACAGTCGGAAAAAAAATCGCACGATTGCCAGTTTGAAATTTCATTTTTCGAGTGACTGTATGACGTCCTCTACTTTTTTTCCCCTAGCTACTGCGCAATCAGCCAGCTTAAAATAGCTGGACTGTAATCAGGGGCGGACTATGGCCTAGGCAGACTAGGCAGCTTCCTAGGGGCCGTGAAACCGTTTTGATGTATAATTTTTTTCGTTATTTTGTAATTTATTTGACTGGAAGGCCCATAATGAGACTCTTGCCTATGGTCCCGCTTTTTCTTAGTCCGTCACTGACTGTAATAGGATTCCGAGCAGTAGTGACGAAAGAAAAACGACGGTGGATTGACCATATCTTAAACAGTGCCAGCCTGTGATTTTGAGTGGCCTGAGGTAAGACAATATAATTGAGGCTCTTCAAAAGTATCTAGTAATTTAAAGTACACTTTGGCAAACATTTGGAGGCCTGAGGGTTGAGCCTAGTTCGCCTAACATAAGGGCCAGCCATGGTCTTAAACGTAAATAATAATGTTCTTATGTAAATTGTCAAATCAATAATCGCGGGTAACTGAAACGATAGGACAATTTGGAAATCAACATCCATAGAAAACGCATAGTGTAAGAAAAAAATAAACCGATTAAAGAAAAGGAGATGAAGAAAGTCCAGCAATAATCACCTGAATTTTACATGCAGTCTTATTTGATTTCAGGTAACTGATTAAAGTTTTGCGTCACAGTAATTTTTTCTCAACCGTGTTGTAGAATTATGATAAAAATTCTCATTAGCGTTTTCGACAACAGCATGCAATAAATTTAGTTTGTCTTAATAAATTATAACATAAACTTGCTACAGAATGCAAATTGGTTGTTACATTACATTTGACATGATTCGATATAGCGAAATTATATTTCTTTCTGAGTTATGGACCACCAAAACTACATGGCGAATCGCGATTAATTCGCAGACCACATGTTGAGAAACCCTGACTAAGTACATTTAAAACCACGTCAAATAAATTTTGGAAAGTTACATATGACTAATTTCAGGGATAATTATATGCTGCAAGCATTTCAATTAATTAAAAGTTAAATACTAAAAGTTTGATTGCTATATTTGCATATCATGTTTCATATTATATCTGAGTATATCCATTCTTTTTCATTATTAATATATGCATGTAAACTAGAATTATGATAGTATTATAAGCTTGTTATTAATCTCTCGATGCAAAAAGAACGTTAAGTGCTTGTTTAGAAACACGTATCTTATTACTTTTAATGCATTGCTAATTTGTGAATCTGGAACGGTAAGCTTGTAATTTTTCACGACATTTGATTGATGCTCTCTTTCCGTTCACGGAAAACAGACACCGGAAGTTGTAAAAGCTTTGTATTAGAAAAAATATGTGTAAACATCCGTTTTCCATATTTCATTTATTAGATTCTTATTGGAATGGTGATGGAAAGACTCACCTCTGATTTAATGTTGAGAGCGATGGGTTGCTGCGCGCTTTCTTGTTCTCTCTTGGGGGCCGTGGAGGCGGTGGTAGTAGCCGCCGCCGCTCCCGCCAGCATGACGTCTCCGCTGTCCTCGTCCTGGCCTCCTTCAGCCATGTCAGCCTCGCATCCCGACTCGTCTGCAACACAACAACCCTACATTCAACACCTCCACTTAAAGATGGTTTCCAATTGACGTAGACGTAGAACGTAGACATAAAACGTAGAACGTAAAACGTAGATTTTGTTGCTCTGGTTTCCAATAAAATGGTGTCAAAACTCTTTAAGTTAACCTCTTTATAAAAGAAGTTTCTTAAAAAGTGTCGAATAACATGTATTCATCAAATAATATGGACGATGTTATGGATGTTATGCTAATTATTCGCAAACGTCGTAAACATAGAATATCAAAAGCACGATGGTAGTTTAGACCAATTTTGCAACCAGGTATGCCACAATGGTGTCAGCCGCCCATTGTGCAAACATACAAAAGACCGGTTTTTCTAGAATCGAACCGAATGTCGCCCGTGCGCAATCTTTCATAAAATTGCCCTCTACAAGTAGGTTTAATTAGAATCGACCCCAAATTCCGCCCATTTGCTGGGTCGCCTGTGTGCAGCGCACACGTTTTCGTCCTGTACGCTGAAAAGTTTCCACAATTAGTTTATATATTATATATTAAACAATATATATTCATTATTAAACAATAATCTAATCATAGTAATTATTTATTTCCCTTATTTCAATACCGTGAACCCAACAAATGTTGACAGCTTCTATCTATCAAAATACGATATATTGAGTATGTTTTGTCATGTTCTATCATTCTTTCCAATTGGCCGGACGT
Source organism: Liopterus haemorrhoidalis (assembly GCA_963971575.1). Taxonomy (NCBI): domain Eukaryota; kingdom Metazoa; phylum Arthropoda; class Insecta; order Coleoptera; family Dytiscidae; genus Liopterus; species Liopterus haemorrhoidalis. The sequence goes on along the minus strand of OZ020612.1, from coordinate 43,767,216 downwards.
AAAAACGTAGACGTAAAATATAAAAATATGAATATGCTACATGAACGTTTCTACGTCTACGTCCATCTACGTCTGATTGGAAACCGTAGCATGCATTTTCATATTACTTATAATTTCATGTAAACGTAGAATTCTAATTCTACGTCAATTGCAAACCATCCTTTAGCTGGTGTCCACGACCTCCTGGATAACACCATCTCTAGCGCCTCCATTATATTAAGTATTTATAAACTGCGTTCATCTCTCACATGGACTAATGCCAGAACGTGTTTATTTCAGTAATTATGTCAGATTTTGCATGTGCGCGTGGGCCATCACCCGCTGTGCAAATATTGTCTTGCTTTATAATGTTTTTAATTTAACGAGCGAGTGATGATGACTTCATTCATGTGGAACAGTGCGGCTGCTAAACTCCACTGGCCCAAAGCGCTTACCGGGGCAGTGGTGACTCGAAACCGGCATCACGATAGATGTCTTGAGCGGTTTTCTTAGCGACGGGAGCGTTATGTGCAATTACCAGGTTCATTTCTCGCGTGGGGTCGTCCTCGCGGCGCTCGTTGACCGTGCGGCCGCCTCAGGAACGGGACTACTCAGGAACAAGGGGCGAAAGGGTGAAGAAGGCGGCACTGGGAAGCATAGTTCGTGCCGACTACACCACACGTACACTAATTATACGGCATTGACTAACCGGATCGATAATTATTCAGAACAAGGGATAGAATTTATTTTGAAAGCGAAATTAAACCCCATGAGGTGATGGTGCGGTGTGGCTGCGTTTTTTAAAAAAGCAAAAGCTCCATTCGGCAAATCTGCCTTCTATTGTTTGAGGTCACGAAACGCGCCCGTGTCGTATGTGTGTGTGTGTATGTATTGCGAGTCGCTGCGTGCGACATCATTAATTCTTATCATTTTAAAAAAGCACGTTCTGATTTTTTATTGCGTTGTTTATAAATCAAGCGGGAACGTGTTTTATTAATATGCATTCATTAAGAGTGGGTGGGGCATTATCCAATTGCTAATGCAATCGGCTAAGCGAGTCAACGACCGACATACATTACATTATATTACCACAAAGCCTAAATAAATACGTTGCACGTTCTCTCGCAGTTCAACATTATGGGTAGAGGTGTATACCTGCAGATATTAGCCAGGGCAGTGTCTCGAGTGCTGCCCGGTCATACTGCGCCCCACAACTCGACCGACGGACAATGCACAATAAGTGATTTTATTCTTTCGGCGCCCCAGGTATTCACGTTTCTCAAATACGAATTAAAGGTGCGACTGTTTGAACATTTAATACAAGTTTGTTTTACATTGTTTTTTATTCCGAGTCAATTCTACCGGCGCAAAGTTTTCTTGTTGGCAAAGATTCGTACGGGGAAAAGTTTGGAATAAAAGTCGTACAAAAAGTTAGAGAGTGCGTTTCCGAGCGTGCGCCCTGACCCAGTGATTCCTTGGAGTAAAGAAACGCGCCGCGACCCGCCAGAAGAGGGAGTGAGAGGCGTTACGAGACGACCTTGAATCGTCGCGACGACTCTCAGAACGCCCGCGAGTCTCGACGGGACGTGAAATGTGAACCTGTAGGTCGCGTCTACACACATACCACGTGCCGCACCACGCTGCACAATGTTGACAGTTGTGTCGCGTAACGGTGAGAGCGCGGAGAGGCGCGCTTTGCTCTCGTGCCGTCGCTCTCTAGTGTCACCGGCATCGTCTGCCGTCCGCCTCGTCAGTGCCACCGGCGAGATCAGCATCTGCAGCTGCGAGCCGGCCAACGCAACGGCGAGCCGAACGGGAATCGCGGATCTAATCAGTGCTAACTACCAAACACGCTCCTTGCTCGCCTCTTTAACACTCACCTGATGTCGTTGAGAATGATATGTTCCTCTGATTAGACGCCGTCTTGATTGCTTTAATGGCCACAACAACTAAAGAGTCACCATTTATGTATGTTCTTAGTTGGCGGACCACGCTAATGCAATTAACAGGTTCTTTGCATACGTTCGAGCAACACTGGGAGCACAAGTCCTGCAGATCTCTATCGCACAATCACCAACACACTGAGTGTTTGTTAAACACCTTGTCCCTAGCACGGACCACGCTGGCTGCGAACTCGTTGACAACGTGACACACGCGATACTATGTTCAATCACGCTCACGATCACCCGTCAGTCAAATGTTCAAAACACGACGTGATAACTGTCAAACAACAAAAAGTAACGAACGAATAAACAAACAAACAATTAAAAAGTCCTGCCGAAAGAATGATGACACAATGCGTCGGTAATGGAGAGCGAACGTCGCGCGTCCGATACTCTGAATTGAAAGTAGCGCGCTCGCGATCCACGAGTCGAACAATCTGTGTGAGAGAGAGTAAGAACGACGCACAGCGCACCAAGTGAGAGTCATCAAACAACTGGCGAGCTGAGTGGTCTGTGATGCTGAATAGCTCGCTACTCGCGCGAACAACCAATCTCGCTACCCCTACTCTGTACCCCGGGTGCTTACGGCCGCGCCGAGACCGCGCGCGCCCGCGGCTCCGAGGCCCTCCCTCACACGGCTAAACACCCGCCATACAGCCATCCGCGATAAACGACCTCTTATCAAAACCGTGGCGTCCCGTCCGATCCTCGCGTACCGTCCACTCGTCCAGCGCCGCCACCTCCTGCCGCCGCTCACCTCTTTCATCACATCGCATCGTAAACTCATTATGAATTAACAGCATCTCAAGACATCGCCGCGACATCGATAGACAAGGAGGAAAACTTATCAAAGATATCCCCAGCGTGCCGGAACACCGACACTCAATTTACAGATTATATCGCCTTGTTTCTTGCTCGATTTGCAACACACTTCTCTTCGCGAAGTACACTTCGATTAGAAAACATCGATGCTTGAGAGGACGATACCTGTTTTGTTTAATTCATTTTCCTTATTAATGTTAATTAACACTGATTTAAATTTAGACATGAAGTAATACTGGTTTTATTGTTAGGAATTCTATAATGGAGAACACTTCATAATAATGAGTGACTTTTACGAACTGTAAAATTGATAATGGCGTATTTATCCCACATTTCTACGATTATATTTGTGTGGGCTGTCTAACTTTAGTATTACTAATATTCATCGTTTTTATTATTTCATTGTACAATAAGCTATGCCGTCATAAGTACTTAATATTTATAAAAATCTTGTGTTTTATTAGTCATATAATTATATCAAAAATATGTCATTTTTCTTAGTCATACCTTGCTGTCAGTAATTAATTGATTCCAAGAAATATATCTTCATCTTCGTGAACATATTTATAAGTACCTACTTATGTATGTTATGAAAATCGTGTTTCTAGGATTTCGTCGGTAAAATCAAGCATAGTCACTAAAGACTGCGTACGGTATAAATTGGTTGGACTTATAGAGTTCAAATTTGGCATGCATCTATAGTTTTTGACCTACATATAAGAACATTTTTGAGACTAACCAACACCGATCGAAAGACTAAAAAAGAATCTAAAATTGGAGTTAAGTTTCAAATGAATGCTATTGATGCGTGGAGCAATAGACAAAATTTAATTTAAAAAAAAGTTTTTTCCGTAACTGAGCCAAAAAAAAATATTAGCTATATTTTATTATGATGACTTTTGTGAAAATTATATCCAAAAATTTTCTCTTTCACCTTATGACCCAGAGGGGCTGCTCTAAAAATTTTAGAAAGTTTAGAGTAGTACAGATTTATGAGAACCGAAATAGAACGGCCGTAAGTTTAAAATTTGAAAAATTAATTTTCAAAAAATTATTTGAGCCGGTGACAGTCACAAACATGCCCAAAAATTGTCTTCAAAAACCATTCGAGCCTTCTTAATTTGTCAGAGTAGGCCGAGAAAAAAGCACGTATGTCTTTGAATAAATTTGGAAAGTTTGAACTACTCACGTTTTTGGCATTACAGTACTAACTTAATTATTTATTTTATTTAATTATTTATTTTTATAAAATAGCAAATAAAAATGGACAAATACATAAATAAACAACTACAAAAAAAAAAATAATAATAATAATAATAAACTTATAAACTAAACAAGATGGGATATGTGACCACTGCCTTCATCAATACAGATTCCGATTCTCCTGTTAATTGATCTAAAATCAGGGGTCGGCAACATTTCATCTCGCGGGCCGCATTCTGAAACAAAATTTTCGCGCGACTCAATCAGTAAAAAAAGAATTGACGGTCCATAACTTCTTTTGAAATCTTTTTCCCGATCTTAAGTTTTTATTTATGCCAGTTTACATGTGTTTACGTCGTCGTAAATACGCTTAGGGTGTAACACAGTGTTTCCCAACTGCCGATCCATGGATCGGCACCCGTCCGTGAGATTTTTTTGCCGGTCCGCGAGATCTTTTTTTACTATGCAACCATTCGCCTAATAAGTTATAACCCACTTAATTTTAAAATGAAAATCTCGGTCCTTAATCTGTTAATTGCTTAAGTAATAATTTGTTTCTTTTTTCACTAATTATATGTGATTTTTTATTTGTTGTTTTTTTTTGTGTTTGTAATTCAATGCAATAAAAAATATAAAACTTTTGCGTATACATTACTTTTTAAACTTACCGGTCCGCGAATTTTTTCTAGGTCGCTTGCCGGTCCGCTATGAAAAAAGGTTGGGAAACGCTGATGTAAGCAGCAGTAATGGGTTGACTACGTTATAAACAGTTTTTGTTGCTCAATTTTCTCCAACATGCCCCATATTACTGTCTATTTCGCCACGGCTTATTTTGACCTATTTTTTTTAATCACACGATGCATACATCTTCGTAAAAATATTTGTGTGTACTTAAATTAATATGTTTTTTACCGACCGCCAACATATATAAGGGAAATATTGTGATCATACCGATTTTGACATTCCGAGATTTCGATGGATCTCCACGAATTGAGGTCCCTACATAACGTTTTGACTATCTTTAGCATGATTTCTGTCGGTATGTCTGTCCGTCTGTCTGTCCGTCTGTCCATCTGTCCGTCCGTCTGTCCGTCTGTCTGTCTGTCTATCCGTCCGTCCGTCTGTCTGTGTACACGTGCAGAGCAAATTCGGCTAAAACGATTTTATGAAACTTCAAATTTAAGCTTTTGACACGAGTGATCAATAGCAGGAGTTGATCAACTTTTGGTAAAAATTGGTTGACTAGAAATGGGAGTTTACTCGTGTCGATTTTAAGATTTTTACAAATATTTAACAACAGAAAAATATTTCGAAAAAATGTATTTAATAAAAGTTGCTAACAACTTTTATTTGAGACATTCTTTGATAAATGAAAAATTTTTGAAATTTTTTTCTAAGTATCTATTTTTTCATACTTATATGTAACGTTTCCATGGTTCTGATAAATAATATCTCTGTTAGAAAATATTAGGCCAAGTTATTTCTACTCTGCTGCTAGAATGTAGGTATTTTATACAAGTTCTTTGTGATGGCGGTCGGTCCTGTGGTGGCCACAGCTGATTTTTTACTCGTCGGTCAGTGGGAACACCTCGTAAGATATGGATCAGCTAACCGAGGATCTAAGAAGTATTGATATTCAGGACATAGAGAAAGACCTGACAATGAACAGATTAAGATGCAGGGCTTATGTAATTGAGGCCAAAAGTCAATCCGACTGAATAATTTTTCAAAAAAAGATTTTTTTTTATTGTAAAAATAATATTTACTCTTATTAAAACTCCCTAATTTTTGTCGTATTTTTAATTACGACAACCCCATGACTAGTACATAATGAGAGTGGCACCCTTCTAGTAGAGACCCCTAGTATCTGGGAGGCAGGTCTGTTATTACATGTCTATCTATGCGAGGTCAATGAATGGACGTGGACGTGTTCGGGCAGGGGAGCTGCGGCCGTTGCTGCCTCCTCAGTCTCCAGAGGAACCCAAATCCCGGCTACGCATGAGCAAGGATAGTAATTAGATTCGTAATGTCCAGTTCGTTATTCAGCATCGGTGTTCGCCGTCTCCCTCTCTATTTCACCATCCTTCTCTAACCCTACACTCTCCACGATCCAGCCAGGGATGGAGGGTGAAAAAATTAGTGGGGGCAATAGGAGAAATCGGTAAATGCTTCAAGGGATATTTTTTAATTTTTTTTCAGATTTTTACATTTGGTAAAATAACTGAATATCGTAAACTGAAAACAAGACAAACACTTAAACAAACAGCACTTTAGAGTAAAAATATCTGTATTTAAAACTTAAGAAACTTAAAAATTACTTTTATTTAACTTCGCGATTTATTCATTGATCTCTAAAGCTGTGTTCACAGCTCTTAAATTAGTCAAATATAGACTATGACTTATGCACTCTTGATTGTCCATAACAAGTTTGTCATATAGTAACGCCAGTGACCGTTCAGAGCTCTAAATTTAATGCATTATGCTTTGTCGATTGTAGTTAGTATGTTGTCTTAATGATAACAGACAACATACGTCTTAATGAGACAGACACATTAACTATCTCACTTTACATAACCTAAAAAATACTGTCACACATATTTCAACAAATTTTGAAAATCATGAAACGAAAAAGAATTGCGGTTTTAATTTTGTTATTAAAATTTAGTAAGAAATCATGATCTCGCTTATGACGGGTTCGTAAAAAGTCACAAATGTTCTTATTCTATCGTAGTTGGTTTGAAAAAAACATACATAGATGTCACAACATTTTCATTTTTTTTTTTTATTGCACAATATGTTCTTGTTCTTGAATTTAAATCTTCGTCTTTACAGGACAGTGCTTTACATGACATAACCCATCCCCACAACACCTCTTCACAGGACGAATCCAGAGCTCACCCACCAACTCCAGCGAGAGCAAAACACCGTACACTTCATCTGGGTACCATCACATGTTGGGATACATGGAAATGAAGCGACGGACCAAAAAGCAAGAGAGGGCACGAATTTAATCCACTCCGAAGAACATCTCAAAAGCTTAGACTATGACTGGAAGAATTATGCAAAAAAGCAAATAATGGAACAGTGGGAAATAGAGTGGCAGCGTACATCAGAAAACAAATTAAGAGAGGTCAAGAACACTATTAAACCGTGGAAAATACCCGGCTCTAGGAAAGAACAGATACTTATAACCAGGTTAGAATAGAGCAATGTCAACTAACACACAAGTTCTTGTTGGACAGCACAACAACCGATAGATGCCCTACCTGCCACACAAAAACCTCTGTAAAACATGTCATCACAGAGTGTCCCCAATATGACGAAGAAAGAAGAAAGTATGCGATGCCCAACAATTTGTGTGAAGCCCTGTGGATCGACCCAGTGCAACTACAGAAGACCCTTAATTTTCTGATAACCACAAAATTAGACAAATATATTTAAATATTAAATAAATGTACAGATTACAAAATGTAATTAATGTAAAAATAAAAATTGTAAACCAATGTAATTGTTATAAAGACGCTAATAGCAGTACGCTGGTGCGTCTCTAATTATAAATAAAAAAAATCTTCGTCTGCGCTGGAGTTGGAACTAGGATAGTGGTGCCATAATTGTCGGACTACCAGCGGGGACGCCCCCCCTCACAAAAAAAAAACACTTAAAAAAAACTTTTATCGACAATCATACCTTTATTATAAAATATTGTAGTCTTTTAAAAATAAATAAAAAAAAAAATTTTGGAAGACAAAAAAAAAACAATTAAAGAAGAGATTAATAATAGGTATTCCAAGAGCAAAACGTTGGGATCAGTGGTGAATCATTTTAGAACACTCAGTTCGACTGGAAAAATTTGATGTTTTTTTGTGTATGGCGAACAAGTATTGGCACATTTTCATTAGATTAGCTTTTCTTTCTGTCTCTTCAGTCTTTATGAAATAGTAGAACCGTTTATCATGCACATCTTTCATTTTCCATTCTTCACATGTTTTATTTTCGATAAATGACTTCATATACATTACTTCCTCATAAATTGTATCCGTGAACAATATACCTATTTCACTTAAATATAAAATAGTATTTTCAACATGTTCCCATTCGGGTACTTTGTGGAGAAGCATCCATGAAAAACATCATATTTCGCCAGTGGAACTGACCACTTTGACAAATAATTATATAAGTACAAACTAAGAGGAAATATTGTTTTCTACAGTTTGCTCCTTTGTCACTGTATGTCATGTTGGTATTACAGAAAAATAATTTGAAAAGTTAGATTATTTATAAAAGTCCGTACACAAGTGAACAGCTTATATAAGCTGTTCACTTTTGAGTGAACTTTTGTTCAGAGGAAATTTTGTTTTCAATAGTTTGCACCTTTGAAACTGTATGTCATGTTGGTATTCAAAAATTATAAAAAATGTCACTTTCTTAATAATTATCAGAACTAATAAATCTAAGGCGGTTTTACCAAAATAACTTGATCTTATTTGTCCTTACAAAAGTGAACAGCTTATAGTATATTTTATTTTGAAATACAGTATATTCCAAACAATTAGGTGGAACTAACCGGAATTTTCATTTTTGTAAATTGTCATTAGCTATTTTTTTATATACTTATTGAAGTTGGCTTTTCCTGGACAAAATGATCAAAACTTTGAATCAATCGGTAAAAGTAACTAGAATTGAAAATCTAGTTCCGCCTAAACCAAAGGAACAGACTTTACGTTACAAAAGCTGGTGACTTTGATGATTGTTTTGTTGTAAACTTGTAAATATGGTTTTGATTTTTCTTAGGTTATATTCATTCAAAAATTACAAATGAAAGATTGTCATTAATGTCAATTAATTGTCAAATATTTTCAAAGGTGTCCTCTCAGAATTACCACCCTAAGATGATATAAATATACAACATAAAAAATGTTTACCTCTTAGTTATGTATACCAAAGTGAAATAGAGTATACTTATAATTTTATTTAAAATTTTCATTGTACCTGAACCCGAACCTGAAAAAATTTAGGTTCTTGAACCTAAAAAAATTCTGTTATTGAACCTGAACCTGAAACCGAAACAAAATTACTACATTGAACCTGAATCCGAACCTGAACCTAAATAAATTCAGCTTCAGGTCCCTGCTTTTATTTGTCATCGGGCCCGCAATTATCGTTTTCTGGAGGGTTAGGTGGAATTATTGTATTACCACGGCCAGGTTCCATTCTCGGCGCTCCTGACTAAAATACTAGTATCGAATGAAAAGTATCGATACCTTACTAGTACAGATAGTATCGTTTCATCCCTAGATTCGGTTAGGTCAGCGTTTCCCAAACTTTTTTTCTGTGACCCGGTAATTTTCACACTTTTTCTTTGTGACCCACTAAAATTTTTCCGCCTATAATAGCCCATAGGTAAGTTAAAACATATGGATGTTCATACAGTTTTCATTTATTCACATAATAATTATAATAAAAAATCAGCTGTGGCCACCACAGGACCGACCGTCATCATAAAGTCATCATAAAATCATAAAATACATTCTAGCAGCAGAGTAGAAATAACTTGGCCTCATATTTTCTAACAGAGATATTATTTATCATGACCAAGGAAACGTTACACATAAGTATGAAAAAATTTCAAAAAATTTCAAAAAAATTTAAAAAAATTATTCGAAATTTTTCGTTTTATCAAAAAACGTCTCAAATAAAAGTCATTATTTATTGCTTTTATAGCAACCAAATTTTTTCGAAATAATTTTCTGCTGTAAAATATTCACAAAAATCTTAAAATCGACACGAGTAAACTCCCATTTCTAGTCAACCGATTTTTACCAAAAGTTGATCAACTCGTGTCATTGATGGCAGAAGCTTAAATATGATGTTTCATAAAAATCCTTTCAGGCGAATTTGCTCGTGTACACAGACGGACAAACAGACATACGGACAGATAGACCGACAGACATCATGCTAAAAATAGTCAAAACGTTATGTAGGGACCTCGATTCGTGGAGATCCATCGAAATCTCGAAATGTCAAAATCGGTATGATCACAATACCTCCCTTATATATGTTGACGGTCGGTAAAAAGCATAAAAAGCATTAACCGTTACAAAAATTTGTAGAAATTAAACAAAAATTATTAATGAGAACCAATAAATTTTATTATATGATATATATGAGAAGTGTGGTGCTGTTTATTTTTTAATAATAATTTCAGATTAGGAGAAAACGATGATAGCTATATCCTTAGATCCGGTTCTACTTCCAATCGGTTTCGGTACTTATTTTTAAGGAAAAATAATGTTGTGAAACCTTCTTCGCACTTATAGGTCGTGATGAAAGGCATTAGAAATTTCATTGCTTTATCCGCTATAACTGGGTATTCCTGACGATAATTTATCCAAAAATCTATCAATATTCTGTCGAAGACGGTTTTGTGTGCTGTATCACACGACAGTTCATTTATAAAATCAATATCCGAGTCCTGCAATTCTGTCTCAGATCCTATGTTTACTTACGGAATCAATGATATTTAATCGTTTTCTAGTATTTCTTGAAAAAAGCACCTAGGTTTCGCGACTTTTTATGCGAACCGGCATTTCGCAAACCGCGTCCCGGTACTGGGTCGCGATCCACCGTTTGGGAAACCCTGGGTTAGGTCACTTGGTCGTTATGCAAAACGATGGATGTACCAAAATAAAGAAATCATGAGTCCATCAATAGAGGAAGATGTAATAAGGATACAAGATCATAGCCGATGGTAAACTCACGGTTGCTTTTATTTAGATACATTAAATAGTTAGTTAAGTAAGTAGATAAGTACGTTACAAAAATAATGGTAACAATACAACAATTTATATTAATTAAAGAGTAATATAAATCGTTAATTATTCCCGGTTGTTCCGCCCATGCACTCTCATTATGTATTATATCCATCTCTGTCTCTCCTCCTCATACCCGCATTAACCAAATAATATCTCCTCATTGCTATTGTTAGATACGTGACTCATTGGATTCGCACAAACCTTCGTCATATGATTTGTGCTTTGCTTTATATTAGCATAATTGTAATACATATATTCATTGCCGCCGGCCGAAAATTACTGGCTTTTTAGAACTTGGGATATTCTGGCTTTATTCGCATAAATTCCCAAGCCCATTCCCCCATTCTGCGGTAACAGTATTGTTACCTATGCCCAGCAATTCAAGATATTCTTTTTGTTCCACACGTAATAAGTTATATTTGGCATCAATGGGCTTATGGTATTGTAGGATTGTGATTCATTTGTCATTTACTGACCAGGATAATTAAAAAATTTAAATACTTTTCTTTGGAACTTGACAATTGAACATAAAAATAAATATGCGTAATACTTTTTGCATTTTTATTGTTAATTATTAATTTTTATGCATGCAGAACGTAAGTTAATGGCCAAATCATTCAAGTTTTACTAATAGTGTTTAAGTTATATTAATAGTGTTTTGTATTTTTATGACTGGTGGTCTCAGTCAAACAGCTGCCGGCATTAGGGGGTCCTGGCGCCCTGATTTAATTTTAAGTTGAGCGCCTGGATTTAGGAATAGAAATTCAGAAAATCATTTGAGGAGCGAAAGCAGGAATTCCAAATCATTGAGGAGCTTAGCCTCAAGTATTTCATACTTAAAATGAGTACCTGTTTATACAGGTATTTTAAGACCGGTCGAAACGTCACACTGACCACGTGGCTTTCATATCTATAACCGGCGGTCTAGAAATGGAGAACTTACCTTCTTGCCCCATATACGCCTATCTGGGTGTTGGGATTATATTATTTATTTATTATTTATTTATGAGGCGCGGAGGCTGAAAAAACTTAAGTTCTGATCACTTCAAAATTCAAATTCAGTACCTCTTGAAGAAGAAGCCCCGAGAACACGACGTGTGTACGTTGGGGAAATAAAATATGACCAAAGTTTACCCAAAAAATCAAATGGTAGTACTGAAATTTTTCGAAACAAACCGAAAGTACAGGATACCAATATCCGAATACATATTGCTTTACTTTCAATTATACCCATAAGTAACAAGAATCTTTGCTTTTTATCGATTTACAAGAAGCTGACAATCAGTATTCTGATATTTTGTTGATTTTTTTGATAGTTATTAATAAAATTTCTTTTGTTACGAATTGCCGACAATTACAATTACTTATTATTATTATTATGAGGTCTACTAATTGTCCACTAATCTCAAACTTCAGCAACCTTTTGAGCCGCGTCATACTAGAGACTAGTGGAGCTAAACACGACTGCATCCCAAACCCTGATGATATGCAGCCGCGGAAACTACGCCGGATCCAGTGCCCGCACAATGCGAAGTGACCCGAGCAGCTCTGTCAAAGAGTTGGCAGAAGATCTGCAGGCGGGAATGGACTCGATTTCCCTTCGGTAGGAGGCTTTCATACCACCCAAAACACCAACTATCAGGACTACAAGCTTAACTTTATACTGGGATACAGATTTCTAAGCTTGGACAAGAGATCCATATATTTGGACCTCTTTTCCTTCTCCTTGAGAAAGATATTCTTCTCAGCTTTATTATTATTATTATTATTATTATTATTATTATTAAGGTAAGAGCAGAAGTTTGTAACTATAAACATTTTATACTTACAAACTACTTAAATATTATTTTACAATCTAAACAAATATTGTAACAAATATAGTAAATCCAAAATTACAATAAAATTAAAATAAGAGTTATATTTGTAGAATAAATTTTATTATTTTGTTATGAATTTGCTTTTCAACGTATAGTCTGCATAAATGGCATGTTTTTAGTAGATATATTACTCCCCAAAGCAACTACAGGAATATTTATTATAAATAAACCAGGCCACTTTTTGATGAAGAAATTTTGGTAAACAGGCACTGGTAATAATGTTTCTACGTGTCCACTAAACGGTGTCAACACGCGCCGACAACAGCATAAATAAACGCCTTTTATAAGCACCGGAAACAATCTTTCTACATGTTTATACCCAGCACACAATTTAGTTCAAAATCACTCAATCATTGTCTTTGATTAATTTTACTCCAATATTTTATGTATACTAGACCAGTGCTTCTCAACCGGTGGTCCGCGGGCTACTGGTGCTCCTTAGCAAAACATTTGTGGTTAGCGAAAGGCTTAAAAATTATTAATTTTAAGATCTTTTGTTCATTTTTTTATGATCTTTTGTCCATTTTCTAAGATTTTTGTTTATTTTTCAGTGCCACCAATTTTTTATTACTGAGATATACTATAGATGTAGAGTACATATACAATAAATTTGTTTAATAGTACATTTATTTTTTGTGGTCCGCAGTAGAAAATTAAATATTTTACTGGTCCGCAGTACGTTTTCGGTTGAGAAACGCTAGATTGTTCTTAAACCACCGGTAAAATTTTCTTCTCCTTGAGCATTTTTAGACGCAAGCTTATATTATAACTAATTCAAATGTATCTGTATGATATCCGATTAAGATCCGCTTTGGAGAAACGGATACAGATTCAGCACAGCACTAATACATACATACTTTATTTTTTATAATAAATGGCACTTTATAATAAATGCCAACATGAAATATCATTCGCAATTTTTGTGAAAATTTAAAATAATGTAATTCCCATTTATAGGCTATTCCAAACGTATAGGCGGAACTAGATTTTGAATTCTAGTAATTTTGATTTATTAATTCGGACTTTTCGTCAGCTTGTTAACCTCATACTCACAATGCAAATTATAGATTAAACTGATTGTCATTATAAAATTTCCTTTTCATTGCATTTTATTTTTTTGTCATTCTTAATAAAAATTTCCCATTTATTAATTTTTTTATTGTCTTCAAAATATGGAAACATGTATTAAAATTTTTAACATATATCATTCGTTTCTATGGTTTCACTGTTGGAATTTTAAATTTTCATATACTAAACGTGTAACATGAAATAACCCAAGCAAGGTCCCTTTCTCGTGACAACCTTTTTTTTTTTTTTTAAAGAGGAGAAATCTTCGCAAAGACACTTGCATGCCCGTGCGTACAGGTAGTGCAGGATTTCTACCTGCTAAAACTCCCCTTCTTCGCCACGCTTGAGGCATCCGGAACCATCCGTTAGGATATCAGCGTCAGATGCCCCCTGGTAGTCTATTCAGGCTCCCCTCTATTCGACTCCTGCTGTCTGCTCCTTTCTTCTGTCTCCTTCCTTTCCATGATGGCTTTAATCATCATGTGGATGGCATCCCACTTCCTCCTGGATTGCATCATTTCTGCAACCAGGGCGTCAGGTGTTAATGCCGCTGGGCATAGGGCCCCCACCTCCACCCTCGCCGCGTTCCAACGCATGTACTGAAAGATGGTGTGCTCCACAGAGTCCACCATTCCGCAGTACACGCACGTATCCTCCAGGTCCTTACCGATTCTCTTCGTATACGTACGAAAAGAACCGTGACCTGTCAACGCTTGGGTCAGCCAGTAGTCTAGCTTACGGTGAGGGCATTCAAGCCAGGTCCTTACGTCTGGTATCAGACGTTTCGTCCACTGGCCTTTGGTGGTGTTCCTATTCCATTCGTCCTGCCATTGAGCGATGTTCTGCTCCCTGGCATTCCGTCTGGTGGTCTCGCCGCGACTGGCACTCTCGGTCACCGTCCTCCTTTCCTCGACCAGTAGGAAAATCGGAACGGTTCCGGTGATCACCTGCAGGGCAACGCTCGACACGGTACGGTAGGCCGACGCGCACCTGTGCAGTGCCTTCCGCTGTGCACCTATAAGGATATCCCTATATTTTGCATATTTGCACACCTCGTGCCAAATAGAGGCTCCATATAGGAGTATCGAGTGCACCACTCCGCAAAGCACCGCCCTTTTTCCACTCGAGGGTCCTCCAACATTCGGCATCAGTCTGCCGAGCATAGATGTCCTCACTTCGGCTTTCCTGACGGAAGCGAGCACGTGTTTCGTGAAGGACATCCTCTTGTCAAACGTGACACCGAGGTATTTAAGGGTTTTGGAGGTAGGGATTACGGTGTTCCCCAGCGAGAAGCTGATACCGTTCCTATCCCTCTTCCCCTTCAGGATGATGGTCTCCGTTTTGCCCGGCGCAAGCTCTAGCTTGTGGGATGTCATCCAGTCGTTAATCAGCTCGAGGCACCAATTGACCGTCCTTTTAAGCGATCGCTGGTCCTCCGCCTCCACCAGCATGGCCAGGTCGTCCGCAAAGCCGATCAGGGTGGCGTCCTCGTGCGTGTGCAGCGCCAAGACCTCGTCGTACAGGATGTTCCACAGGGTGGGTCCTAGAACCGAACCCTGGGGAACTCCTGCGTCGGTCCTCAAAGACACGCCTTTGTCTACCTGAATAGATCTGTCCTCCAGATAACTGGAGACCAGTGCCACTAAGTATTCGGAGATGTTGCGTCTCCGTAGCTCCTGTAAGATCAGGTTGTGGCAGGCAGAGTTAAAGGCGTTCTTTACATCTAGCGTTACAAGCACGCACCATGTGCTCTTGTTGCGCCCGACCCAATCCTTTACGGCTTGTAAGGCTTGTATGGTGGATCTGCCCCTGCGGAAGCCATACTGGTGCTCGCGCAGTCCTCCACTACTCTCGATTTCGATCTCGAGCCTTGCCTTCACCATCGCCTCGTAGAGCTTACTAGCTGAGTTCAGCAAGCAGAGCGGCCGGTGCGATGACGGCAGTTCCGGAGGCTTTCCCCCTTTCGGGATGAGGACCAGTCTTGCCGTTTTCCACTCTTTTGGGAAACACTGTGTACTCAGGAGCTGGTTAAGCATCTTTTCTCGTGACAACCTAAAAGAACAAATTTCTATTTAGTTCCACCTAAACGTTTGGAATAGCCTGTCATCATCATCATCATCTTGTTCGGTCTTGGGCTTCGTGCATCCAATTCGTAGCTATGCGCTTAATATCGTCAGTCCAGCGAGTAGGTGGTCTTCTTCGATTTCGTCTATTTGCCCAAGGTCTCCATTGGAGTATACGTTTATTCCAGCGTCCATCTTTTATTCTGGCAAGGTATCTGCCCATCTCCATTTCATTGTAGTTATTTTCACAAGTCATTGTCAGTTACTTTGGTTTTGTTGGGAATTTCTGTACTAGACTGTTCTAAAACCACCGGTAAAATTTCCTTCCATTTAGTTCCACCTAATCGTTTGAAAAAAGTATGTATTTTGTCTCTTAATGTGATGCCCAACATGATTCGCTCCATGGCTCGTTGAGCTATTTTTTTAGCTGAAGCTTTTGTTAGAGATAGGGTCTCAGCACCGTAAGTGAGAACAGGCGCGACGCTTAGTTCAAAAGCTTTCCTTTTAAGGCACAATGGAATTTTGCTTTTGTGAAATTCTTTTGGAAATCTCGCTGTTTGATTGTCTCTGCCAATTCTTATTTCGTGACCCAAATATTTATATATAACGACCTGGTCTATTTCGACGTTATCAAAATTTGGTCTCCTACTGAGGACGAGCTTTGTCATTATTTTCGTCTTTTGGGTGTTTATCTTGAGATCAACTTTATTCGAAGCTTCATTTAGGTCTTCTAGCATCTTGGCAACATCTCCGAGACAATCTGATATGAGAACGATATCATCAGCGAATCTTAAGTGCTTTAGTATTTCACCATCTATTAAAAGACTTTTGTTTTCCCAGGACAGATCTTTCAAAACGTATTGTAATACAGCCGTGAACAACTTTGGAGATATTGTATCGCCCTGGCGTACTCCTCTCTTTACTCTGAAAGCGTTTGATGTATCGTGGAATAGCCTGTAGTTCCGCTTATTCCAAAGAGTTAGTTAGTGAAAAATTTTGGCCCACAGCAACAAAGGCTATTTGCGCTTAACGCAGCCCGTCTAAATGACTACACTACATATTAAAACAATAAATTAGACAATAAATAAATAAATAAAATCATTAAAAATACGCATAGTCAATAAAAGAGATCTTGCACGGACAAATACAAATAAATAATATAAAAAGTCTGTTCAAGTCTGGACAAATACAAATAAATAATAAAAAAATGAACAGACGCAGGGTGATGGTAAGAAGCTGTAAAGGGGCCAATTACCATCGAATATCACAGGTTAATAATAAAACACATTAAAATTAGTTGCAAGACTTCACAAATAAAACAGTAAGTTCGATTCTCTCAGGAAGACTATCAGCCTGTCCATGAGTACTCTGTCGTCACCTAAAGCAACTGACAGATCATAACACAGGCCTAACCTCTCCCTGACATCTTCGAACTGTACACATTCAGTTAAAAAGTATAACACAGACAAATCTGTGTTACACGTCTCACAGATAGGGGACTCTTCACCTCGAAGGAGGTGTCCATTGATCTACCATCAGTGGCCTATGCGGAGGCTTGTGATGGCGGTTTCCTCTATGCGGTTAATCCTGCAGGAAAAATCCCATGGTTTAACGTATCCCTTAATCTGTCTCAACTTAAGGTTCTGTATACTACTCCACTCATGTTGCCACATGTTATTCTATAGACATGAACTATATATGAAGAAGAAGAAGTCAACAAAATTTGTCTTATATTTTATTGTTAGCACATAACAATATTCCGCTTCAGGCTACACAGTTACATAATAATTTTAAAAGGCATATTATTTACAGCGTACTGGTAATTTATTTGTACCTTATACTAAAATTCATAATACCTTCCACCTACACATAGCAATTATAAATTTTGTACCGTTTTCCATTTAAGTGACATTTGGCATCACTGTAATAATGTAGGTATATGATTCATTTGTTATTAGCACATTAATTAATTTTTAAATGTTGTTCTAAATTAAAATCAGGGCAAGCGGAGAATGAATCAAAATTAAGATGACTCATTGAAAATTTACGAATACTGTCAGCAAAGTTTTCATTACGTGCGATGCATCGGAAATTAATCAAATAACATATATGCATCCTGTCCTTCTATGAAGGTGTAACGAGTTATTGAACTTTAATATGACATCATTTATTTATAAACAAGCATAATAGCATTTGAGTACCCTGTCTATTATAAAGCTTGACCATTATCAACACAGACGACATTAATTTTAAAAGTATGTGATAATGCACTTTTAAAAGATTTTGTTAGAAAAAAGTTCGAATAGAATAGACAAGGGGTTTCCAACTGGTGGCCCGTGGGACGTATTCGGCCCTCTAAACGATTTTATGTAACGCATTAACAGAACCTTATTTACTTACCGAAGCGCAAAGTTAATTTTGAGGTGAGGATTGTGAAAAAAATATTTTAAAAAAATCATATTTTCCTATTTTTTGAGTTAGAGCCGTTTTTGGGCTGTTTTTTTGTCTGTAATTCCAAAACTTTTGCCCAAACTTCAAAATAGACCAAATATTGTTGATCTATGGCCAAAAATACATATTTGTACCAATTTTGAATAAAATCGGAGACAAAATTTGTTTGCTTCTAAATCAGGATTTGATTTACTCCTCAGGATTATTTCGATTTTTGGTCATTTTCAAGGGTTTTGGATTACTGCCCGCACAAAACTTAATAATTGGTTTATTAAAGACTATTTTTTTTTTACTATATAATGTATGATAATTTTAAAACTTTAAACCGCAGATTTCTATCCCTAACCATTTTTACCGACCGCCAACATATATAAGGGAGGTATTGTGATCATACCGATTTTGACATTTCGAGATATCGATGGATCTCCACGAATTGAAGTCCCTACATAATGTCTGTCTGTCCGTCCGTCCGTCCGTCCGTCTGTCTGTCTGTCTGTCTGTCTGTCTGTCTGTCCGGCCGTCCGTCCGTCCGTCCGTCCGTCGGTCTGTGTAAACGTGCAGAGCAAATTTGGCTAAAAGGATTTTTATGAAACTTCATATTTAAGCTTTTGACATCAATGGCACGAGTTGATCAACTTTTGGT
This sequence comes from Liopterus haemorrhoidalis, assembly GCA_963971575.1. NCBI lineage: Eukaryota > Metazoa > Arthropoda > Insecta > Coleoptera > Dytiscidae > Liopterus > Liopterus haemorrhoidalis. Next base: position 43,748,355 of record OZ020612.1, on the reverse strand, counting down.
AAAATTCAGTTGACTAGAAATGGGACTTTACTCGTGTCGTTTTTAAGATTTTTACGAATATTACATAACACAAAAATATTTCGAAAAAAAATATTTAACAAAAGTTGCTATAAAAACAATAACTAACAACTTTTATTTCAGATATTTTTTGACAAAACGAAAAAATTTGAAAAAATTTTCGAAATTTTTTATCTATTTTTTTCTATTTATCTATCTATTTTTAGTATCTATTTTTTCATATGTAACGTTTCCATGGTCATGATAAATAATATATCTGTTAGAAAATGTTAGGCCAAGTTATTTCTACTCTGCTGCTAGAATGTATTTTATACACGTACTTTGTGATGGTCGGTCCTGTGGTGGCCACAGCTGATTTTTCACTTAGAATTTAAGAAAATTATCAAATATTAAAAAAAAAAAATGGAAAATTAAAAAAAAATGCTTTGTTTCAAAATAAGGCAATAAGGCTAACAAGTCAATTAAGGCCTCAAGATTTCAAAAATCTCAACCACAGGTCTTTATCGCATTTCGTTTTTGAGATACGTCCATGCAAAGTTGAAAATTTCTATTAATCACGCCATATTAAAATCTGTTACAATTTTAAAATACGCTGAACGAATAAGGCCTCAAATTTTTAATAGACTAAATAAATGACGAGAAATCCAAAAATTTTAACCACAGGTTCCTATCTCTAATCGTTTTTGAGTTGTGATTTTTTTTAGTTCACAATTTTTACAAATAATGTAAATTATGCCATTAAAAGAAAATGGTCGTAATCTAAAAATGGGTTAAACAACTAAAGCCCCAAATTATTTCTAGATTAAATAAACTATGGATAATCTAAAAAATTCAACCGCAATTCGCTAACTCTAAACGTTTTTGAGTTGTGTTTTTTTTTTAATTCACAATTTTCCCAAATAATATAAATTATGTTGTAATCTCAATTAGCGGTAAACAATTAAAGCCCAAAATTATTTCTAGACAAAATTTATTATTAAGGTAGGATTAAGGCAAAAAAAAAAAAAAAAAATCGGGCCGATTACATCGTTGAAAGATTGTGGATGTTTTTGTTTAGTGATGTGAAAACAGTCCGATCGAGCAAAAATATTCTTTTAGCGCTTGGGGGATGGTCTTAAGCTCTTTAGCCCTCTCGAGGTGCGCTCCTGTTCTGCGCTATCGAGGTCCTTACCTCCATATTCTTATATTATCCTTATACTACTAAGGTAAGGTACCGCCCTGGTTGAGCATTACCGACTTACAGTATCATGTTATACGTTTTCTGTCCATCTGCTCTAGCTAATGATTTAAAACGCACCCTTCTTCCTACGTACGCCACTGAGAGCATGTATTCCAAAATAGTGATTTACGTAAAGAAGTTATTAGTAAAACATTGTGCCTCGGTAGAATTGATGCTGGAAACACAATGATGCAGTATTCGAGCCGTGGAGTTAGCACTCAACTCTCCCTATATGAATTCAGCAGTAACCGCATGTCGGTCAATAATTCATTTTTGTCCTCGTTTTTTCCCTTTTTCTCAATATTTACCCAGTATATATCACTCTTCAATTTTCGTTATATCTTAATTTTCATATTCCACATATTCACGTACAACCATTCGTATATTCAAATATTTTTATCATTTTCATCAGTTTTCCGTTTTTACATAATCCTCATAATGTATTTTATATAATTTAATTTAAAAATAAATGAATGAGAAACCTCTTTTGGGAAATGATTTTTTATTTATTAAAATATCTCACCAAAAAAACATATTTTATTAGAATCTATGTTCAGTCAAATCTCGATGCTTCATTTCTATTACATTAATAAATAGATTAAACAGTGTACAGCATGACTAGTTGAAACTGAACTAAACTTGCGAAAGTGGAAGGGATTTCATGTAATAATAATAATAATAATAATAATAATTATCATAAACCCGCTTATCCGCTTCGGTCAAGTACATAGCAAAACTGACGCTAGTTAAAAGTGGCGACGTAAAGAAAGTAAATTAAGTGATAATAAATATACAGTGGTACTTCGGTATACGTCTACTTTGGAATAAGTCCAACTTGATATATGTAGGTCCTGTTTGGACGCGACTTTTGTTTGAATGAATATCAAATCTTTGCAGAGAAGTACCACCCCAACAAAGCCCAAACAGCAATGCAGCGTGCAGCGATGGATCCATGTTTAATCAGCTCTTATTAAAGCAGCAAAAACTTGCTTGGATTGCGCTTGTACATGTCCAAACATTGCTTAGTAATGATCACGCGATTCCGTTTTTGATCCAATGCGTGAAAACAAGCACCTCCTATGCCAATAGCTTTTTCATCCCTAAATGTTCGTGTAGAATATGAATCACACGTTCGTCTGAGATATTAACTAGAGATGGGTCGTTCATGAACGAGACGGCTCATTAGCCGGCTCAGTACACTGAGCGAAATGACACGGTTCACCAAATTGAAATGAGCCGGCTCACAGCTCACTGCATAGTGTCAAGTTTCAAGGATACGATTGATCGGGCGATTGTTAGCAGTGACCGGAGTAATCCGGATCTGGATAGATGTCAGGTTGAACATCGCGAGAACTCTGCTTTATTATCATAAAGTGTATTTTGTCATTAATTTGTAGAGCAGTCTATTTGAAACTAATAGGCTTAGTCTGTACTTTCTTACGACCATACTATATAAAAATATCAAAGATATTGCCCAAATCCCAGATGTCCGATTTATAAGGGCAATAAACATCGCCATAAACTTAACACATCTGGTTTAAAATACAGTAGCTACATAAAGTGAATTGTTTGTTTACTATTAACCCGGCAAAAATGTTAGATAATTCACTTCTATAGAGTTTTATTTATTTAACTGAGCGACGTTGTACCTACATATTGCAAACCAACAACCGTATTGAACGAACGACCGACCTGTGTTTCGGGAACATGTTTACTTAGCCGGATCACTGAGCCGGATCAATGAGCCGGTTCAGCAAACTGAATGACTTCCACTGATCCGGTTCCGCAAACTGAGCCGAAATTCCCATTTCTAATCTTAACCATCTTGGCTATCCCTTGTGTCTTCATTAGGCGGTCGGCCAACGTGATATCATGAGTTTTTTGTTGTAATTTTATTCAGACGTCCCGGACGCTTATCATCATACGTGTTTGTACGACTACAATAGAATTCAGTAAACTATACTATGCGAAGGAGCAGGGTTCCCATAATAAATTTTCAGTGTTGTTTCAGTTTCCTTTATGGTTTTTCCCACGCAAAAACTAGTGCTTTATCAACACACGTAATTCATTTTTTTCCATTGTAACAAATAAACAAAAACTTAACCGTTTCCGAACGCTGTTAAAAATGTAATATTTCACAGATCTACTTGAAACTTAGTGTGTATGTCTTCAAAGAATTGCTAATGTCAGAAATAATTTACCTTGCGATCTGAGCGCTATTTCTTATCAAATTCACTGTTTTATTGAACACCCCTCGTATAAATTTGATACCCCTGTCCTAATGAGAGAAGAACGATGAATCAGGGTTTGACTATATTTTAATATGTAAATTTATATTACCGCGATGTTAAAAATACTGGAAATTCTGTAGCAATAATATTTCCCTATTAACATTTTAATATATAGATGTATTATTTCGTTGTAAAAAATGTACATTTATTATATATTCATTAATAATAGACTGTGTTCTGCTGTAACATTTTTTACTCTACATGCCATCAAACAAAAATATTAAAAACTGTTTGATAAAATATAAATATGAAACTGGAAATTGATCAGGAATAACGTTACCTGCATTGTAATTTGTTAATTTACTATTTTTTTAATTCATTAGTAATTTAGCTTTATTTGATATCAGTCAATACGTGCACATTTACATTTCGCCTCTAGTGTTAAATATCTCTCTGTCTCTCTTCGCTTGGACACTGCCCGTTAAGTTAACATTTGGCTTCATTCACATTGGCATCCTAGATCTTAACGTATTACAAGGTTTGGCCTGAACAGTCCAAGCCTTGAGGAAATCCTCACCGTGTATGGCGGCGTCCGTGACGCCGCGGCCGGTACTTGAGGCCCAAAAATCCCGAACAAAAATCATATTTCGGCCTTGAGGCCAGATTGTAATTGGCCTTGAGGCCAGACTCTTACTACCGTGTGTGTGCTGTCGACAGTCGGCCTTGAGGATTTGTAAAGTGAGTGTCGGAATTTATTTAGTCATGTCTAGAGAATTTTTATCGGAATTCATACTAATGTATGAAAATGAACCTTGGCAAGTAAGTTCTGAAGAATACCATGATAGAAATAAAAAGGAGGCTGCGTACGCGAAATTATTGGAAAAAATAAAAGAAGTGAACGCGAAAGCTACAAAAAATGATGTAATTAAAAAAATAAACAATATCAGAAGCGTTCTCCTAAAAGAGAATAAAATTAAGAAATCGATGAAATCAGGAGCATCTGCTGCTTCTACGCACAAGCCTAAGTTGTGGTCCTCAAGGCCTTGAGGCCAATCCTCTCCGTGTGTGGGCGAGGGTTCGGTACAGGAATTCCTCAAGAAATTCCTTGAGGAAATCCTCACCGTGTATGGCTACCTTAAGCTATAGCTGAGGCTTAATAATTATCAATTTAGATGTCCGCTGTACACCGAGTGGACGGCTGTTTCCATCTTTTGCTTAAAATTTGAGCGCCGTATACCTATGCGTACGACCTTTAAAGTTTTTGAAAAGTCATTTAGACTCTGTAAGACCGTTGTATGTCACTGTAATGCTAAGCGGCCGTTGTTCGACTATTATAAAGTCGCCGTCTATTTTTACTCGGGTTCTATCTACAAAAACCCTAAAGAGGCGTCTAGTAAGCCTTTATACATGTAATCGTACAAGGTTTGTTAAACGAACGGTATAAAAACCGTTATTTGGAACAAACCAACTATTTTCTATATGGTTTTGTTGGAATAACTCTTTGTTTCAGAAAGGTGTTTGAATCGAGATCGAAGACAGTATTGGGAATTTAATAGCTAAAATTAAAGAATAGAGGAATAATAATGGAACCACAAATAACCGCATCTCAAAACTTGACTACAAATATAAACCAATGACCAAAAGAGAAGGGTTTTTGAAGGGGAACTTCTTGGATTAAATTGTATAAGCGACGATAATAACAGCTCAATATTTAACATCCTAAAATCGTGACATTGATTTAGTTCTCCTTTAATCTGCCCGAGGCATTATAACAGTGACAATGATATTCATAAATAAAAATAATCAGTAGTTTTAGTGAGCAGTGGGCTGGTGTCCGTAACATCAAGTGACAGTCGAGGCACGAGCCTGGGGCCTTCCGAACACACCTCAATCACACCTGCTTCGTGTAAAAGATTCATTGAATTAAAGGAGTTTGAATTTCCTTTGAATCAATGATGAATAAAATGGATATGTTCTGTTGATTGTCAATATATTAATCCGTAAATGATATGAAATTATTAATCACTAGCAGTGTTACTTCCCTACGGCATTTAAGGGTGCGCACAACCTTATAGTTTCTTATAAAAAACTAACAATCTGAAATAAAATTTGTAAAAATATATACATCAAAATTTGCAGCGAATTTTTATCTCTCTAATAGGCAGTGGCGGCAATAGCTCTTAAAATATGGGGGGGGGACAGGAAATTTTTTAGTGAAATTTTAGGGGGGCAAATACAAATGATGACCTAAAAAAAAGGTCCTCACTTCTAAAATACATTTTTCTCTAAACAATTCTGGGGGCAACTGGGGGCCAGACCAGATTTTGCCCCCCTATTTCTATCCCTAACCATTTTTTAGTTAAAATTTATCAAAATTTTCAAAAAAAATAAAATAAATAAATAAAAAGTAATTAATAAATTTGATTTTTTTTGTTTTAAAATAAGATTACAAGTTCATTAGGGCCTCAAGATTTCAAAAATTTCAACCCAGGTCTTTATCGCATTGCGTTTTTGAGATACGTCCATGCGAATTTGAAAATTTCTATAAATCACGCCGTATTAAAATTTGTCATAATTTTAAAATACGCAAATCAAATAAGGCCTTAAATTGTTTCTAGACTAAATAAACTACGAGGACTACGAGTACGAATCATAAATTTTAGTGTTCTCCATGGGCATATGCGTACACAACAACGTCAAAAGTATACATTAAATATTATTATGTAGGCGAATAATTTTACAATTCTCCTTTAAATTAGCAAATAATCAAGCATTAAAGTCACATGAATAAACCTTTATCAATAGCTTTTATTGCAATATTTAATTTATTTATTATTATCGTAAATAGCATTATAATCTAATTTATTGTTAATGTAGATATTACGGCATATCTAGAAAAATATTTTTTCTGATAAGACCTAGCGTAAATTACTTTGGGAAATAAATTAATAATTCATTTAATCCATTATACTATGGTTTTAATATTTCAAATTATAATTCCAAGTTCTAAATACTTATTGTACTACGCAATATTAATGTTTTATACACAATTAAATTACAACGACCTTTTTGGCCTCTCACACAAATAATCCATTTTGCTCTCAAGTACTCTTGTAAGTCTTTAGATTGAAACACGCGGACAATTCTTTCAAAAGTTTTCGAAATTTATGATTTTTAATATGTACCCAGACTGTGTTATCACTTATTAAATACCTACAAAACCCTGAAATATGTGAAAATTCACACCACAACATTTTATTTTATTTTTTCTCTGTCTTTCTGTTAATTAAACTTGTAATAATTCATTGCACTTAATATTATAACAATTTTTCAGACTTTGAAAATTAATAAGATAGAATCGAAACTATAGTAAGCAAACAAAAATTAAATAAATTTTTAAATATTTGACAAACTCTGGATTTATTTTGAATAATATATTGTGTATAGGTGAATTGGTAATTGTTTAAGATTAACTAACTTATTTAAGAGATACTCGGGTGTATTCTGTAAGAAATGCGTTAAAATTAGCGTCAGGTTAATATTTTTATTTTAACTCCATGTCTAACGTCATTATCCAAAAATGCTATTCTGTAAGAACATTTGTTAAGGTAAGCGTTAATACAATATTTGTTAACGCGAGACGCTAACTCACCCTGTACAGAGGCTAATATTAACTGCACGCGCATGCGCTGTTACGTTGATTTTTAACAGGAGTATTTATTTAGTCAAATGCCAAGAGAATCTTAACCTAATATTTCGGTGTTGAATTAAATATTCAGTGGCGAAATTTATTTTAAAAATGGAACAGAAATGTTTGGTCCTGTGATACTCATTATAACTGGTTTCCACAGTGTATTAAATAAAAATATAACTTTATTCAACTTTTGTTTAGTCAATTTATATACTACATTGTATTATAAAAGTTTATCTAATTTTTTAATAATATGTGAATTATATGTTCATTGTATTTTTAAAAAGGTGTTCAGTGATATTAATTATTAAATTTGATTTATTACGCTATTTCTACCCTGGAGTAACACTGTTGTGATCGTCATTATCAATCTCATCAATTGTTTCTTTAACTAATACACCATTAAAATGTACTGCGATATTTTGAAACACGGCGGAGGCATAAGTGAAGTTTTGTAGCTTTCAGAGGATTATAATTTTAAGTTCTGTGTCTCAACAAAAACTAAAACTGCTCTCCAATACTCCATTTACTTCCTTTCTATACAATTACTTGAACTTGCGTCTGGGTTACTTGTATAACAAAAATTATGACTCGTCATTCTTATCTCTACTGTAAAGAATTCACTTTACAAAGTAATAGAAAGTTGATTAATATTCCTACCGTATTGTGTTTTATTCATTTTTTTTTTTTTTAAATAACATGACATTTACTGAAATAGGATCAGCTATTTTTGCAAACTAAACACTAGCGTTAACTTTTAAAGCCACCGTTTCGGTAGGCGCTTATTGTAGAACGTTAACTGGCTATTTTAACGCCGCCGAGCTATAATTTTAACACATATATGTTTAGCGAATAGCATTTAGGTTAAAAATGGTGTTAAAAAAATTAACCTCAGTTTCTGACGCTAAGATTTTAACATCATGCTTAGAGAATAGACCCGATTAAGGAGGTTAAATTAACAAAGAAGGAGTATTTTACTCTACAATAAAGAATAATAATTTGGAAAAACAATTAAACAACAAATAAAAGAGTTTTTTTAAAAAAATACACTTTCTAAATTGGAACTCCCTGTATTTTTTTTTAAATGTATTATATAGAAAATGTATTTCTCTTTTAAGTATTATTATGGCACTATGAGTCTAAACCCAGTATTAAAAAAGTTATTAAGACTTTCATTGCCTCCTATTTTATTGAGAAAAAAATTAAAGTCCTAATAACTTTACTTTTATTTGTCTATAGTAATAATGTTAATAATACTTTATTTTTAACATTTATTTTTAATATTTATTTCATCTCGTTGTAATAAATGGCTATGAAACATTGAAATTACAATTGTTGTAATTTTTTTTTTTTAATATATTATTTTATTGGCCGTTAGTCTTTCGACCACATGGCCAATTGCTGTGATTTGTTCTCACAAATACCATGATATTTTATTTTACCTGTTAATTTCATGGCAATGCGTGATTGTTAAAAAACAAATTTATTATGAATTTCCTAAGTTTCGAAGTAAAATAAATAAAAGAACTGAAAATATCAAAATCGATTGCAGAAGTTTTTGGTATCGTTAGAAGCGGGCAAAAAATATCTTTAGAGTGATACCTTTACGGGGCTTGTAAGTTAATATGGGAAGCAGCAATCTCAAAAAATGTAGATTTCAAAGTTCTTCTCTTATTTTCCGGAGTAAAAGTTATCATCATGTAAATATATTACTCGCTCCAGTGGCGCAACCAGGAATTTTTGTCAGTGGTTCACGCCCCTGGGTGAACTACTGACTCGCTCTGTCAAAAAATATGGTATACAATACTTTAAAAAATGTGGGATTAACGATAGTATAGGCTATTCCAAACGTTTAGCCGGAACTAACTGAAATTTTCGCTTTCGTAAGTTGTCAGGAGCACTTCTTTTATGGTTTGAAGTTCGCTTTTGCTAAACAAAATTATCAAAAGCCTCTTTAATCGGTAAAAGTTACTAAAATTGAGAATCTAGTTCCGCCTAAACGTTTGGAATAGCCTTTAATATTATCTTCACCTTTTTTTTTGTTTTTATTTCTAAATAAGTGGTTGCTAGGCATAAACAAATGGCGCGCAAATAGTTTTGCATATGTCAAAAGTAATTCACAGAAAAAAATTAAAGTGACACCCCCTGTTCTAACAAAACAGCGAATTTTGATCAATATTTTATTGAAGTGCAAGAAGTTCCAAATCGACTTTTATCACAACCGCCAAATAGTCCATATTTTAATGTATTGGATCTTGGTTTTTCAATTCTTTACAATCCTTACAACATAAAGCTTCACCGAATACAATCGACGAAATGAATGCGTACAAAATGTAATTAATGCAAACATAAAAACCCTTGATAATGTTTTTCTAACATTTCAAACTTATCTAGAAGCAACCATGTTTCTAAAATGAGAGAATTCCTATAAGATTCCGCAAATTAATAAGGCAAAACTTCTTCGTAAGGGACGATTACGAACAACATTATCATGTTCCATACAAGCTGTGGAGACAGCTACGTCCTTTTTAAATTAAAACTTTTTGTATTATTCTGTTTTACTAAAGGGTGATCCAAATTGCACTCCGGAATTTGAATTGCACGCCATTTTCGTTCAGTGAATGTTGGAAGTTTGCATTTTTACAGTTGGTATCTAAACACATTGCAAATTCAACTGAGGCAAGAACTTAAAGCAGCGGACCACCAGAAACGCCGTACATTAGTGAACTTGTGAACTGCAAAAAAAATCATATGGAGCGATAAAGCTCATTTTCTTTTGAATGGGTTTGTTAATCGCCAAAATTGTCGCATCTGGGGTAGTGAAAATCCACATGCTATTCAAGAAAAACCAATGCATCCACAAAAATGCACTGTTTGGTGTGTATTATGGGCTGGAGGAATCATTGGCTCGTACTTTTTTGAGGATGGAGCTGGTAACGCTGTTACTGTCAATGGTGTACGCTATCGGAAGATGCTAAACAACTTTTTTTTCAATGAAACCAGCGATTTGAATTTATGTGACATGTGGTTTCAACAGGATGGAGCCACATCACTCACTCACTCTACTTCAAACCAAATTTCCTGGTCATGTTGTCTCTCAGAGGGGCAACATCAATTGGCTAGCGAGGTCTTGCGATCTAACCCCATTACACTTTTTTCTCTGGGTCTATGTCAACAAGCCTGCTACGATTCCAGAACTAAAAGAGAACATGCAACAGACAATGTGCAATTGCTGAAATCGAACCGCATTTATTGGAAACGATTACGGAAAACTTCGCTAAAAGAACGGTATCATGTCAGCGGAGTCGTGGAGGGCATTTGGCCGACATCATATTTCATAAATAATTGCCAAGTTTGTACTTTACGCTAATAACAATAAAATTCGGATTTTTCCAATATGTTGCGTTTTATTCAAAAAACAAATTGGATCACCTTTAGATATTTGTAACTATTTCATAAATAAAATCAATCTAATTAATTAAAATTGTAAATATATATCACATTTTCGGACAAGAAAAAAATCAAAATGTCTAGGTACAATATTTTCGGACGGAGGGAGTATTATTTTAATGGGTTAGAAATTTGCAGTCTTACTGATAACCTTCTCGTACTTGCATTATTTTACAAGCAATTTTCACTGAAATTATGAGTAATAACTACCCAACATTAATTTAAATCTATATCAAGGTTTTGCTAGCGATTTGATAAAACATTTTCCAAATGAATAATGAGCTGTGGGTCAAACAGAGTTGTTAGGTTCATTTCTTTTAATCAATGTAAAACATCAATTCCAACCACATTATACCAACCAAATGAAGTAGAAAAGTAAACAATTTTACCTGTAGGTGTAGAATGATTGTTAAGAATAATGGCGTCATTCGTTATTAATCAATTGCTCATTACAATTAATCATTATAATCAATCATGTGGAATGAATACCCAAAATAAAATGGTGTAGGATGAAAATTTAAAATTACTTAAGTTTGAAGGTATTTATTTGTGTAGTTGTTTGACTGTGTAGGTGAAAAAATTATAATGATTAATGATTAAAAGTACAAAGAAAAATGTAATTAATGAGAAATTATAATAATTTAATCGTTATTCAACATTTTTTTAAATAAAAGCATACCGCACAATTATGCCATTGCCAACGGAGTGGCCGAGCAAATTAAATCGTGCAGTTTGGACTGGTGAAAACAGTCTGTATTGTGAGGTGGTGGTTCGATTCTCCGTTGGTGTTATTATTCGGTCGAGAATAATATGTTTACATTACTCTCATTTCACAACCATTCACCCCTCATCCAGGTGTAGGAGCTCGCCCCCTGGCATCGACGATTAACCTCGTTGCAGAAATAGGCCGATGTAATAAATAAAAATATGCCATTTTATATTTCAGACATTAATATCTACATTAAATTTTGAGACACATGCTTCAAACAAAACCGTATTTGAGATGCGCATCAAGGCCTAGCTGTAGCTACTCAGTTCAGAAAAATATTGTAAGCAAAAAAATCGTGTTGCTAAATTGTGTTGCTAAAAAAGATCTTAACTTAACTAATAATTATCAGATCAAAAATTTCAGTGGTTCTATTTCAGTTTACATTAATATTACTCACTACTCAGAATTTTTTGACTAACCCCCCTGGGTTAAAGGGTGTGGTACAAGGAATTTTTTTATTTATACACATTTTTGGCAAAAATCTTATTAAAATAAAGAATTAAAAAAAATACTTTTTGTTAATAATCTACGTCTTAAATGCTTTTATTTGATACCACACAATAAATTAAAAAAATAAAAATAATTATTTTTTCAACGACACAAAAATTCGATATTTTTCTAAAAACTAATCTGATCAAATATTCCTGTTGCACTATTCCGTTTCCCATCAATGTACATTATCGAATTTTTTTTCATATTTTTAGATGAACCCCTCTGGGAAATACGGTGGGGGACAAAAGCTTCTTGACACATTTTTGGCAAAAATCGATTTCTCAAATATAAAAATGTGTTTTTTTATCCAGTAATTAAGACGTTTCAGTTCATACCCCACTCAAAATGTTTAAAAAACATTTATATTTTCATTAAATACATATTTGTTTATATTTTTCTCGCGATATATTTTTTTAAACTCTTTATAATTTTCCTATATGTGTTGTAAGAGTTGTAAAAGCATGCAAAATTTCAACTTTCTATGTTCAGCCGTTTGGTTACAATTTCTGAACAGACAGACAGATACATGAGTGTTGATACAAGGGCATTTGGTCATACGTACAAAACCTTAAAAGTGCAATTTGGTTATATGTAAACTTATAATCATCTTTTATGTCCTCTTAGATAAAAGAGAACCACAAATCCGACTGTACCAATGGAATTATAGAAAACCAGAGTAAGAAAAAGGATTTCTAAAATTGAATTACCTAAAAAAATGAGAACATTTGGCTACAACTCTGTAAAATTTTCTACATAAATATACATACAAAATTATAATTATTTTCCTATAAAATATCGAATTCCCATTAATTTTTTAATAAATATTTATAGTTTTTTTTACAGCTTTAATACAGTCGTGTTCCCTCATAAAAATGCATTCAATTATATAATGAAAGTCAATAATGAAATTAAGTAAAGAAAAAATAAAGGGTTGAATAGGAAGGACATCTAATAGAAAGGCTTAATTTCCATCCCTAAGGGTTGCATTTCTTTCTAATCCCCTCGTAGCGACGAAATAAAGAAGTGCAAGAATAGTAATCATGTTAGGGGAGGGTTTGGAGTCTTTTAAAAATTGTATTCTTAATTGTAAACTAATTAATTTCTGTGGAACACAAACGACATTATTCTTTGTTTCTAGTTTCATTTGTAGATCCACAAAATTTAAATAATATAATTGAACAACTTGATAAATAATATAAACTGTCTACAATAGTACAAACATTTTAGAATTCAGGGAAAGTCGTCAGTGGCGTGCGGACTAGGTATGCGGCAAATGCGCCGCATACCCACTTACTATCGAACTACATTTGTTTTTTTTTTTAAATATAATTTTAATATTCCATATAACAAATATTTCAGTATATATAAAAAAAATCAGTATTTTTTAATTAGATAGATTAATGCTGCATTCACAATTAAAATTAAAATTAAGAGTTTGCAAGCTTCAAACTGCGAGCACTTTTAACCACTCTTTCGGAGCTTCTTTGATTTCTGGTATCAACTGGAAGGGTTTTCCAATCATGGCCATCTCACCTCAGGAAATAGATGGAAGTCCAATATTTAGGATTAACTGATCTGTTCGCTGAGGTTTTAACTCAAATTATAGTTATGAATATGAAGAATATATAATTAAACACTCGGAATAAGAAATTCTTTATGAATACTGGAGGGAAATGGAAAAACGGAATCAACAAGGAAAGCCACTATCAAGATGGGAAAAGGAAAGGAAGGAAATGTACGAATTTTGTGGCTACTCAACAACAGCGGTAACACTACAAAGAATGAATAGAGAAGAATTGGGGCAGGAAGTAACAGAGCGATTGATCGACATACAACAAACGGAGCCAGATACATAAATAAGAGTTTCAAGATATAATAGCAAATATGAAAAGACCTGGACGATGAGAAAACCACAGTATTTGACAGAAAAAGGCAGTAGAGAGAAGAAAAAAGTGATAGCGAGATTTAGATGTGGAAATGAGGAGAGGGACAATAATTTTTGGATGAATGAGGAAGAAAGAACATGTAGAATGTGCAGGGAAGGTAAGGAGACAATAGAACATTTGTTGGAAGAATGTGAAGAAATACGACACAGAACGGAAACGTGAAAGGATATTTTGGATGAAACAGGAAGGGGGTATGAATGGATGAAAGAAGTGAAAAAAAGCTAGCAATAATATAATGACTGAGTTGAAGAGAAGAAGGCCCAAGAAGTCTACTAGCGTACAAGGTCAGATGAATCAACTGTGAGACGCGTCAGCGTCCGCCTTTTTGTGGAGAAATTAGCTCTCGGCACGCTCCTTAATATTAGTATAACTCGGGACCGCAGCATGATAGCACGCACTTAATTTGTCAACAAAAAAAATATATGAATAAAAATAAATCTTTCTAAATCTAAACTTTGCGCATTCACTAATTTCTAACACCGACCTAACAGTCACGCGACGTATTCTACGCCCAAAAGATCTGCAGACATCGCTTTGTCACAGCTTTTTCTTTTACTGGGCGCATCATTCCGCAATCTTTGTAATACGCCCTTATAGGATTCAGAGCCTATTTGATAGAATCGAAATTTTCATTTCAACCAAAAAGCATGTATAATCAAGCAACAAATTTCTCGACCTCTGCACTATAATCTGCTTTTATTTCCTATGTTATCATAAGCTGTAATTTTCTGGGTTCGTTTCTGGTCTACATCAAAATTAATTATTGTAATTTAATTGTGTCTGATCATACATAAATAATCTTAAATATAGGTAATATCCTTTAACAAGGCTGATTTTTTACAATGTTCAAATAAAAGAAATTCAATTATATTTCCTCGAGACTATATTAGCAAACAGTGTATATCTACCCCAATCTAAATAGCTATAATCAAATGAGACATTCTAATTAAAAATCAATATTGAATAACTGAAGGACACAGACGATTATTAGATGAAAACATTTTGAGACGACGGATAAAATCGTTTGATATTAATTCTATGTGACCGGCATCGTTTATGCTCGCAAAGAGAATTTCTAGACTGCTATGGACCACAAATATAATATCATTGACACCTAGTAATCATATTCAAAGGGGATATTTTAGATTCATTAGAATTATTTAAGCTGGTGTTATTTTAAAATCTATCCCTTAGAAAGTGAGAGACAAACGACTAAAACAGAGAGGACATGTGATGGGGATGAATAAAAGTCTGAGAAGAAAGACCGAATGCATCTAGAAAGGTAATTTCATTGGCCATCATAACCGCCCGCAATGAGAGGAGACACTTGCCTCCCTTAGAGTCTCCGATTTTAGTGTTTTATTCCAAACCCTTATGCTTTTTGTTTATTTTATATTAAATATATTTCAGCACCTCAGAGGTAAATTGTATTAAGTCGCAAATGATAAATAGCTCAGAAAAGACGATTTAAGATTGTTTATCTCCTTGCGTTGATCGACTTGATACAGTTTTAAAGCAACGTACATTGAAACTGGCTAGAGCTATAGATCCAAATTATTTTTCACTCGACAGACTATAAAGTATTGAGTCACTTGGCACTAAAATGTCATTTTTGATAAAAATGTGACTTGATACAGTTTACCTCTAAGGTGCTGATTTTAATTATATCTCTTTTAAATTTGCAATCAAATGTTAGATTAATTTTAGTTCATGTGAATTTACTCATTTCAAGTTTACATTTAGGGGCCCCACAACACTGGTGCACCTTGGGCCTCGGAAAGTGTAAGCATTGAGACGCGTGCACCCAGGATTTTTTCTTGGCGGCTCAGTAGACGAAATTATTTAAATTATGAAAAATGTTCTCACTTCTAAACTGAAATACATTGACGACAAAAAAAAAATCCTCACTTCTATTTTAACAAAAACGAGTAACAGACACATGCTTTTAGAGCTCT
This sequence comes from Liopterus haemorrhoidalis, assembly GCA_963971575.1. NCBI lineage: Eukaryota > Metazoa > Arthropoda > Insecta > Coleoptera > Dytiscidae > Liopterus > Liopterus haemorrhoidalis. The sequence continues at coordinate 43,732,584 of OZ020612.1, read as the reverse complement.
TGGGAGAGAACTGAAGCCCCTGAGTCCCCTTCTGGATGCACACCTGAGCAGGGGCATCGAGAGAAGGCCCGGATTCCGGCAAAACAATAATTCCGGGCCTGGGAAAACAGTAATTCCGCTCCACAGTATCTCAGTAACCGAGAAAAAAAAACTGTTTGTAGATAGAAATTGTACTTTATTTTTTCTGTAATATAATATATAAGATACGTTTAAGTGATGTACTTATTTTCCACGCAGAAGCTACCGATAGAAACGCCACAATGCCCCAAATACTGGTCAAATTGTTAGTTTTGTATAAGACACTTGTGAGAACTATACTGTGATGCAAATCTTCTACCAAGCCTACTTCACTTGTAGAGAAAATTGTGCAAAATTGACAAAAGCAGACACTATAGTTGGATTGCTGATAGGTGACTGTTACATGTATGTATCAAGTAGTGCATTCATATAATAATCTAGTTACCATTTTTCAGCGATTTTAAAAATGTTTTTTGTTATTTGTGTTAACTGTCAGTGTCTGGTAATAAATATTAATTAAAATACGGCTTGCGGCCAATTATTAAATTCACAAACTTTAATTTTAAATCTGCTGGAATAAACAACAAATTATAATCCAAAATTTACGTATGAGTATAAATTTTTCTTTATTTGTAATTATAACCTTAAAATTAATAATTTTGTTTGAGTACTGCTGTAAATTTATTTTCGCGCTCTAATTAGTAAAGATATTTACGAATCATGCCATTTCTTTCTAATGTTTTGTTTTTTATTCAAATAATTTGAAAGGTTAGTTGTCAACTTGCGTCACTATACGTTACTATGGGTATGCAAATAATTATAATGATATAGACAGAGAAAGCATATAGTATTGAATATCGATAAAGTCCATTTACCGTAACTATGAAATGATGGCACAGTTGAAAAACTCACCTTGTTGCCAATTCGTAAACTGTCAAAAAAAGTTAGGTTATATCGAACAACCAGGTTGACACCTAAATGTCAACCTGACAAATAACGATTTTACACTCCAATTTCAAACCGGCAACATTGAAATAATGTACCAAAATTAAATAAATAAATGTACTAACTGAGTTTTGGATTGATGTTGAATAAAACATATCATAACGTTGGTATTTAAAATAACCAAGTGTGACGTCATCTCATATTTATTGTGAATGGAGTTTACTTGTAGCAACGAACAGTCACTTATCAGCAATCCGACTATACTCACCTACTCGCCTGAATACGGGCGTATACGAGCGAAGTACATGAGCGGACCTCTAGTACTGTTTCAAGTAGCTGGAACACTGGAACAAGTATGTGGGTGCAGACATGGCCAGTTTTACCGACAGGACCACCTAGGGGCACCAAGGAATGGAGGCACCGGATGGTTATGAAATTTTAAGTACTTATGTGCAGCATATAAAAGTTTTATTTAACTATTTTTCCTATACCTCCATTGAATTATATTTAGTATGCTCCGAAATGTCTTTCCTATGGGCCACGCATTATGTCTTGCTTAGAGGCGCCCTATTATATCTTGCTTAGGGGCGCTAAAGACCCGCGTGCCGGTCCAGAGTATAGGGAGGAGTTAACATTAATTGTAATATGTATTTAACTCATAATTTATTCAAATATTTGCCATACCTTTGGCCACGCTTTGGTCATATAGAACGTCTTTAACCTTATTTTAAATTTTTAGGTTATCTCTGTTCCCTAAACCAGCGCTAACGAAATCGAGATTACAAGCGACTCTCACAGCTGACCCTTATGAGTCTAAAGATTCTAAAGAGCAAGATTTTTCTTTACTCGTTAAATGTTTTATCTGAGATTTGAGGATACAAAATTTCAAATTTTGAACCGTCTGCGGAAAATGTTCGCCATAGCTGCTCTAAAATGTAGGATCCACTATCGGAAGTATATGATCGTATCTTGTAGAAAACAGCTTGGATACCACTGGTCTAGAGTAGTTTTTCATTGAATGAAATGATGCTAAGCGACTGTTCCTGGCAGTAATTATCCTTGTCGGCGATTATTAGCCTAGTATCTTTTGTACCAATACTCGCAAATTTTCAGTTGATCTCTCTAGCTGTTGTTCCAATATAGCCTGCTGTACTTTTTTATTCATATGTTCTTTGGTTTTCCTCTCTATAGTCTCTTCGTTATCATCAGTATCTGCAGTACCTGCTTTGGAATTTTACATTCGCTGGACATAACAATACCAGACAATATCAAATAATTCTTGAATCTGGTCTTCGATATCAGTTGTTACGTTCATCATTTCCCGGATCCTTTCATTTTGGAGTTTAACCAATCTTGACACTGTGGCTGATCGTCATAAGCGTCCGACGCTTATGAATCTCAGAGGTGCAATCGGTCTGGTGACGGTCGTCGGGTAACTCAAACAGGGAAATACCGTTGACATAAATAAACATAAAGCATAGTGAGTTATGGTAGTTGAGCACACGTCCGAGTGTGTACTGTGTGCACTGTTATATTATGCTCGGCATCGCCACACTTAAGCTGCATTAAATTCTACTGTGACGACTGTCAAATCGGGCCGCTGTTCTCGTCGGATTTCGAATGAGATATGCGGCGCTGTAACGTTATGGCCAATTACAAAAGCGTCTGCTCTTGTAAATTCATCGCTGCAACTCTGTACTTTCAAGATTAATTAGCGTTGCCACTGTAAAAAGTGTTTGTTTTTGTGGCATTAAATTATCATCGTGCTTGCTGGATTGCTGGAATGTTGGCACTATGTGAAAAATTGATACTTTTTAAATCACTTGCGGAGAGTGCCATTCGAAATAATAAATTACAAACTATTACAATGAATTTTACATCGGGGACCACCGATGCCATTAATGACATTTATTACGTAAACTAAAATTAATAAACGGTTTACAACAGTAAATAAATTTCTGTGAACACAATTCAAAGTAAAGGAAGGTCCAGCGGTCAGTAGCGTGACCGCTGGACCTCTGAAATAATCAGAGCTCTCAAAAAATAGAACAGTAATCTGGAGTCAGGCATGCACCCCAAGGGGGCTTGCGGTCTTTTCGGAAAGAATTTTTCACAAAAGTTACTTTCACGGGCAAGTCGGTGTGACGTTACCCAGTGGTAAATTATATTTTTTTGTAATTGTGAACTTAATATGATTGGTCTAAAAAAGCTTTTCGCAAGTATATTTATTATTTGTACGTCAATAATAAGGGTGATATTTCAAAAGTTAATTTAAGGGTCCCCCCAAAATATTGGTCCAAGGGAAAAAATACATAGAACAAAAAAGATGTTGTCTTATTGTAAACAATTTTTATTCAATATATTTTTCTGTTAACTGAAGTTATTTTAGGTTTTTTGATAATCAGTTTTAACCCCTTTAGATTACAAATTTTAAGATACCATATAGCCTATATTTGAATCCTGGTTCTACTATATCATCATTCCAAATTTCGTGAAATTATATCCAGCCGTTTTTGCGTAAATCTCGGACAGACGGGCAGACAGACAGACAGACAGACAGACAAACAGAATCGTGTAGAAACCAAATATAGGCCAAAAAAATTAAAAAACAAAAAAAACAGATAGCATCCAATTTTATTAATATAAGGTAGATAGATTGTATTGAAATTTAAATAAAAAAATAATTACGGGTGAACTTGTGAGATGCAGGGCCACCGCCTGCATGTGTTAAGAGTCTGCACCGCACACGAGCGGATTCTAATAGAATACTACTAATAGACGGAGATCTTATATGAAATATGAAGAGCGAGTTATATGGACAGAAAACACAATATTAGAAGAGTGCTGGAAAGAGAGAGAGAAGATGAACACCGATACCAAATGGGAAATGAAACGGGAAAAATATTACGAACGGAACGGTTTTTCCATAGAAGAGGTCACAAAAAGAAGAAAAGAAGGTCAACAGATGACAAACATAATAGTAGAAAGAGACCAAGAAGTACAGTTACAAGAACAGTATAACAGAATACATGAATCTACAAATAACAAAGTGTACAAAGATATAACCACTATTGGATTACCCAGATACCTGGCAGAAGGAACGAGGAACCAGAAGGTAATCGCAAGATTCAGATGTGGCAACGAGGAGAGGGCAAACAATTATTGGATGGAAGAAAGGGAGAAAATATGTAAAATCTACAGAGAAGAACAAGAAACAATAGACCACCTAAGAAACTGTGAAGGAATGCAGCCAGATCCACGAAAAACAGAAGACCTACTAGACGACTCGGGGAGAGGCCTAGCCTGGATGAAAGCAGTCTTGGAAAGAAGAACAAAATGAATTATTATGTATCATAGAATAGTATATATAAATGTTATAGTATGTAAACCAATTCTTTCAAAGCCGCAAGGCACGAAATAAATTTATATTATATATACGAGCCCTGTCCACTATCAGTTGGCCCAGCTACTAAATTTTTACTTATTGGTGTTCAATTAACAGAATGCGAATAGCTTATGAAATCTAGGTAATATTTTATTTTCAATTAAACATTTTTGAGATTTACGGTTAATATTTACAACAATTAAAGTAAATTAATAAGAAAAAAAAATATTTCCATTGGAAAGCCATTAACTTGGAAACCTATTTCAGAAGTTACCACTGGGTAACGTCACCTTTCATTTTTATAACGGCATTAATTATTCTAGGCATAGTATCTACAAGGTCTTAGCATTGTCGAGGAGTAAAATTATCCCATATATCTTGAAGCTTTAGTTTTAATTCTGGAATTGTTCTAGCCGGTGTTATACGCAATCGTTTTTTCATTTCGTGCCAAAGTGTCTCGATGGGGGATAAGTCTGGGCTACTTGAAACCCACTCTAAAAGTGGAATAGAATGATCAGGGAACCATTTCAAAGATTTTTTTGACGTATGGCAAGCGGCTCCATCTTGTTGAAAAATAAAATCCTCCCCAGAGATTAATGCATGTTCCATAGTTGGCAACAGAGACTCCTCTAAAATACTTAAATATTTGGCTGTGTTAACAATGCCATCGATAAAGTAAAGTTTTCCTACACCTCTTGCAGACATTGAACCCCACACCATGACAGATGCTGGAAATTTCACCTTCCTTTTCAAGCAATCGGGATGATATGCTTCATGTTTCTGACGAACAACTCTGTTCCGGTTGTCCCCTACACAAACTTCAAACCTAGACTCATCGCTCCATTGCACGCTGTTCCACTTTTCACAATTCCATATTTTATGTTCTCTTGCCCATTTCAACCTGTTTTTCTTTTGCTTAGACGTCAACAATGGTTTTTCCTTGGCCTAAGAAAGTTTTATAAATTTCTGTAAATATACATTTAAGAGTCCGATTAAAAAAATATTACCTTATAGGTTCCAAATCCTAATTTTTTAGCTTCCTTATGACATGTACACCTTGAAACACGTCTTCCAACAACACGCTCCACAGTACACTCAATTGACTGTAGTTATCACGTCTGTTATCCTTAATAATTCTTTTCAATGCACGTTTGTCATTGTCCGTCAGTGTAGTTTTCTTCACGTACTGGGGCTTTGGGGCAACTGAACCACTTGTTTTGTACAATTTTACAATATTTCTAATACTATATCTTGACAAACCTAATAGTTTTCCGATTTCGGAATTGGTTTTTCCTGTTTTTGCTAAGTTCACAATGATTAACCGAATTTTTTCATCAGTAGCTTTGCCTCTGCCTATGTTTTAAAATTATTTAGACTTAACATTTTTAATACATCAGAGTCAATAAACAAACTTTGTTTTCCAACGCCTACTACGCATAGCTACCGCAAAAACTCAGTTATTTTATATACAGTACAAGAATACATGAACTCAAAAAATACGTTTTTTTACGAATATTATTTTTATAATCACAAATTAAATATTACGGAATAAATTTTGACCCCTTTGCTTCTAATATGATTATATTGTCAAAAAATGTACAAAGCAGCATTTACTTTTACTTATTATTTAATAATTTCTAAAGAAACTGAAAATTTCATAATTGGGCCAACTGAAAGTGAAGATGGACGGTAGAGGTTTTATAAAAGTTTGCACACTGGTTACATTTGTTTTAATTCTAGCAGAGGGCATTCTACTAGTGGGCGTTCTAGTAGAGGGATATCCTCGCGGCGGCCGTGGTTAGCTCCACGTAAATAAGGATTGATATATGTAAACAAGGAATCCCGATTAGTAACTTCAGTTTGACTGACCTATATAATCCAGTTACATTTAGTTTTCCAGTATTCCCTTTGTTTAATTGCATCCTTGTTCCATAGCTCAGAGCTCGAAATAGTCCATTTACAACACTTAGTTATTATCAAGTACAAAACCTTTACTAGAAACAATTATTGAAAAGTAAGAAGAGAAAACGCGTAAAGCTTGTTGGCGTGACACCACATTATTTTTATAAATTTGTTAATTTTTACACATTTTAGGATTTCGTATCTAATAAGTGGAAATTCATAGGCGGCCCAAAACTGGATGTGTGCGACCAGAGACGTAGCCAGGATTTCAGCTGGGGGGGGGGGTGTCAAAAATAACAAAATATTCTAAATTGGTCGGTACGACCTTAATTACATGGCTTGGGTAGAAAATAGCAGCGTTGTAGGTCAGGGGTCGGCAACCTTTCAGTGACAAAGAGCCAAATCTATATTGAAAAAAAAAAACAAAATAACATTGAAGAGCCGCTAAAAAATATATGATATATTTAAGAAAAAAACGTAAAAATTGTTTATTTGTTTTAAAATAATCAAGTAATACAATAAATTAATATTTACTTACACATTTAGTTTGTGATACCTATTGTAGTTGCCAGTATAATACAATATAATAATTTTTTTAATGGGACGATTGCTCCTGTATAGTGTTCTATAAGACTTCAATATTTGGTGAATATTCAGTAATCTTTAACTTAAGGCAGCACTCCAGTTTCAGGTCGGTAAGATTACTTCTTAACTGACTCTTTATTAATTTCATATGTGAAAAGATTTGCTTACAGCAATATGTGGATCCGAAAATTGTCACTAGCCCAAAAGCATAATTTTTTAAAAGATTGAACGATTCTAGAAAACGGTTCCAAGCTTCGAAAAGAACTTTATCTACATTTTGAAGATTGCGAATTTCGGTCCACTTATACTGGGAAGATAAAATTCACTTTTTTCTTTCAAAATTTTCCAGTTCAGAATTATGTTTTAAGAATATGTAATTCCATAAACCTTTGGATTTCAAATCCACTAATTGAAGGTGATAAACGTAATTGCACATATCTACTTCAATTGGTTTTGTTAGAAAAGCTAGTGTAGCTGTATATTTTCTAAACTCTTTAAATCTATCTCGAAAAGCTTCTTACATGTTAACAATAGTTTGCGCAAAAAAAAAAAATTGCCGAAATAACATGTTTTTGTAAATTAATAAAATGTAAAAATGTTTTTGCACGTAAATCATTCACAAATACAGATAACTTTTTTTCGAAACAAATAACTTCTTCTAATAGGGAATATGCAGTAGCTCGGGGAATTACCGGGCGTGAATTGCACCGTATGAAAAATACAAAACCTGTATAGTACAGGCAGAAAGTTGAAAATTAAAAAATAGATTATATTAAAATAAAATCCAGCCTATTTTCAAAGAGCCACCAAATTTTCTAAAAGAGCCGCAGGTTGCCGACCCCGGTTCTAGGTCTTTTGTAGTATATTAAATAATAAAAGTCCGGTAAATTCATAATTGGGCCAACTGAAAGTCTAAATTTTCTTCACCTCCGGTGCCCATGGCTTCCCAAGGAAGTTATTTTGAGGGAAACGATATTAAATTGTAATGCTATTCGAATGAATTTTTTTTTTAAATCAGTCGCGTTACTTAATTGACACACATCATAGGTATCTGGTCTAAAATGTAGAACACTACGATGTGGTAGGGGATAAAACAGAAATAATAAATTAAGATTTTACAATTTATTATTGCACACTGATACACAATTTTAATTTGGCTAATGTCGCGGGAAAATTAAAGTAGTGTGCACCTAAAAACTAGGTAATTAGGTTAGGTTTAATTAGTAAAAGTTTCGGACAGAAGAAGTATTGGTCTATTTTACTAAAAAAAATTCGGTACCTGTTTTATTTTAGCATTTTGTACCTTTTTGAGTCTTCACTTATTCAATACAAAACCTTGAAATATGGGAACACACACACTTAAAATAATTTTTTTATTTGTTCTTTATCATAGTAGGTTATTATAAACAATTCTTATATTTTAATCTATAATTCTCGGCGTAATTCGAGTCGTAACTAATTGAACTAGTATGAAAAATCAATTTTATACGCCTTCAAAAATCAATTTATTTCATTAAAGAAATTAATCAGTTAAATAATACCTTGATTATTTCATCTCAATGAAGGATTCAACAATAGAGACATTAAAAAATATCACCTCTACATATTCTTATCTCTAATTATTTCAAACAGGGTATTACTCAATCCTGTTGGTAGGTGGGTTTTAAACAGTAGATTAAATTTTTTGAATTTTCGTCTACTCACGAGTCATTTGATATATTAATAACCAAGAAACATTTAATACAATAAAGTGCACATTTGCATGCATTAATATTTTTGGAAATGAACTAAGAAAACTTTAATATGGTATTTGCGTAAAAATTTAAATGATTCAAATCATATGAAAATATTTGTTTTTAATTTTTAGTATGGTGCAATAAATTTTGTTATTAAATAATAATTTTTAATAAATAATTTCTTACATATCTTGTTTATGATGTCACACGATTGCGACATTTATAGAAAAGGAAAATTTGTCCACGAAACTTTAAATACCGACTGAGCGACATAGAACTGATAAACAAATATACAGGGCGAGGCAACACTTACCTGGTTTCACACGGGAACCGACTACGTGCGACTCTTACGATCGTACGTAGTCGCACGATTACGCACGAACTTTCCCGACCTCTGGAATGTAATCAGCGCTCTCCCACTAGAAGCGACTTATGGCTGGTTTACACGTTGCCAACAACTAGCATGCAAGTTGAGGTTGTTTCCCAACTAATGCTAGTAGCTGGCAATGTATTGGCAGCATTCGTTAACACTTTGCAAACGGTGGCAACAATTGATGAGTTACTACTCTTAGTAAGCCCACTTACTAAGACACTGACCGCAAGACTTAAGTTAGAAATAACTCTTGATTTTCTAGCATCGGGGGGGGGGGGGGGGGGGTTCAAAAATATCAAAATATTCTAAATTGGTCGGTACGACCTTAATTACATGGCTTGGGTAGAAAATAACAGCATTCTAGGTCAGGGGTCGGCAACCTTTCAGTGACAAAGAGCCAAACCTATATTGAAAAAAAAAAACACAATAATATGGAAGAGCCGCTAAAAAATATATGCTATATTTAAGAAAAAAACGTTAAAAATTGTTTATTTGTTTTAAAATAATCAAGTATTACAATAAATATTAATTTACTTATACATTTAGTTTGTGATACCTATTGTAGTTGCCAGTATATTACAATATAATAATTTATTTAATGGGACGATTGCTCCTGTATAGTGTTCTATAAGACTTTAATGTTTGGTGAATATTCAGTAATCTTTAACTTAAGGTAGCACTCTAATTTCAGGTCAGTAAGATTACTTGTTAACTGACTCTTTATTAATTTCATATGTGAAAAGATTTGCTTACAGTAATATGTGGATCCGAAAATTGTCACTAGCCCAAAAGCATAATTTTTTAAAAGATTGAACGATTCTGGAAGACGGTTCCAAACTTCGAAAAGAACTTTATCTACATTTTGAAGATTGCGAATTTCGGTCCACTTATGCTTGAAAGATAAAATTCACTTTTTTCTTTCTAAATTTTCCAGTTCAGAATTAAGTTTTAAGAATATGTAATTCCATAAACCTTTGGATTTCAAATCCACTAATTGAAGGTGATAAATGTAATTGCTACATATCTACTTCAATTGGTTTTGTCAAAAAAGCTAGTGTAGCTTTGTATTTTCTAAACTCTTTAAATCTATCTCGAAAAGCTTCTTGCATGTTAACAATAGTTTGTGCAAAAAAAAAAATTGAATAAAAACCAGCCAATTTTCAAAGAGCCACAAAATTTTCTAAAAGAGCCGCAGGTTGCCGATCCCTGTTCTAGGTCTTTTGTAGTATATTAAATAATAAAAGTCCGGTAAATTTATAAATTTTCTTTATTCCCGGTGAAGAAAACATCTAACAACCTAAATTATATTTTATATAAAGTAAACTATCCTGGGGGGGGAGCAAATGCCCCCTTTGCCCCCCCCCCTGGCTACGTCCCTGAATTACAAGATGTTTCAAACGTTTTTTTCGTGTATCAAAATGCGCAATTCCAAATTTTATGAACACTTTTCGTAATAAGCCCACCATATATTATGGTCTATTTCAAAGTAGAAAAAAGTAGAGAGCGCTGCGAACCGAGTACGATTTACACTGATCAAATACAGTATAGCGGGAAATTTAAAATAAGTTACAACTAGGACATGGGCGTAGCAACTGGGTTAGCAAGTGATTTTTTTTTTTTAATATAAAAAAGGTTAATAAGATATTGAAATAAATAAGGCAGATAATACACTTACGTTATTTATACGACATAAATTCTATTTAATGGAAAATTTGAAAAAGTTAAAAAAATATTAATTTTAAAAATTATGTACTATATATAAAAAGGAGTTTGAACAAAGCAATAAAACAAACAATATATCTTCAGAGCTAAAGTTTCTTATTTAAATAATTATTGTAAATACAAATTAAAAATATATGTATATATGAAGGTCTAAAAATTATATCAATAAGTTCTTCTTTGGGCACAATCAGCTGGGCTGTCTTTTGGCCTCACATTAGTCCTCTCTCTTGATCTGTTAATTTTCAAGTGTCAAAAAATATTTATATGTCGGATCAGTGGCGCACCCAGGAATTTTTTATGGGGGGGCCCGGAAGACAAAAAAAAAGTTCCTCGCTTTTGAAATACAAGTGATGACCTAAAAAAAAGGTCCTCACTTGTAAAATACAAGTGGTGACAAAAAAAAGGTCCTCATCTCTTTTTAAATCCATATATTTACCTAAAAAATATAAGAAATAGTGATAAAAAAATTAAAAATTTGGTATTTCCCTCCTTCTTAGAGGGGGCCCGGGCCCCCGCCCTGGGTGCGCCAGTGTGTCGGATAACCTAAAAAATATATAACTGCGTAAAAACAAATTACATGGAGAATTTTCTCCATAAAACCTACGCCAAGAATATAAATAAAAGTCTAAATATGTAAATAATAACAAATATATGAGAAAAATTAAATAATATAAATAACATATATTTCCAATTTACGACACTGAACATCTGTCAATTTGGACTAAAAACAATATTTTTACAGTGTAATAGGGATGACGATCTATACCAATCCGAAGCAAGGACAAACAGCTCCTATCTTCTTACACACATTTTTCTACTTTGAAATAGACCATAGTAACTTTTTATTTGTATAACCTATAATAACTAGTACATAAAAGTTTCCCCCCATCCCATATTTCTACTGTAAAAGTCGCTGCTGAACAAAACAGAAAGATCTGAAGAAGCAATGCTGAGGTCCATGTCAGTAGTGTACAAATTCGGGTGTTAGATGATGAAGAATAGTCTCAGCAATCCAAAATTCTTTTGTAGATGACGCATTCTTCTTTACTAATGACCTGTCTAGTTTCTGTCTGGCTTAGCATCAAAAAATTACATGCCTACTTGCGTAACATATCTACCTAACTAAAAGATTCATATCTCTATGGTTGAATGCCAAATTTGCGTTTATAAAAGTGTTTTTAAATATTTTTTATCATCATAAATAACATTAGAATTCTAAGATTGTTATCTTAATATCACCTATGAACTATGAGTAAATTAAATAATATAATTTATAAACGTCATACCGAATTTAAACACAATTTATCAAAACAATGCCGTATTTGTGGACGACATTTATTTGCTGGCATGGAAAGTAACGGTGACACTGATTACCGAAAACTTTCACGAATGAATAACAAATCAACGAATCATTTACAGTCATAAATCAGTGTTTTCAAAATAATCGTTATTAATTTGATCACAATACTATAAGATACGCATGGGAAAGTAATTGATTATGCTTAGTTTTCAGTGCTAATAGCCTGAAGTACACAATATGACAACAATATATTAGGTGTGTAAATTATTAATTAATTTGGTGCTTTTTCGGGTTTCGTAGGTATAACCAAGAAACTAGAGCCGCCGTACGGATGTCAAACGCCCGTGTGCAAACATTCATAAGACCGCTATCTACTAGAACAGCGTTTCTCAACCGGGGGGCCGCGAATTCATATAAAATCAAAGCATGAAATTATAATAGAAAAACGCTCAATTTTGCAAAATATATTCATAAATATATGACATTTATATTCATTAAAATATACCTTTTAAACTTAAATGAAATAAATTATACTTATTTTGACAACTAATTTAAACTAATTAAAACGGTTCGCGTTGGAGGTACTTCAAGTACTTTCAAGTAGGTACGATTTGAACTTGGAAAGAGTAAAGATGCGAAAGTGTTCAAAATGAAAAGCAACTTGGAACAATGGAACACTTGTAAATAAAAATACTTGTAAGCCATTATAGCCATTATAGCCATTATAAGCCATTATGTAAAAGTTGTTATTTTTTTTTCAAAAGTTTATCCAATTATACCCAACATGCCATACGTTCCTATATAAAAAGTCGAAGTTGTCCTTGATATCCTGTACTTCCGGTTTATTCCGAAAATTTAAATACTACCATCCAATTATTTATATATATATATATATATATATATATATATATATATATATATATATAATATAATATACCTAGTGGTTTAAATGAAGGTGGAAAGGTGGAAGACCGGGCCTTAAGGTCAAAATGCCCGGGGGGGGGGGACACCTTAGCACTCTAAATGAACCCGTAGATAAAAAAATTAACCTGTATAAAATACTCGAGAGATAACTCCATTATACTTCCAATAGTAATTTTCATCCCTTTCTGAGATCTCAGAATTATCATTGATAGCCCAAAAGTCATCCTATTATCACCTCTGTCCTCCCATTTTACCATATAGACCGTGTCTCCAACGCTATAGCTCTGACATTTTAATAAATACTCAATCAAAATGTATAACTATTTATATAAAGATACAAAGTAACAAAATATAAACTATTTTAGATCATGTAGTACCAAGTAACTTTCAAATTTAACGTTATACCTCATCTTCAATAATAAAAAAATAGTGTATTGGGCCCGATAGTTCAATTTCAACCACCTGTATACTATTGATAAAATATTAATATATGTGTTTATTCTCATAAAGAATTATTTTAAGCAATTCTGTTCCTTATTTATTAATTGTTAATGGCTATATTCCTTAATGAGCTTTATCAGGATTGGCCATCTTGATATGTAGTGATACGTGATTTTTGCAAGTGGCGTCTTCATTTTTTTCTGACGTTTTTAGTTATTTTTAAGTGATAAAAGTGCACAAAATACTTGAAATAGTGTGTTATATTGTAGACTTTAGTGTTTGGACTCCATGCAGACCAAAATTGGAGCGACTGGAAAGATATTTGTAGAAATTTTTGTTAATTTTATAATGTAAGTCATTGTTATGTAGAATGTGCTTGTATGGACAATATAGAAACACATACATGCATACACTATCGGCTATAACTAGAGAAACAAAACTATTTTTTAAATCATTTTCATAAATCCCGATTATTGACTAAACGAATATTGAATTATATTGGTATAGCAACAACAATTTATAAATTAGAACCTGCTCTTAAAAATATTTGTTGGCCTGGTACAATAAATAAAATAATTAACTTTCTGCTGCAGCAGACCATCTGCATATTTCTTTTGTAACACTTAATAATAAAACAATTTTTTGTGGTTAAATTTTTTCCTTTGCCCTAGCTCCCGTTCTTGTCCATATATATATATATATAGAGGGGCCGCAGACAATATTTAAGTTATTTTGGGGGGTCCCATGCCAGAAAAGGTTGAGAAACACTGTACTAGAATCTATCCCAAATGCCCCCTTTGATGAGCCATCCGTGTGCGGGACACATCTTGAACACCCGAACCTTATTCAGGTAACTACAACCTTATATAAAATATGAAAATTTTATGAAACCCTACTCTAATTTCGTCGTATTTTATCTATATTACTTTTCGAAGTTTACAACACCTCTTTCGTATACCTACAGCAGTATTTCTCAATCTTTTTACTCTCGTGGCACATTTTCCAAACAAGAAAAATTTCGCGGCACATAGGCATAAGGCATACGTAGTCATAGAAGAAGAAATTTTGAATACAGACGCCGCTGTATTCAGGAAAAAAGGGATATGTCAATTTCAATTTGTCATAAAATGATCCTTCGTGTACTTTATTCTTATTAATAGTATTGTACGTATATTCGAACAATAATAAAATAAAAACGACGCTATTGCTCATTCTCAATTTAGTTAAAATTTTAAAACGTTCACTACTTTGAACCAAATCACCATATTAATCTTCATTTATTTAGATAGTGCTATTTTTTATGAAATATTACGTTGCAGTGTTAAAATAAACACTACTTTAACACTATTTATTTTCTAACACTATAATTTAACAAGCATGTAAGTCTAAACTTTACACTAAATTTAACCAAAAAAGAAGTGTAAATAATTAACACTAAAAGCAAGGGACTTCATGATACACTAAAAGTTAATTTTTTAGCGTACGATGAAGTTCTTTTAATACTACTTTTTACTTGCCCGACCTTAATATATAAGGGGCAAGTATTGTAATCGCGAAAATTTTCGATGTCGAGATTTTGACTGATGACCACGTTTCATGGTCCAGGGAATCCAAAAAACCTATTTTCGAAGTGCCGTCCGTCCGTCCGTCCGTTCGTGCGTGCGTGCGTGCGTGTGGACGTGCGTGTGTGTGTGTGTATACACGATAACTCAAAAACAGTTCAACTCAGAGAGTTCGTTCTAATGCTCAAAATTCTCCTATTCATTGGGAAGAACCCTATTGTTTTTTATGAAAATCCGAAACCGGAAACGGAAGTTATTAAACTTTAAAATTTTGAAAAATTCGTAACTAGTAATTAGCCTTGGAAATAAATTTGTATAGAACATAATTTGACATATTTTTGAAGATTTACCTAAAACTTATAAATTTTAATTTAAAATTTTTTTTTTTTTTATTATTTATGGAGGGGGGGCAAGTATAGCGGGGGTCCGCTTTCGCCACTGGTTTTTTTAAGATTTCGCAGCACACTTGGAAAATATTGCGGCACATTAATGTGCCGCGGCACACTCTTTGAGAAACACTGATCTACAGCATCCTTGAGTTTCACGGCACTCTGGTTGGGAACCACGGCCTTAGAGTGACCAGACTTACTGATTTATTCAGTATATTTCTGATTTTACAGCCTTTACTCTGTACTTATTTAAATCTTGACCTGACTATGAAAAACGTGATTTTGACTTCCGGTCTCCAAGTGATTTTCTGCCTCTTCCTGTCTATGTCCTTCACTATATTTCTCCAAGGTGCTCGTATAAAAATTAGATAAAAATTAGAGTAATGCACATATGAACCGAAATAGTTCAATAAAAATTTTTGATTAGATAATTTTTTCAAAAAATTAAATTTTTGTGCCATTGCATAAATAATTATTTTTCCTCTCAAAACGTAGATTAATATTTTAGTTTAGTTTTTTCATGTATTATTGGGTCTTCCTCATTTTCACCTCTACGTTTGCATCCACAGTAATATTTATTTTGGAATTATTTTTTCGGTCTTTTGCTAGATTTAACTACTACATTCGTAATAAGAAATATATATTGCGGGATAATTTCGAAACAAAACAGAAATTTGGCTATGAAGAGAATAATTCCAAAAAGTCTGTGTTGACAGAAGTGAACTGCAGGATATGTCTTTCTTTCTACCATTGGCCTGCAGTCTAGGTAAGCGGGGCATGCACCGCATATCTAAACGCAGAACGAAACTCCCATTTAGTTCCACTTAAACCAAAGATACAAACTATATTTATGTAATTCTTTATTTCCCCTAGGCCTTGCGGCTTTTAGGGTTTTAGCTACTACATTAGAATAGAAATAATCATAATAATAATAATACAATTTACGAATTTCTTTCTTCTTCATTCTTCCTCTGGTGTCCCTCTCTTTCTTCCTATTCTCTTTTCGGCTTCCGTCTTCGGTATCCTTCCTTCTTGACTCCAGTTCTTCTTCCCCTCTTTCGTCTTTTATTTCGCTACTCTTCCCTCTCTTCTTTCCTCCCCCTTTGTCTCTCTCTTCCTTCCTGTTCTCAGTTTTGCCTTACCTCTCCGCATTCCTTCCTTCTTTCCTCGAGTACTCCCGCCCATCTTTCACCCTTTTCTTCTTCACTCAACAGCTCCTTTATCTCTTCCATTTTATTATCTTTCCACACCTTTTTGTTAGATGTTCCAAGGATTCTTCCTCCTTCCTACCCATTCTGCATAGCCTATCCTCTGATTTTGCCCAATACCTGTTGCACCGTTCTTCATTTCCACATCTTAATCTGGAAATCCTCCTAACTCTGCCCCCTGCCTTTCCTCTCCTCCCTTTCAAATATTTAGGTAATTCTACCGTCCTTATCTCTCTATAACTTTACACATTCCTTGAATTGTCTATTCTTACTGTTCTTTCCTGCTCCTGTACCTCCTTGTCTCTCCTTCTCAACATTCTTCTACTACGTTTCTTCCTTCGTTTCTCTTTCGCGCAGCTTCCCTTGTGTCCATCCCACATCTCCAATAGTACTCTTTCCTTGTTTCTCCCCATTCCAACAGTTTACCCTTTTGTTCTTCTCTTAATATCTTAATATCTTCCTTCTTTCGTCCTTTCTTTCCATCAGAAAAGAAACACACTATACTCCTTTTAAAAATTAATTGCTCATTGCTAAAGAAGTGTTTCACTCGACTTACGCCTAAACTAAGACATTTTAACTTGAGTTATGGATAACTCGAGTTAAAACATTTTACTCGTTCCTTAGCAACTTGCCATAAATACTACAGCTGACTGCATACACTCTAAAAAAAGTAGTGTTAAAGGGACTTCATGGTACACCAAAACATCGTTTTTCATGTTAATTATTTATACTTCTTTTTTAGTGAAATTTAGTGTAAAGCTTAAAGTTACATACTGGTTAAATTATAGTGTTAGAAAATAAATAGTGTTAAAGTAGTGCTACTTTACACTGGAAAAGTAATATTTCATAAAAATAACACTATCTGAATAACTGAAGATTTACGCGGTGATTTGGTTAAAAATAATGAACTTTTTACTTTTTTTTAAATGTAAATATTAGCACTAAAATTTTAACCAAACTGAGAATGAACTTTTACGCTTATGAATTTTTTGCTGTGTAGTGTGCAGGATTTGAACCCGCGTCTGAAATCTGTAGGCAAGTGACTTCACGCAAGTGACTTCACGCAAGTGAATCCACGGCACATATTTCAAAAATATACCTTTAATAATGCATATAATTAAAACAATGCAATAAACACTGTGTAATAATTTTTGCTATTATCATAATTATTCTGGTAATCACAGTAATTTTCATTTAAACGATATAATCACAGTAAACTGTTTATAGACTGATTAATAAACACAATTACAATAATATAAACATATTAGTCCATATCAGTTACTATATTACATATGATGAAGCCATAAAAATACAATTTTATCAGGATTCGTTTTCAGGATTAGTAGGAAACCACACAATCCTTTCAACAAATCGCAGAGAAAATAACGGATTGTGAAGTATAAATTTAACAAAAGTGAAAGTTATTTTCATATCAATTTATGTTTATGCTGCAATTAACATATAATATCAGTATTAAACTAGTTGAATTTTGGTTTAAAATAAAAAGTTTAATCGGACATATGAAAATAAATTTTGTCAATTAAATAATAATTGATGTAGTCAAAGAAATGGAATAAAATTTATCTGAATTTTTCACTTATTAGTCGAGTCACTCTCTTCTTGGATACTGGTAGTAGAGTTAATTTTAGGCGTCACATAAATCCTTTTCTTCTCTAGTGGCAGGTCTTTTGGTATTTTGGTATATTGGTATATTGGTACCAAGGTATTTTGTACACTCTAAAAAAAGTAGTGTTAAAGGGTCTTCATTTCCCTCGCTTTTCGTGTTAATTATTTACACTTCTTTTTTGGTTAAATTAAGTGTAAAGAATAAACTTACATACTGGTTAAATTATGGTGTTAGAAAATGAATACTATTAAAGTAATGTTAATTTTAACACTAAAAAAGTAATATTTTATAAAAATAACACTATCTGAATAAATGAAGATTTACACGATGATTTAAAATATATAACTAATTTTATTTAAAAATAGTTAAGTTTTTACTTTTTTCACTCAAATTTTAACCAAACTGAGAATGAACTTTTACACTTATGAATTTTTTGTTGTGTGCTTGATTCTCTCTTCTTTGACACTGGCAGTAGAGTTGATTTTAGGCCTAACACATAAATCCTTATCTTGTCAAGTGGCAGGTCTTCTCAGGTATCTTGTACACTAATACTCGCTTTGTCTTATTTTAGCTAATTTCCCAAGTTTAGGGTTTTATACGTAGGACCAACAAAACTTTTACCGTCACTTATGCGAGTATCTGTCTCTTTTTTTTCTGTTGGCCTGTTTGTACGGTAAAAATTGGCAAAATGACTAGACCTAGAAAGTTGAAATTTGGCATACATATACAGTGTTTCTCAACCAAAAACGCACCACGGACCAGTAAATTATATAATTTTCTATCGCGGACCACTAATAATAATTTTTGGTTAATTTTTTGCAAGAAAACAAATATATTTAATGTGTTTCTAAATAAATTTATTTTATTTATAGAAAATCACAAAAAGTTTACGGAAAATAAACAAAATATAAATTATTTATATGAAAAATGTGCATTAAATAACAAAAAAAAAACTGCAAAAAACACTTATAAAAACTTTCGCGGACCACTAAAATTTTTCTGCGGACCACCTGTTGAGAAACACTGGTATATATGACCCGCATATAGAAAAAATACTGATACTTCAAAAAAATACATTGTCCGAAAAATATAAACAAATTTGTATTTAACGAAAAAATTGATATATAAAAATAGCCAAACAGCGCAAATAGCCATCGTTGCAGAGCTCTAAATATTTCAGCTTACGTTCTAACCTACTAAAAAAAAAAAAAAAAAATACCGTGTACGAAATCCCATTTCCAATGCGGGGGTTGGTTAAAATTTTTGAATAAAATAACAATAATGTATATTGATGAGAACCAAAAAAGTTTAACAGGAATTTTTCATTTTATTTTTCAATCGGACAAATTTTTCAAAAAATATCAATCTTGGTTGAAAAAATTATTGTTTTTAAATTTTATTGCGTGGTATAAAAACACTTTTTTCATACCATAGGCTCACACCCAAGACTTTTTCTTGAGGAAGGTCAAAATCTAAATTTTTTCTTAAGGAGGCTCAGAAATATATTTTTTTTTCCTGGAGTGGCTTACGTTCAATTACAAGAGAAACGGTCCATTAAAATAGTGTTTTTTTAACTGTTTGGAGAGTAGGTAAGTTCCTTTCCAGATCCCTTTTCCCAATTAGTCCTCTTTCGTCCTTATCCATGCATCGTCAGTTATAATAGTCTAAATTTTATTTCTTGTCATACTCAGTTTGAAAACAATCAAGTCTCGGAATGGATCTTCAGGTCTACTTCCTGAAATTGTCGAAAGTCTGTAGTCCATCTATGAAAAGTCATTGACCAGTGGTGGTCCGTGGACCACACATTGAGAAACACTGTCATAAACTAATTTTAAAACTGTTTGGAAAGTGTTGGCGTGAAGCATTGCAAGAGTATACTATTTCTTGGCATAAAGCCATAGAATGGCTCATTTCTTCCAATTGCCATTACTTAGAATGATCTTGAAATGTTAACTGATTGTGGTAGGTTAGGCTAATCCTATGTTCACATTATAACACAAGTATTTCACTTTGGTTTTCAAATATGGAATTGAAACAGGGTTACTGGTGGTGTAAATCATATAGGGAAATAAATTTAAGATCGTAGCGCCGCGGTGGTTAATTTTGAAACGTAGGTAGAGGATACTTAATGTTATTGTTACATAGCTGTGAAAGTAAAATTAAAGGAAAAAATATATTTTACAATATTTTGTGAACCTGTTTTACTATTTTATCAACATGTAAATATATACAAATGTTTATAAACCCTTTTTTTCATTACATGTCTCTAAAAAAAACTATATTTTGTGATGTAGTTTATGGTGATAAAAATTTTTATAGTGGATTATTTCAAGTATATCATCATCTTCAGCCCATAAACGTCCCACAGTAGTCTCACCGAGCCGTAGTTTTCACTACCGTACTACTACTTTTATGTTGGGCACGAGCCTTTCACTCCGGAACGTGAAGTTTCAGGTCTACAACTCCCACGGTGACCAAATTCGGGTTGGGAGCGGTGATATATTTATGATATGATGCTTTTTTTTCAAGTATATAGATGAATTTAAAATTTCATGCGTTGTATATGAAGGAGAGGAAGTGTAAGCAAATTTTCGACCAATGGCCCACTTTTTAGGGTTTTGAAGGTATGACCAAAAAACCCTTATACCGTCATTTATCGTCTGTCTGTCTGTCTGTCTGTCTGTCTGTCTGTCTGTCTGTCTGTCTGTCTATCTGTCTGTCTGTCTGTCTGTCTGTCTGTCTGTCTGTCTGTCTGTCTGTCTGTCTGTCTGTCTGTTGGCATGCTTATACAATTCTGTGACCCGCACATAGGAAAAATACTAAAACATGTAAAAAACATATCCTCCTAAAAATATAAACAAATATGTGCTCATCGAAAAAAAAATAAATAAAAATAAATTCTGAGTAGGGTATTAAATGAAAGCCCTTAGTACGTGGATTAACGATCAAAATTTTATTTTTGCAAAATAAATTATTTTGAAGTTATTTTTACCAAAATTGTGCAAACATTTTTTTGTCCCACACCTGTAGCCCAGATGGTTTAAATTAAAAATCTGAAAAAAATCTAAGTAATGTACATTGGTGTGAAACGGAATAGTACAACAGGAATTTTTGATCAGATTATGTTTTCGGAAAATAACGCATTTTTTGTGTTTTTAACTAAAATATGTTAAATATTTAATTCGCTATGTAACACAGTAGATAAGTAAGCGCTGATAGCGTAGTTGGTTTCGTCGTTGGTTTTTGTAATTTGCAAACTAGAGTTCGAATCCTGTCAATTTTAATTTTTCTGTTTTTTTTTGCATTTTTATTTTGTTTAAATTATTGTGTCTAAATTCTAGTTATATTTTGGCAAATGTTGCATTTAATTTTTAAAAGCGTAAATTTAATAACCAGTGGAAAGTGTTGAAATTATAATTTAATTCTATGTTTGAATGTATACGAAATCAGAGGGCGGTGCTTATGATTTAAGCAACCAATGGAAGCGGTAGGTGCAATTTTCAAAATCTAACCTAACCTAACCTAACATAACCTTGCTATATAAAAAAAAAACTGCACATATTTAGAAACTTAAATAATGGTATTAGGCATTCGAATTAAAATTCATAAAAAATTATTTCATTCATTCATTCTTTTCTTATACTCTATCCATCTTAAAAATGTCTGCACACATGAAAGTAATATTTATAACGAGCATATGACATTGTCAATTAATATTCTCTTGTTACAGCTGCAATCGAATTCTTGCATGACAAATAGTATGTTCGAATATAATCATATTTATATCTAAGACATATCGGGGACTTAGGACCGTTTATTTATGTAACATCATATTGCATTTGGTAGCGCAGTCGTAAGGTATGTTTGTTTTCATAATTCACCACACAAAACACTCTCCAACCGAGACATTAATTTACAGACTATGATAAAAAAGCGTTAAGTTATGGAACGTATGTAGCATGTAGAATAGACTCAGTAACATATATCATAGATGTATGAATATTAAGATTGTATATTAATTAAACAAAACTTAAAAAAATTGCTACTGTAAAGTGGTTTTAGACGTACCATTTTTGAGTGAAAAATAAATAGTTTTAAACTGGAATTTTGAATTAAATGTGGAATTGTCCGTGTTCATAAATAGGTTAGCGTAGAGAAGGTTGTACGGGTTGCGGACATAAATAATACTACTAAATCTAGCTGACCTACTTCGAAATATTCTAATTCTTCATCAGAGCTACACAAATAAAAATCAGAATTTAAAATTCAATAGCTGATTATAGTTTAAACCAGTGGCGAAGGGATACCTCCGCTAGACTTGCCCTCCCATAAAACAAATAATAATAATAAAAAAAATAATAAAAAAAAAAAGATTTAGGAAAATTTTCAAAAATACCTACTACAAATTATGTTCCATACAAATTTTTGTTCAAGGCTTGTTTTACTAGATATAAATTTTATTAAATTTTAAAGTTTAATAACTTCCGTTTACGTTTTCGGATCTCCATAGAGAACAATAGAGTTCTTCCCAATTGATAGGAGAATTTTTTGGAACCAGAACGAACTCTCTAAGTTGAACCGTTCTGGAATTATCGTGTATACACACACACACAGACACACAGACACACACACAGGCACACACACAGACACACACACTGACAGACAGACAGACAGACAGACAGACAGACAGACAGACAGGCAGACAGACAGACAGACAGACAGACAGACAGACAGACAGACAGACAGACAGACAGACAGACGTACCGACGGCATTTCGAAAATAGGTTTTCTTGATTCCCTGGACCATGAAACGTGGTCATCAGTCAAAACCTCGACATCGAAAACTTTCGCGATTACAATACTTGCCTCTAATATATTAAGGTCGGGCAAGTAAAAACGTATCTTATCAGTAACAAGTTTTGTGCTTATTGATCAAGAGATGCTCAATCTTTCTCCCCAAGTCCTCTTTACCGATCGTATCCATGTTCGTTTTTTAATAATTTATATCTTTATTTAACATAAATGTTAATACATTACTTATTAATATCATTTAACATTATTTATCATTTTGTTATAATATTCTAATATATTAAAACTTGAATCTTTTCGGTGCATACTATTTAAGCTTCAGTTTATTTTTTTGTTCAGTTTAGTTTCTATTTATTTATTTATTTATTTATTTATTTATTTATTTAATACATCTGTCCCAACAGCATAGCCAAAATTGGACAGGAACATAATTAACAATATTAAGACTTAAAAATTAACAATATTAAACATAAAAAATCATAATACACAAAAATGAATAAATTTATAGAACTTTATATGAAAATTTTTAGAATTACTAGAACAGTTCAATTTTTGTATTCTGCTCATAATATGAACACATCCTGTTCAATGGGGATTTTAGGAATAGATTGGTATGTGCCTGGGGAAGATAAAAAAGTGAGGAATGCCTTGTACGGAAAGATGGGATGTGGAAATTTAATTGTTGAAAGGAAAGTGGATCGTCAATTAGATTTGATGCTAATTTTTTAAGATAGTTTGTGGAGCTTAACTCACGACGCTCACTTAAAGATTTGGTGGAAAAAATATTAAGAAGGGTACTATATGAGAGATCGAAAGGGGGGTAGGATCCCATAACTTTAAAGTAGATGAACTTTAAAAATTTATGTTGCACTTTTTCAATGGCATTCTTTTGAATCTCATAAATGGGATCCCATACTATTGAACAATATTCAATTTTAGAGCGAATGAATGCATAATAAAGTGTGAAGATAACGTTTATGTTTGAAAAAGTGCGTGAATTCCTGATAATAAATCCTAGCATTTTATAGGACGAAGAACAAATCGTATCTATATGCGAGTTGAAAGTAAGTCTACTATCAAACTCGATGCCCAGATCCCGGGTACTTTCGCAACGAGTAAGCAACTGATTAAGTATCGAATAGGAGAAAATAGTGGGGTTACATTTTCGTGTAAATGTCAGAATTTTGCATTTAGAAAGATTGAGGTTAAGTTTGTTTAAGGTGCACCAATTAGAGATATTTTCCAAGTCGTTTTGAAGAATGTGGCAATCATTATTTGAAGAGATAGTGCGGAAAATTTTAAGATCGTCGGCAAAAACTAATCTTTCACTGACTATAACATTATTAATGTCATCAATAAATATTAAAAAAAGAAGAGGGCTATCTATTTATAAACAACAAGATCTGGCTGCTACTTCACAATCTGAATGCTCAAAATGTAAGGGTAGAGCTGATTTAGATACCGGGACTGGTTAGCATTAAAGGAAATGAAATGGTTGATGTAGCTGCAAAAGCCGCCTCCCACAAACCTATGGCTGATGTTAGTTTCGTATTTCCAGATGACGCAAAGAGTCACCTGAGACATCGAATGTTAATGGAAACAGCATGCAACATGTAAAATTGAGACAGATTAAAGGAGACGTTAAACCATGGGGTTCTTCCCACAGTATTAACGGCCGGGAGGAAACCGCCATCACACGCCTCCGTATGGACCACTGTTGGTGGACCCATGGACACTGCCTTCGAGGGGAAAAGCCTCTTATTTGTGAGACGTGTAACACGGATTTGTCTGTGTTACACATTTTAACTCAGTGAGTATAGTTCGAGGATGTCAGACAGGTTAATGATAAATAACAGAGAACCCAAATATGAAGCTTGCGGTACCCCTGATGTGATATTACCATATTTCGAGGTGGAAACATTTACAACCACGCACTGTTTACTATTATATAAATAAAAATTGTACCAATTCAGGAGATTACTATGGTCACCAACTACAGCTAATTTAGCTAATAATATGCTATGATCGATTTTATCGAACACCTGTGCTATGACCTGTCAGTTGTTTTAGGTAACGAAAGGGTACTCATGGATAGGCTGATAGATTCTCTTCCTGAGGGAATCGAACTTACTGTTTTATGTATGAAGACATATTTTAATGTGTTTTATTATTTTCTAGCCCCTTTACATCATCTAGCGTCTGTTCGAATTTTCGAACAGATTTTTATCATATTTATTTGTGTTTGTCCGTAGAAGGTTTCTTTTATTGAGTCAACGGAGTGGCCAAGCTTGTTAAATCAGTTCTGACTGGTTAAAACAGTCTGAATTGTTAGGTTGTTGGTTCTATATTCCGTTGGTGATATTATTCGGGCGAGAATAATATGTTTACATCACTCCTATTTTCACAATCATTCACCTCTCATCCAGGTGTACGAGCTCGCCCTCTGGCATCAGTGATTAGCCTCGCTGCAGAAATAAGCCGATGTAAAATAAATAAAATTATAATAATAATAATTTCTTTTATTGAGTTTGTGTATAAGATTTTATTTATTAATATATTGTTTAATTTATTGTTTTTAATATATACTCTAGACAATTAGATGGACTGTGTTAGGTGCAAATAGTCATCGTTGTTGTGCGCCAAAAATTTTAACAAACTGTTCATAAACAACCGATTTATCACAGAGCCACAGCAGCTCTTCGGGTTAGTATAGCTCTTCAATAATTTCCAGCTAATACATATGTCTGCGGTTCTGTCTGGCAACAGAGTTACATATCTTGTAGATGCATTTCACGTCGGCACCTCCTTCGTTTCGTAGCTCCATGTCCACGGCATTGCATATGGTTGCGGCTTGGTTGCTCAGTCTAGATTGATTCAGACCAGTCCAGCACCATGTATAATTATGAGTTCGTTCGTACCTAAGGTTGAATTATGCGATATGTTTAATGTTTATTATAGCGCTGCAAATGATGGAGTCGCAATTAACAGCACGCTGTGACGTGCATAATAAATAGATTAGCTAATTTATTAACAAGTACCTACTACTAGCTGGTCAGTATTGCAAACAATAATGCTCTAGCAACTTACACCCGTATGACAGATTCACCAACATACTATTGTGCGCATTACATGCGACACTAGCTGTTTTAAATTAATACCACTTATAATGTATGGATACACTAATTTTGTCATCACTGCCTGTAATATACAGAATTAAATTTACTATTATATTATCATAATGTTAATTGAATTGTGTCGGGACAAAATTACACGTTATTTATTTATATATATGCTTGTTACTACTAAGAGGGACATATTGCGAAATTATCTTCACTTTATTGCTATCAACAACGCACGCACCTACCGTGTGAAATTCAAACTAATGCTTCAACATAGAAACGTATTTGATTAAAATTTGTTACTGTTCGGACACGCTATCGAATGATTGTCCTAAAACTGCAAGACCAGAAAATATTACCAGGTTATCGCTCAAAATGATGAAGACCCAAGCTTTATGATTTTATCATTTCTAGTAACAATTATTTTTATTTTTATTTTTATTAATTTGGCTACCAAACATCGTACTAATTACAGAACAGCACAAATAATAAAATATATACATGTCAGTAACAAATACTAAAACACTAGTTCTTACAATCTTAGGTAACTAAAGCACATTAAAAATAAACAAAAAACAAATTAGTTTAAACATGCAATGAACAATTATTGATCGTCTCAATATTTTTCTGTTAGAAGAAAAAATATCAGAAACAACAGCAGATTTAAACATATTATTGAATTCTAGGCACATTCTATTAATAGGCGAATTATAGGCAAAATTTAATCTATTATGAGTAAAGCCCGGCCTTTTTTTTTTTTTTTAATTGTCTGTTTGTTCCTAATTAGATTTGCCAGTGGTGTGTCCATTTATTCGTTAAACTCATATATTTTAAATTTATATTAATAACTAAATAACTAAAAGCATAAATTGATTTAAAAAATACAGAAAAACAAAACATATATATAAAAAATAATAAATCAATACGATACTGACAAAATTAGCGACTATCGAACGTGTATAATCAGAATTTCTAGATATTAGATCTGATCGTTCCCGGTGATTTCAGAACCCGTTTAATAACGAAAATTGATAACATTTTAGGTAAAACTCCTGATCTTTCAACTCACTATCAGATTTGTCAAGTTTACAATCCACCCAATTTTAAACACAATTATTTCCGACCATATTTTTCTCTTCCACCTATAACCAGTTGCGATGTCGAGAAAACATTTTCACTATTTATAGATATATTTACAATAAAAAGGACAAGTTTTACAAGTGACAATTCTGACTGTCAGAAATTATCAGACGTCTTTTGACTAGAACACGTTATAAACATTAATTTGTTGTTAAATTTTTAGTTTGATTTATTGATAGCAAATAAAAGTTGTTGGTTTGTAATTTGTCGTTTTTTTTATAATTTTATACTTTTTTTTTTGTAAATTTGTTGTAAGTTATTATTGCAATAGACCACTATATGTAGTATGAGTTCGATTTGATTGCGGATAACTAAATATAACATTAGAAAAGTCAATAAAAAATACAAATATTTTTGCAGGCTCCTAACAACGAAAAATTAAAATCGAACTAATTTCCTAGAAAAACTTTTTGTCCGGGCTTTTATTATAAGGTAACAAGAAAAGATCGTTCATTCTCGTGTTGTGAGGTAGCATACGAAATGATAATGTATTTATTAAATCAGGAATCAAACTATAATCTTGAACTTTATAATTATATTTCAAAAAATTTCTATTTCTACTAAAAGCTATTTTTGAACATTTGGAAAGATTGAGTGTTATTTTATTCTATTGGTATTAATGGCAATGAAGTGGCTGATGTAGCTACAAGAGCCTCCTCCCCCAAACCTATCATTGATGTTAGTTTTGTATTTCCAGATAACGCAAAAAGTCATCTGAGACATCGAGTGATAACCAAATGGCAACATAAATGGAACAGCATACTAAATGTAAAGTTGAAACAGATTAAAGGAGATGTTAAACCATGGGATTCTTCCTGCAGGATTAAGTGTTAAGAGTTATGAATTTGTTATATATATATAATAATCGTATAATCTGTGTAGGTCTTGTATATTTGATACCTTCGAATATAAGGTTGTCTGTAAATATTAAAAAAATTGAATTTACAAAACGTTGAATAACAAAGGACCCAAATGTATACCCTGCGGTACCCCTGATGTAACATTAACATATTTCTTAGTGAAACTATTAACAACCTCACACTGTTTACGATTAGATAAATAAGAATACCAACTGCAGCTAAATTAGCTAAATGCTATGATCGATTTTATCGAACGTCTTGCTAAAATCAATGTATACGGAAACCGGAACTCGTTTATCAATCGCATTTAGTATGTAGTTAACATACAGAGTCAATAACAAATAATGTAATACACTCTCAATAAATTTTCATTGAGTTATATCTCAGTATATTATGTACTCTTGTGGTATAACCATTAATAGATTATAATATTTAAACCAATTTTTCAGAAAAAAATAGATTAACAATGATAATGATATTTTGCTGTAAAATGGACAGTGTTAAACATAGAAGCAGATCTGTAATAATTTTGCAAACAATAAAATAGTGGAATATTTATAAGTCCGTACACACATGCGCATCTCTTAAATAATAGTGACATAACTAAATCACTCTCAAAGAAAAAATAAATATTTATGTTGTCAGCAGAGCCACTTATTTTGTAGCAAATAAAAGTAGTCTATTATTTTGCATACAATGAGCTAAAGAATTTCTTTTAGATTATTAAAATAAATACAACCACGCAATGTTTGGGAATTAAAAAATAAGATTTATGGATTTATAGGCCTTAAGACGCGGGATCACAGTCTTTAAAGACAAAGTACCTACTATGGCGAAACGGCCCATCAATGGTAAAGAAGGAAGGAAGGCATATTCCTATCTGAGTCTCAGGAAATGAGAGGTGGACAATTACAGTGGACTAGTGATGAGGATGCAAGAGTTTAAGGAATAAAAATAAAACAACATACGCCACACAGATAAAAAAGATGATAAAAGATAAAATGGAAAGGAAAATAAGCAAAATTCACCACCGAATCTTTTGTACGAATCAAATTTATGGTACTCATGCCAATGATGGAATTTGCTGTGGTTGCAGGTTTGCGCAACCTCCAAAAAAGATAACGAAAAATATTTAATTTATGGTAATAATAACACAAGTCAACGAAAAAAAAACATTTTTTGAGTCTATATTTGAAATCCAAAAATGGCGTCAAAAAGTTGTAAACACGAGGTAGATTCATCCTGCTATATTTGCGGCGAATTTATCAAAACAAGAAAATGGTTGGATTTCTGATGGGAATGCAACCATCAGAAATGCAATCATCAGAAATCCAACCATCTCAAAATCCCCTATCACTGGCCAGGTATACTCATCATACTTTAAACTCTCAAGCACCATTTTCAAATTTTCGTAATTTTCTTTGAGCATTACGGAATGAGCTAAAGGAAGAGATGGAAATCTATTTTCATTGTGAAGAAGGACAGCTTTTAAACTTTTTGTAGAACTGTCTACGAAAAGACGCCAGTCAGAAGGAATGCATGAGATTCCGACCGCTTTGCATAGGCGGTTGTACTAAATATCCTTGCTACCTTTATTTTTGTCGGACCACAAATAAAGAAAATAATGGCCAGTGACGAATTTTCACAGATACTCAATACTCATGAAAGAAAAGCCTGAAAGCAGTGGTTTATGGTTTTCTCGGAAACAACAGAGCAGACAATTACAAAGTTGCTTATTGCAACTATGCTTGATAACTTTAAACTCATGGGTTGCAGAATGTCTCTTAAAGTGCATATGTTACATGCTCACTTAAACCAATTTAAAGATAACATGGGAGCCTATTCGGAAGAACAAGGTGAACGTTTTCATCAAGACGTGATGGACTTTGAACGTCGTTATCAGGGGCAATACAATGAGAGTATGATGGGGGACTATATTTGGGGGCTAATACGAGAAATTCCATACAATCACAGAAGAAATACGAAAAATAATCATTTCTAAACTTTTTTATATATTCTGTTACAGTAGTTGTTTGTTTCGAATGGTTTTCTTGTAAATAAAACTGATTCAAATTCATAACAAAAGTTTGTATTATTTTTATATACAATAAAGGTCTGAAAAAAGGTAAATTTTCTTAAAATCCGTAATTTCATTCTGATAGCTACAAAAGCAAACTTTTTCGGGTAAAATTATTTTTTCTTTAATTAATAATGTGAAAGAAATAAAAATCACATATGCAGAACCCAGACTCAAAATTCCTGTTGACCGGTGTAATCAATGATATTCATTACAATATATCCTTAATATATTAATAAGTAATATATTACTTCAGTTTTAGAGTAGGCGTAAATAGCCATCGTTGTTATGTGCCAAATATTTTAACTAACAGTTTTGGAGTACATGTTGAAAAATCTATCTTGGTAAAACAAGGGCATTCAAATAAATGGTGTGAGACTAAATCACTTGCGATTCGTCGATGACATTGTTCTTGTGTCAGACTACGTTCAGGATGCATTCCAAATGCTACAGGAACTGAATAAGGCAGCTAAAAACGTAGAGCTCATGATAAATAACCAAAAAAACTAAAATGATGACAAACTTTGTCATTGAGCCAGGTGCTGAAAATCGACAATGCCAATATTGAACAGCTTGAGGACGAAATACGAATTAACAGAGACAATCAACCATGTGAAATTTTCAGGAGAATATCACAAGGATGGCAGCATTTGGTAAACTACGAAACATCTTTAAAATGATTAGAAGCTTTCGAATTATGTGTTATGCCCGTCTTGACTTACGCAGCGAAAACCCTAACACTGACTAAAGCTTCTGCTAAAAAGCTGCAAGTATCCCAAAGGACCATGGAACAAACTATGCTCGGTATAACGCTGAGGGACAAAATACCAAATGCTGAAATACGTCAACAGACGAAACTTATCGACATCCTTGTAAAAGCAGGTACCATGAAAAGGACATGGCCATATCATCTAGCTAGGACAATAGACGAGAGACGGACCAAACGGATTCACGAGTGGAGACCATGGGCAGATAAACGTAGCCGTGGAAGACCTTCCACTCCCTGGACTGCCGATCTAAAGCAGCGTTCTTCAACGGACCGCAGTCCGTTGGCGGTCCGCATAAAATCCTTGCCAGTCCGCGAAAAATTTCGACCGAATCATTTAGATGCACACTTCTGTTCATGATTATATAGCACATTTTTTTAGTCGACGCAGAAGCTAACTTTTGTCCGAACCATGATTTATTTACTATTTACTAGCTCCAATGCCACGTTTCTCGCAGCTATTTTTCATACTTCTGAAGAAGCTAGCTCGTTGGAATATTCGCTTACAAGAGGAAGATCTGATCGAGTTGTCTTCTGATGTCACTCTGGTGTCCAGACATAAAATGCAATCATTGTCACAATTTTGGATATCGCTAGAAAAAGAATATCCATGTTTTAATTAAAAAGCTCTCAAATTATTGGTAATTTTTTTCGACTTCCTATTTGTGCGAAAAGACTTTTTCAGCCATGTCAATATCAAAAACCAAACAGAGAAATCGAATGGATGTTAACGCAGCGCTTCGTCCCTCAGAAATAACTCTGCAACCACGTGTATCAAATTTTCTAACAAAGAAGCAGCCGTAGATGTCGCACTAATAATTGTAATTGTATAACTGTATAACATATACCTATATAATAATAAAATACTATCTATATTGGTATTTATTTGTGTCTTAGCTTTCAGCCGGTCCTAGAAATGTTTATCCTATTTGCACCGGTCCGCGGGGGCAAAATGTTGAAGAACACTGATCTAAAGTGTATATCTACGAACTGGCTCCAAGAAGTTCAAGACTTGGAGAATTTTTAAGGGAGACTTATGTCCAACTGTGGATTCAATTGGCTGGAGGATGATGACGAATATATCCAGCTATGAATTCGATCGACTGGAGGATGATGACGATGAATATATACTTTATAAAAATAGTAGAAAGCGAAAGAATGGCAGTAATGGGCAAAAAAAGTCAGTATTCGGAACCAGCTATCCAGAACTGGGTATACGAAACCAATATCCGAAACTTGAAAATACGAACCTGGTCTTACTTGAAAATCAGAATCAGTTCCCATCATTAGAAACCCAAGCCAAGTATTCTTGTTTTCTTGTTGAAAACAGTTAATTAATGTTGAATAAGCACACGTGTAAATACTGGCGCTTCTAAATGGTTGAGGGAAGGGTGTCAAATTTTTCACCCTCCAGATATTTTGAGTGTATTTTAAATATCTGTCCGCTAAATCAAACGAAAATTTGTCCGTCCACGAATAAGAAGATAACTAAGTTAGCCTCATGGGATTTAGCAATGACTTTAAATCTGAGATTCATTGCGAATTAACTATGGTTTATTAATTTTCAATCAGTTGCGGCGAAATCATCGTAATGACGAGTGGTTTTGTTTTATTAAATCCCAGCTTACGTTGATATTTTTCTCTTTTATTAGGTATTGTGCTATACGTTTTCCATTACCCGTGGAACAAACACCTGAACACTTACTGATGGAAAAATTATTAATTTTATTGGCAATATGTTGAACGCGTTATTCTCAATCACGTATGGGATTTTAAAATGGAATATTCTGTTATGTCATTTTTTAAAAACGGAAATTTTCACTAAGCCTCACGTAATACGAAATTCATGATTATCTTGAATTATTTATTTTTTTATTAGTATTTCTTTTACATATCCATATAAAATGAATAATATCGTATCATTTTTAACAGAATACAAAAAACATTTTTCACAGTAAAGTTGTTGGAAATGTATACTATCTGTTTGAAATTCAAGGATAGCTTATAAATTTTTGGTAATCAGCAAAATATAATTACGAAATCGTGTTGTTTTTGACATCACTCATATAAAACTCAAATAAAAATTTCCAACTTTGCTCTGTCAAGTTGCATTCAGAGGTCTTAAATTAATCGACTGTATCTTGTGCTCTGTTGATTGTCACTACAAGTTTGTCATATGGTAAAGCGAGCAACTGTTCAGACCTCTAAATTTAATACTTTGTACGCTGTCGATTGTGGATAATTTTCTAAACTCATAGCTAGTAAGTTATGAGATAGACATATAAACACATTGGCTATCCACAGTCTATATCGGTGAGAATGTTCATATTGTATGCCTTTACATAACCTAACATAACAAAATGTCATCAGCTTACAACAAATCTCGCTCAAAATCACAAAGATGAACAGTAAATTTAATCAATTTAGGTAATTAGGTTAGGTTTAGTTAGTAAAAATCTAGGATATCAGAACTAGGAAAACGATAATAGATAATAAACCTTTTACGAAGTCACCGTAGTTGGTTTCAAGACAACCAGATGTCACGCTATTCGCAACTCAATAATTTCCTTCAGCTGTAAACACTACGTCGAACGTTCAAAGAAGCTATTAAACATATACACGACGTACAGTCTACAGTCTATTAATTTAGAGAGCTCTGAACGCAGCTTTAAGTGTCAAGTATCTTATATAAGTTGTTATTATCCATTTCTTAGCTTCATGCGGAACTAGATTTTGAAATCTAGTGACTAAATAATTAAATGGAATTTTGAGTGATTATTTTAAGATTGTAAATCGGTGTTTTAGGATGATTTTAAGGTTAGATAATAATAATCTATGCTACATTTTAATGTCATATTCATGGGAAGTCTGTGGCCGCAAGTGTTTATTCGTTTGTACGTGTTGTTTGACCGCTAGGGAGGGTAAGAATGTTAGTTCAACTTCTGCCTATGTCAAATAATTTGTGTAAAAATATTTATACAAATTACAGGTTCTGCTTAGCTGTTCGCAACCGGCTATAAACTGTAGTTGTCTTTCTGTGTACGTTAAAAATGGACGGAATACTGACAATATTACTCGTCAGTTAGAGAAGATTATTATTATATCATAATATAAAATTTATACATAATAATATTTTTTCCGCTTTTTTTATCCATTTAAATAATTATTTTTATATTTTTCTATATTAAGAATATTTTGAATACAATTTTAAATTATATTAATAAAAATACATCAAAAATTTAATATTACCTTTATTATTTCATTATCTAAAATATGTGTATTTAAATATATCTATATGATTCCCAAATTATTATAGTTGCCATCAAGTCAGTTTTATTAGGATTCTCTAGACCAGCGTTTCTCAACCGTGAAAGCTTCGTCGGGGGGCCGCGAAGTCATGCAAGATGAAGTCATACAAGACGAAACATGAAGATACAACAAAAATGCAGTCAATCTTGCAAGATATAAATTTTATTCATATTTATAAATACGATATCTTATCATATTTATAAAAATATACCTTTCATAACATAAATAAAATAAATATTCTATTTATTTTTATACATACAGTCTATTCCAAACGATTAGGCGGAACTAACCGGAATTTTCATTTTTGTAAGTTGTCATTAGCTATTTTTTTATATATTGAAGTTGGCTTTTCCTGAACAAAATGATCGAAAGCTTCAATCAACCGGTAAAAGTAACTAGAATTGAAAATCTAGTTCCGCCTAAACCAAAGGAACAGACTTTAATATACCTATTTGAAACGTTTAAGTTGTCACTAGCTAACTTTATAATGAGTAAATGGGCTTTGACTAAACAAAATGATGACAAGCTTCATACAATCGATAAAAAATACTAGATTTGAAAATCTAGTTCCGCTTTAACCAAAGAAACAGACTATAAGTAGACTATATCAAGGTCAAATAAATTGTAAGTGTCAGTTGATGGGTTTCTCTGACAATGGTTCGCGTTGCAGGTACTTCAAGTATTTTCAAGTTGTACTTTGTAGGTACGACTTGAAAGTGCATTTTTTTTATTATATATTTTTTTAATTGCTCTCCGAGCTACAGATAACTCAAGAGTAAGGCTGCGAATGTGTTTAAATTAAAATGGAAGGCACTTTGAATACTTTACTTTCAAGTCGTTATCGGGAATATAATCGTCATTTTAAAAATATCACAGTTTTTTGTCAACCGTAAAAGATATTAAAAAAATGTTTAAGTAAAACTTGTTGAAAAGCTCTATCCAAAGATATCCAATCAGACCAATTCTATAACTCAGTTACTATGATCATAGTAACAAAATATGTCAGTATGAGCAAGGTCAGTTACTATCATGAATGAAAGTCATTATACTTTTTATAATATTTTATCTTGTAGTAACGTTACTACACAGTAAAATTTTACAGAATTGATCTGAATATGACACACGTTCTCATTTAAAAATTCGGAATTGTCCTTGATATCCTGTACTTCCGGTTTTTTCCGGAAAATTTCAATACTACCATTCAATTTTGTGGATAAATTTTAGTTTAAAATTTTTGCTCACATGATGGCTTTTCGAAAAAACTCGTGTTCCTGTTATCTTGATACACCATAATAAAGGGGGGCCGCAGACAATATTTACATAATTTCGGGGGCTCCCAGGCCAGAAAAGGTTGAGAAACACTGCTCTAGACTTCATAATCAGCCAACAGTTTAATAACTATCGTGATGACATCAGTTGTGTTTTACAATTGACGCTTAGAATTTCTGTTTTTTTTTTTTCTTTTTTTAATTTTATGGCTTTTGCTAAGAAGACAATTAGCCAGGACAATTCTAATTTTTTGTAATGAAAATGCCTGAACAGGATTCGAACCCGTGATCTTAGCAAGGCAGGGCACGCGTGCTACCAATACGCTACATCGGTCGGCAATTTCTGGGTTTTAAAATTAAATTTACTATTTTTCTAGTGATAAAACTATATAGTTGTAGATAAAATATATTATTTGACTCGCACATAATGGCTTTACTTAACTTGGATGATTATAACCCTCGCCTACTGCTCCATTATATGCTTGTTATTGCTTGTTATGCTTGTCTATTTTTGAAATATTATTTGCTGTCCAATTGTTTTTAAAAATTAATATTCTTACAATGATGGTGACTATGATATTCTTATTATTTATTTGTAGAGTAAAAGTGGAGTATTTTACACTTTCTTAATTTAACCTTCTTCGTATCTCTTATAATAAAGAAGTTACAATAGAGTTACAACACAGAAGTTATAAACTGTTCTCGATACTTGGATCGCTTAATATAATTTTGTTCTTCATTAAACGTCATTATTTCAATGGCAAATTTAGTGCCGAAAGAATATCTAAATCAATTTTTTTCCATTAGAATTATAGACTATTTTTCACTCAATTTAATTAGAGCCTAATGTTGAACTTTTTGAACTGACTTTGTATTAAATTTGTATAATTTTGTATTTCTGAAACTTTAGTGTTCAATTTTAATCAAGACATTTACATAAATGGCAGCTAATAATGCCTAATAATTTATATGATAAAAATCAGGTGCATGGCTATTTCGTGATCTAAAATTAACATTGAATTGTGCCGTGTTATGAATATCACGAAACCACACTTATTTCCTTTTTAATTATACTCATATTATGCTATTTTTATAAAAATATTAAAATTTATTTTATTAGTTATTAGAGTTTATAGAAAATTACACATGCAACATCTTCCAAATATGTACTTCGGGGGCGCAAGAGCGTGCTTGTCGCCCTGGTGCAATCAAAACATGTCCACAGAGCCGGACCAAGATTTTTCGCGCCCCGGGCAGACTCCTTGCGCACCTCTAAGTTCTCTTTTTATTATATCGCTAAATTACTTCCACTTTCATCCGTGTTTTTTCATGCGTTACTTTTGGGTGCTTCTAATTATTATCAATGTACCCTGGGATATCTACTATTATATTGTACAAGTTGGTGTGTATGTTCTATTCAACTTCTGGTGTATCTTCATTTTTCCGGTAACGCGGAGAGAGGAAAATGAACCGCCGTCTTATCCGGGTGATATTTTTTTAGTGGTTAGGCTTAATTTAATTTCGACTAATTTTTATTGATAAAAATCATGCATTTTTTCCTCGAATCCGTGTCGAATCAAAGTCACCATTGAGCGGCACGGACAGGTTTTATCAGACGATAAAAGATGTTTATTCATATTTCTACTATTCAGAAGACGATTTCAAACCAAAACTGAATTGAAAAACCTACAGTTGAAGGTATTTTATTAATAAAATTGAGGAAATGTGTAAAAAATACATAAGAGTTGATAAAGATATTGCAGTTTTTTAAGGTTTTAACACATTTTCATAAATTTTGCAAATTTTTGCTGACCATAAAATTGCCTTCAGTTAAAAATGCTATTAAACGGAAATGAAAGTAAGAATTAAGAAAGTAAGAATCAGTTTTGAGTTATTAAAATATATTTTAAGGGTCGTTCGAACGTTTTAAATGTTAAACCTATCTGTAGATACGTTCAAATTAGTTTTCAGGGTGAGGATAGATCTATTAAGCAGTTTTGTTATTTTAATTCTGGAAACTGTATGTAATTAACTATTTTACTAACTATATTAACGAAAGTATAAAGTACAATGTATTAGGAAGATAGATAAGACAGAATAATATTCGATATTTAGTAATTGCGTAATTTTAATTGTGTTAAATCTTGATCTTGATCGAAATCTTTTATCATTATGACTGTCTTCCGCTGTTTTTTTTTTGCAGTAAAAATGCTAATTTTAAGACTTATTTCAAAAAAACTTATAAATTATGATAAAAGTATTCATAAGCGCCTCTCTCGAACAACGAAACAACTACCGACATTCAAATTTAAGAGGCAATTCCTTCGCATTACTGAATTATAACAAATATAGGTGAAATTTTAGTGATTAAATAAATTAAAAAACGACTATAATATATTTACATGTAAACCAAATTATTTGCAAAAAAAATATTAACGAGTCTCGAAGCGACAAGTTTTGTCAACGTAGGGGGAGAAGCCCGGCGTAGCCGGGCTGAGGCTTCTAGTAGTTCACTATGCGCACACGCAGGGGGGGGGGGCTCACGGGTTGGATTTTTTCTTTACTAGTTCTATCCATCTTGTGTCGGATCTTAAATCACCGAGTATCTGTACAGCTGATTTGGAGTTTCTTAAGTCCTCTGTACAGTCCCTTGTCAGATGTTGCAATGTTTCTTCTTCACTTTCACATATTCTGCACTTGTTCTCTTGCTCTTGTTTTCTGTACATATTTCCATTTTCTTTATTTCCTACTCTATACCTACCTATCATCTTTGTATGTTTGTCATTTTACATTAGTTATTCTGCCATTTCCATGGATACTAAAAACTTGTATCTTTTATTGTAGTTGGAGTTGTGAATTGGTTCCCTTCTGGTCTGTATTTGGATTATCTTTTTTCCTTAAAGCTATTTCCTCCAGCATGATGTATCCTCGTCTTCGTCTATTTTCCACTTCCATCAGCGAGTAGCCCTTCGTTTCGTAGAAACTCGCGCGTTTTTGTTCCCATTTTTGTGTTTTTTTCCTGTCTTCTAACTTCTTTTCTTTGTATTTCTTGCCAGCTATCGAGTGCAAGTTCCTTCCAAGGAGTCAGTCTTATGTTTTCTTCGTAGATCACAGCTCTTCTTCCAACCACTTTTTACACTTTGAACCTTTTCGTTTCTTCCAGTAAGATGTAGATGGGTGTTATTTTATCTATGCTGAGTAACCATCGTAGATATTTATATTGTACTCTTTCTACCCTTTCTTGTTCTCTCCAGCCACATATTTCAGCTCCATATATCATGATGCTAAGAATTAATTTGTCGAAAAGCAGACATTTTAACTTGAAGTTACTTTTAAACTTTCTTTCGCCAATTCCCCAAACTTGTGCGAGGGCTATATTTGCCTTTCTTTATACTTCCTTTGCATTTTAGAACTTAGGTCCCTTTTTTATCTAGGTCAAAGAAAATTTTTGAAAATTTTACATGCATTAGTTCACAAAGCTACACTAGCGACGATGTTACTGTCGTGGAAACTTTTATAATTATTTGTATCTTAAAATCGATTAAATAGATTTTGCAGGTCATAAAAGTCATTGGACAATCAATTTAGTTTAGTTAAAAAGTTGAAATGTCCCTAAAAAAGTGTATCAAGAATCATTAAGATAAATATAAAACGTTCAATAAAAACAAGTATGACAGTTAAGTATCCACTAAGCGTGTACAAATTCAATTAATAAAGAACTTCCTTTTGAGTTTCTTTCCAGTAAACTGAATGAAAGATACTTTAGTATTTTTCTTAGTAGTAAGTACATTTTAACCTTAAAAACTTGCGTTGATCTCCGTTAAAAGAATTTCATTCACAACTTGCTTACAAAAAGTTGTTTGCTGACTTTATGAATGGGAAAGTTTCTAAGGTTTTGTTAATGCCAGTCACGGTGGATTCTATGAAAACCAGAGGCGCCAACTAAGGATGGTTAATTGGAACATAAAAATTATAATTTCTAATAGTAACATGAGGAATTTTATAGTTTATTTACCATATGAATTATTTATCTATTTTAAAGGGTTCTTTTCAGATAAATTAGCTAGAATTTTCTGTTATTCATAGAAGAAACACATTAAATAAAAATTATTCCATTATGACATTAACGCCCGGCTGCATAAAAATTTAAAACTATACTTCATTTTTTTAAAGAATGGAGTATGGGCAAGATTGGAGCTATTTCGATCTGGTTTTTAATTGGGTATGAACGTGGAAAAGTTTACACTGTAGGAAAATAGATTTTTTGTCTCAACTTATTCTATTTGTCGCTGTTATTTTAACCCAAATTTGTAAACATAGGCGTACAAACTAAGTTTACAATGAATATATTACTACCTATTATTTCTTATAAGTAAAACGGAGGTATATGTTTAAATAGGGTGACCATTTTCTTGGAGAAGGCAATGCGGGACGCAGCAAAAAGAAGATCATCACTTCCGAAATATAAGTGAAGAGCAAACAAAAAAAACGTCCTCACCTCCCAAATATAAGTAAAGAGCAAAAAAAGGTCTTCACCTCCCAAATATAAGTACAGAGCAAAATTCGGCCCTGGAGACACCAAATCAAAATGCGGGACGTCCCGCGAAATGCGCGACGATTGGTCACCCTATGTTTAAATAATGTTAGAATATAAAAGTCAGTGAATAAATAGATTTGAAATTAATTTAGAATATATATATTAAGAGAAATATTTTAAAATGAAGTCGTCTGAAAATGAATTAAGGTACGTACGCCTCTGGTACTAAACACAACAGTTGTTTTGCTGGCAACTGTCATATTAATAATTTGTGCTGCCGTTACATAAAGTTACGTCCGTATTACGTTTGTGTTATAGTGTCGATTAAATATAAACTTGAAGTGAAGAAGAATCCATTGATGATTTGGACTGATTTCCAATATTATTTTATATATTTTTCTAGATTATTTTTTATTTTTTGTATGAGTAATAAATTTTAATTAAATTTTCAGTTGTTATATTATTTTTTATATGTGAAAGGTTTATGTAAATAATATATTTTAATTAAATTTTAAATTATTTTAAAGTAAGAAAATAGAATTATTGAAGTTATTTATAATTATTTTTAATTATTGAACTGTTCATTCATCTATATTTTACCATTTATTTATAAATTAAGAATAATAACAATTTTATGAAATTTATTTTATAAATTTATTAAATTTTAAACTTTAATTTGATACAGTGTGAAACCGTCCGCGCTCGCAGCGCCAGCTACTTCGTTCTTAAAAAAAATAGAGTATAGATGCAAGCTAAAACTCAATGTAAAAAACAAAATTCGAAATTCAACACAATGCGTTGCTAAGTAATTTTGTATTTTACATCGAGTTTACCTTAGATCTAGTTTTAAATTTTGTGTAACCGGGTATAAGTTGGTTGCATGATAGTTATTTATATAATTAGTGGGTAAAGGAGTTTTTTTTAATCGAGCGCGAATTTTGTCACAAATGGTAGCACCTGATTGAAAAGTACTTTATACACGTATGGCATACAATTTTTTTTCTGTCAAAAATATTTATCTATTGCATTGTATATTAATTATATTACCGCGCTTGATTTTTAGATAAAGGTCGCAGAAAAAGTAATTTGTGCTTTTGTAGATAAATTAACGTAAAGCCAACAGTAGGCTAGTAACTAGCAGCAGACATATGAAGGAAGCACATTGTCAAAAAAATTTGATTGTAATATTTTTCTATTTGAAGCTGAAGTATCTAGAGTTTAAACGAGTTTTTTACAATACTCTGATCTGATATTTGGTCCTTCCAGCCGGATTTTAATATACTGCAACGTTTTTTCAATAATGTCGTTGATCATTGGCATCTCTCAAACTGAAGGCGAACCAAGTTAGGGGGCCCAAAAATCTTGCCGGCTGGTTGGACCGGACACATATATGGCCAGTTCGTTCCTGTATTGTACTATTCTAGCCTAGTACTATCAGTAGGGAAAGCTGAAGTATCCTGAGTTTGAACGAGTTTTTACAGTCCACTCCCCTGATTCATCTACATTTGGTCCTTCGAGCCGGATTCTAATACAATGCGACATTTTTCTAAAAATGTTGAAGTATCCTTGATTAGCATCTCTATATCTACCTTATCTTATGAAAAGATAAAATATCCCAATGCTTAATAGGCACATTTAAAACGTTTAATGCTCTAACATGTTTTTAAAACGTAGCAAGAAGTTACTGCAAACGTGTGATTCCTTCTGTAACGGTGGCATATAAATAATATTAAGAGCAGATTAGCTAGGGAACCGCATTAATAAATTTTAGATTTTTAATATTCGCGGTATATCGCGGAACGTATGCTTTGCGAGTATTGCGGAATACTGTATTGGTATATAAGATACCTGGAAAGACGTGACTTCTCACGGCACATGAGAGCATATTTGTGTGAGTGAAGGCAAGTTAACCTGTGTGACAGCCCACAAGATGATTTATGATAAACTATAAAAAAATTATAAAAACTTGTCCGTGTCAGAAATCAGATTATGCGTGTTTTTCTTAATTACGTTTCTTTTGTTTTTAATTTTAATCGTCTGATTTTGTCACAAAACAATTCGTTTAATCTCATTTAACATTTATTTTAAATATCAACTTATTCAAAGTCATTTAAGATAAGAATTGGAAGTAAATTTTTAGTTTTAAAGTATTAATAATAAAAATATTTCTACAAAAAACTTGTAAAGATTAAGATATATAAATTCCATTTATAAAATGCG
The DNA here is from genome assembly GCA_963971575.1 of Liopterus haemorrhoidalis. Classification (NCBI taxonomy): domain Eukaryota; kingdom Metazoa; phylum Arthropoda; class Insecta; order Coleoptera; family Dytiscidae; genus Liopterus; species Liopterus haemorrhoidalis. The sequence goes on along the minus strand of OZ020612.1, from coordinate 43,690,362 downwards.
GGTTGATTCCGAGATAATGAAATACAGCAGAAGTATGAAATTCCTAATTTTTTATTATGAAAAACTAGTGATTTTATCAGTTCTCATGTTTGTTAATGTTATGAAAAGTCTGATTCAAACAAATGATTACAAAAAAATCTACTAAAATGTTTTTATATTTTTAAAACATTTTATTTGCCATTTCTTAATTTATATACCATTTTACAATCCTGCTCTTCTCTTTCTTTTTGGCAGTGTTCGGCAAGTATTTATTGCACTATAAAAGATTTTTTGTAAAAGATCTTTTATAATATATATTTGATGGGTAACATGACAGTGTAATGAGCAATCTTTTATAAAATATTTCTTTTAAAATAGATATTTGTGGCTTTCGAGTATTGGACTTATAGCCGTATTTTAATAATATCATAATGTTTCAATCGGAAAATCTTAAAAAGAGAGACGAAAGTTATGTTTACGGTGAACAAGATTAAACTTGATTACTTCGAACATGTGATGAGAAACTGCGGTAGATATATCTGGCTACAACTGATATTGCAAGGAAAAGAATATACCTAGTCGAATACGACCTTGTCAAAGAGGACTTAGTCGAAGTGGGCGTAGTTGAAGAGGATCTAGTCGAAGAAGACGTAGTCTAAAAGGATCTAGTCGAAGAGAACCTAGTCGAAGAGGACATAGGCGAAGAGGACCTAGCCGAAAAGGACCTAGTTTAAGAGGACTTAGCCGAAGAAGACCTAGTCGAAGCAGACCTAGTCGAAGCAGACCTAGTCGAAGCAGACCTAGTCGAAGAGGATCTAGACGAAGAGGACGTAGTCGAAGAGGACCTAGCCGAAGAGGACCTAGTCTAAGAGGACAGTCGAAGAAGACCTAGTCGAAGCAGACCTAGTCGAAGCAGACCTAGTCGAAGAGGATCTAGACGAAGAGGACGTAGTCGAAGAGGACCTAGTCGTTGCGAGTCTCCTAAACAACTGGGGCTACTCTCAAGACGCAAGCTGTATTGTATGCTGTATGTAGCACATTATTTCTTTTTGCCCTACCCACAGCTTTTACGGGAACCAGAAGACATACAAAACTTAACACTTGATGCTCTTCGATAGCACGAACGGTTTGGACATCGCTTTGTAGTCTTTCAACAGATCTGTCGAATCACGTAGTACGCATGACGTCATCTCATGTTTTGGAGGTATCACAAACTGCTAAAGTCATATACCATCATGTTCAAAAACGATTTTCAAATTAGCATTATCTGTTTTATTTTTTTCATTTATTTATTTACATGCATACAGGTGATCCCAAATTGCACAACTCCCAATTTGGCACTTCTAATTATGTTTTATGTCCACGTTGTTTCTAAGGTGCACATTTAGTATATCAGTGAAAATTAATAAGTTGTCATGGTGTAATTTAACGTAAAGTTGTATTTTAAATCTGACACTTTACGGTTAAGGGATATTATAATTTAGGTTATTCTAAATATAAAAAGGAATTGTTGAAATGCCGTCCTATTGTAAAATTCATGGTTGCACATCAAATGCTGATAAAGATGCAAAAATATAATTTTTTCGAATGCCAAAAAATTATATTTAAGAATAAAATTAAAAAGTATAGTGAAGCACAATAAACTTTATAAAATTAGACGTAATAAATGATTCGTCATAAAAAGAATATATTTTTATGAACATAAACAAAAATATGCTAGAGTTTGTAGTAAACTACTTTGTACTCAACTGATTGTTTTTAGCAAAAACACGTGTAATTTTGCTCAATCGAGATTTGTAAGTGTTTCATTGTGCAGTCGTCTGTAGGCGGCCACGGACATTTCGATGAAATTTTCACGTATTGTATTTTTATATGGATTTATTTTTTATTTATTTTTATTTTTTTATTTATAGATTTGTTGAGTTTTATAACAGGTCGAATCCAAAAAAATACAACTACATCATACATAGTAACTTACAAGATAATAACAATAAACAAATAATAATAATAAAATAATATTTTATTGAGCCTGTTAGTGATCATAGAAATACAGAGGTTAAGTCAATATAATGTATGCATACGTAGATATTCTACAATTTAACAGAAAGCTAAATTTAATACTAGTCAGCTTTGTAATTTAAATATACAGTGATTGAATAGAATGTATGTTCTAGTAGATATTTCTTAAACTTGTTTTTGAACATTTTCTCATTGGTTATACTTCTAATGCTATCAGGAACCTCATTATACAATCTTGCAGCTATAAAACGAGGACTTTCCTCGTACAAAGTAGTATGTATGGTGCCTCTCAATATTCAAGCTAGATTTACTCCTTGTATTGTGATTATGATAATCACTATTTATGTTAAAGTTACTATAATGATTTCTGACAAATAATACGCATTCTAATGTAAAAAGTGAGGGAACTGTTAATATTTTAAGATCTTTAAATAAATTTTCTACAAGGAGTCCTATATGGAGTAAATGTTAATATTCGAATACCTTTTTTTTGCTGCAAGAGAATTTTATTTGCATTTGATTTGATGCTCCCCAGAAAATGATAGCATAATTTATAATTGTTTCGCAAAATAAGCTGATCTTAATAATGAAGGTGAAATAAAGTACCTGAGCCTCTTTACCATATAGCCTGATCCTGATAGCTTAGTATTGATATAACCAATATGTGGAGATTAACGAATATTTTGATAAGTTCTAGAAAATTGAGTTGTTGGGATTGCTGGAGAGAATATGAGTTTGGAACTCGTATTAATGGGGTACTAATTTGCGTATTTTGAAAACTGTTGGAAAATTTAGGAAGGTTGTTTTGAAGGTTGATTTGGATTGTTTTGAAGAGAAGTTTATTTTTTATGCACCATTGATTGAATACGCGACATTGGTCATTAGCTCGCGTATGAATGTCTTGTGGATTAGGACAGTTAATCAAGAGGTTAGTGTCATCGGTATATTGGCAAAGTAAAGGCATTAGATAGATGCTGAGGTAAATCATTTTATATATGATCCGCGCCGAGGCGGTGTTGGGTACTAGAAAGTTAATATGATGTTATCCATTATTATTATTTATTTATTTATTTTTTTCAAAGAATACAATGCTAGAAATATATTTTAAATAACTAAATGACATAAATAACACTAAAATTCATACAAAATAGACACAATCTATAAAAACTCTCGATTATAAAACCTTACTGGTCGCTCAGTTAAATGTTTTATAAAGTCTTAGCTATTAAATTAATAAACAACTAAAAGGGATAGTTACTAGCGCAAAAAAGGTTTAAACAAATATCTATAAGCTCGTAAATTCACTGCATAATTAGTGAAAATAACATAAAGCATAGTAAACCATTCGTGGTATACCTCCAAGGTGTGAAATCACGTGACAAGTAACGTCAGCTTAAACTGATCTATAATGTGATTTTCTTGTTTGTTTTGTAATTTATTTCATACAAAACATCCATCTACACAAAATCTTTGAATAATTATATGTTAAATATGCTTATTGAAACATTTGTTAATATTAAATTAAAATAATGTTACTGACAACGTATATATTTCATAATACGATCAGTTTATAACTGAAAACCACAAATTACATATGCCAAATATCAATAACATAACTAAATATTGTATTGTCCGCAAAACATTAATACATTCATACTGTTTTACCCAAACAATTATAATAATAAAGTTAAACAAATAATTATAAACTTAAATTGTTTATAATAGTCAATCATTAATTAAATGTATAGAATTAATAAGATAAAACGATGTAATAAATTGAATAATTGATAATTTTACTTGGTGAAAATCGGAAATCAGTAAAAGGTTCTTAAATGATGCCAGTGGGGGATGGTAGAAATTTCTAATGGATGTGCTGCAACCAGAATTATAATTAAAAATTCCTTTCAGGTACTAAAATTGGCCATAAGGACATAAAAAGTTTAACTACATATACAGTGGAGGCCATAAATATGGAAACTTTTGTTATATTCATATAAAGTCAACTTGAGTTATGCTTATGTATTTACTACCATATTAGCCTGAACATAACGCAATATTTTTTGACCAATTATTTCCTGTGAAAAAATTGACTCGCACTAAATTCGAGGTCTAGGTAATGGAATGTAATATAAACAACCCTTTTTATTAGTACGCCTATGCCTCCGTACCACCCCGAAAGGTGAAAAAACGGACTTATCGAAGTCAACTGGTTTCGATCCAGAATTATTGTTATGCTTGCCGTTACTGCTGATGGACAGAAGCTTCAACCTTACGATATATTGAAACGTAAAGCAAAGCCCAAAGAAAAGCTGTATCCAGGAATAATTTTTCTGGCACAAGAAAACGGTTAGATGACAAAGGAATTGGTATTAGACTGGTTAAATGTGGTATGCGGAAAACGGCCAGGTTCTTTGTGAAAACCTCGCTCCTTGATGCATTTCGAGGACACTTTACGTCAGGTGTTAAGGAAAAAATGTAGGCATTTAATGCTGATAATACCAGGTGGTATGACACCTCAGTTGTAAGTCTTGGATGTGGTGGTCAGTAAACTATTTAACGACAACTTAAAAAAGAATACAACAATTGGGTATTTGGCGGGAAATCACCCATTGACACCTACAGGAAAAACAGAGAAATCCTCAGTCTCACTTTTAGGAGAATGGATTGTAACCGCCTGGCCCAAGATCGAACCTGAATCGATAGTGATGGTTTTAAGAAATGCTACATTTCAAATAATTTAAATTGGTCTGAAAATGACATTTTGTGGGAGACGGAAAGCGAGCATACTAACGATACCTTTTTTTTCAAAATATCTTCATGAAAAATTTTGGTGTCGCGTTAAATTCGGGGTCGCATTAAATTCGGGGTCGCGTTATATTCGGGTAAATACGGTATATCAAAATTAATTTAGGAAATTTCTTAAATTTTGGTTTTTAATATATATTTATTGTACAACTGATGTACAATATGTTGCAAAAATCTCATCATCAATATCCACAGTTGCGAAATAGAAGATTGTTCGGTAATAGGGGATAGGCATGATTTTTTTTTTATTTTTTATTATATTCCTCTTGTTGCATATAAACATAAAAAACAGTTTTTTTTTGTTTGTAATTTGAAGGCTTAAAAAAATCAAATGTATGTAGCGCGCGAAAACGACGTGTGACGTCATACCCCTTCTAACTGACGTATGACACTACTAGCTTACCGGCGTACATAGTCTGTTGTGAACTTATTTGTTTGTATAACTTTCATAGGTTATGTAAAGTTAGAGTGATTTTAGTTAAAATAAAGTTTAATTCTATAAAAACAATTTATACATGTTTACCGAATTAAATTTTATATTAAAATAGATAACTTATATTGCAGTATTTCAATTATGCCTCTAACGTTTTTTAACTTCATGTAAACAATGTAGTAAAATTCTGACATCTAAATTACATAAATATTTACATTTTACAGTGTTGCAGCGTTTGTTTACATAAAGTTATAGAATATAAAATAAAAATTACTTTCACACCACGTATTTCCTCAGCACTGTAGCATTCATTATTTTTCATATATTCCATGAGCATAAATGCATCAATGTTGGGTAAATTATCACTCTGAGCCCTAACAAAATCTTTATCTGCCATTTTAATAATAAATGCGTGAAAAATTGCTTAAAAACAAATACAAAACTCTCGAACAATACAATACACACACGTGTAAAGATTATGTTGTAGCTGTATCTGTGATGTGAAACCCCTATCGTTTGACGTCATACTCAGTCGTTTTACTCGGCAACCTTCGCTCCGTGGTCGGCTTATTTCAAATTTACAATATTGTAATTCAAAAATTTGGCTATAATATTAATTAAAATGTAATTTTTGTTTTGTTAGGTGACATAACTAACATTAACATATCAAAATAATGTAGTTTTAAGGAAATACAAATTTTATGCGTATCCCCTATTCACATAGACAACAATAACCAAAAAGAACCTTATTTGAACATTTGGAAATTCATAAAAATTTACAATCTGGAATCCCTTAATGAACGAACAACTGATATTATACAATAGCCTCTTACTGAAAATTAGAATATAATAAAATCGGTCCTTTATCTGCTTTCAGCCCTAAATAATTTACCTGAAAAACTATATAATAGAAAAAAAAAATTGTATTTGTTAGTTTGTAAGAAACTCTTGATAATGGTATAACAGCCGAAATACGTTTCGTGTAATAAAGAATTTGTGAAACTTAACCTAGTGTTTTTATATTTCCAAAGTGAATATAGTTATATAGGTTTATTCATAAATTTATTTTTTAAACAAGTACATAGACGTAAGCACCTATCACAAATTCTGTCTATAAAATCATTACTGATTTTTTTTTTTTTAATTTATATAACATGGCCCGTATATTTAGTTGACAGCTGCATGATTAAATTTTACAATTGACTAGTTTTAAAATTAAATAGAGAAAAATGCAAATTAAAATAAAATTTAACTTACAATATTTAAAACAGCTATTCATTTATATTTAATGGAAATGGCACTAGACAATTTTATGCTTGGTTTCAAACGTAACATTTGAAAAATCAGCCAATTAACATTACTATGCAGCTCTTGAAAAATATCTCTCTATAATTAAATATGAAAAACAAAATATAAAACCGTGATATAAATATCGCGATAAAATCAGATAATTATAATGAGAATAACACTTTATTTATCATAAGTAGTTTTAAATTAGGTCATCTTTATCATCAACCATCGCAATTATTTCTGGACATGAACCCCTCTAACAATTTTAGGGTCTTTTTGCACCCATTTTGTACTTATTCCTTTTATGTAGGACTAGCGGGTAAGTGGTCCTTCTTGACTTCTCCTGCCTGTCCAAGGTTTTCACTGGAGAACAATTTTGGCCAATCTATCATCTGCCTCCTCTATTTAGAGGACATCTCTACCAATCGTGTTAACAAGTTTATGTATCTGGGCAACAACGTGGATGAACAGGAAAGCACTGATAGAGACGTCCAGGAGAGAATTCAAAAAGCCAGAAATGCGCTTGGAATCTGGAGCTCTAGAAAGAATTTTCCAACCTTTTTTCAAGGCGGAACGGCAAGCGACCTTGAAAATATTCGCGGACCGGCAAATTTAGAAAGTAATATGTATCGCAAAAGTTTTTTATTTTTTATTACATTGTTTACAAACACAAAAAAACAACAAATAAAAAATCATATATAATTAGTGAAAAAAGAAACAAATTATTACTTAAGCAATTAAAAGATTTTTGATATTTGTATCGTTTTTTGTGGAAAGTAATTATTGTTGTATTTTATAAATTAAAAAAAAAATTTTGTTTTAGAAACTTGCACATAAAAATAATTCTGCGGACCGGCAAAAAATCTCGCGGTCCGGCAAAAAATCTCGCGGACCGGCAAAAAAATCTCGCGGACCAGTGCCGGTGTCGGTTGGGAAACACTGCTCTAGAATATACGCAACTAAGACCAAACTACGTATATTTAATACCAATGTGAAATCTATCCTGTACTATGGTTGTGAGACATGGAAAGTTACCAAAAAGGTTACGAACCAACTCCAACTATATATTAACCGCAGGATACTCAGAATTTTGCATATCTAATAATTTTTTTGGGCGACCATATCAATAGTTCTTTTTTATCAAACTAGTACTAGCCAAAAAGTAAATCTTTTTCGGTCTAGATTCGCTTATTTTTTTGGCTGCTGGATTCTAGAGCTATCTATATGTCATTTCTTAAGTTACAAGATCTCCATGGTTAGAAGGAAACAACTGACAACCGAAGAACATCAGCGGCATTGTTAGCTGATGCCAGAGTATATATATTTACTTTAAAAGGTCACGGGGGTTGGAAATCTTCAACTGTGGTGGAAAGCTAGGTTGTAGACTCATTGCAAGTAAAACAGCAATTGCTAATAAGATTATAAAATATAAAAGCAACTCGTCAGACAATAACGGAGCTGGTATAAGTACTACTACTTGCACCAGCTCTACCAATGCACAGTTTGTTTCAAGCTGTCAAAATAAATAAAATATACAGAAGAATAATGGAGCTACAATTTATAATTGTAATAATTGTTCTATAATCATAAATTATCGAATTTAAATAAATATAATTTTTCTATTAAAAATGACTTTTGGTGGCCCAAAAAATATAATTTGCACCTTTGTCAAAAGATTTTCGTCGTCATCTGTTTGGAGCCTCGATTGCGCCTTGGCTTTCAAATTCAGATGCGACAGAAAAAGATCTACTTGTTGGCTATGGTACACAAATAACTATTTTTCGTCGGCACAAATAAATTTTTCGAAAAACTGATCTGATTAAAAATTCTTGTAGAACTTCCTGTTGAATTATTGAAATGTTTTCAGTTTTTTAAATCAACACCTCTGGGATATAGGTTGAGACACAAAAGTTTTTTGATATATTTTTTGGCGAAATTGCATAAAAGATTTTTCAAAACAAAAATTGATTTTTCAAGAATATTAATTTGCTTGTTTATCCACGCGTTAAAATATTTCATTTGAGACCCCTTTCATTTTAAATTCAAAATTTAAAAAATATATATTTATTTTTTAATTAAATACATATTAGTTTATATTTATCTCGCGATGTGTTTTTTGAACTCTATATTTTTCCTATATGTGGATCAAAGAGTTGTACAAGTATGCAAAATTTCAACATTCCGTGTTGAGCTGTTTGGTTACAATTTCCACTATGTCAGACACATGACTGAAGTTATAAGGGTGTTTTGGTGACCATACCTACAAAACCCTAATCAAAATAAACCCTAATAAAACTACAAACATTAATCAATTATCTAAAAATAAAAATCAAATAATAAATACAGTAATTAAGAAAAAGAATCGATTTAATCAGAAAAAGCAATAATTCCTTCTTGAATCTACATCGATTAAATTCTTTAAAAAGGACGCAGGACCTTAGTAAATGTGGGGCTATGTGCAGATGTACTGTTCGAACCGGTCCTATTTAAGGACAACAAAATCATACCTAGGAAAGGAGATAAGAATGGAAATTGAGCACCGGTCTGATCTAATTATTTTTAACGAGGTCTTTCCATTTGTTTTGCATACTGTACATATGGCTAATGAATTATCATTAAACGTTATTACTGATACATTACTCAAATAACGTAAACAAAGATATACAAAGCAATTTCCGAGTTTAAAAATTACGTATAAATTTTTAAAAAATTACAAAGCTATAATTCCTTTATTAGCGTCAATTTTCGAAATAGCCTCGAATTCCGAACTGGTGGAATATGTATGTACAGCGTATGGAGAGAGAGAGAGAGAGAGTGAGAGAAACAGAGGGAGAATGGAAAGAGCTAAACGTAAGTACGCTGCTTACTACTAATTATCATTAATATCAATCGTGAATTAAAAGGAAATAATGACTAGCCCGAACCCCTATAAAAGCCATTGCGCAGATCGATTATGTAATTTCAATTCTTATTACAGGGCTCTGTTGGAACACGCTAGTATTTTTTTATTGGTAGCGAGGCGGTAGGGCAATTATGATGACGCATAACTCATTAATGGTTCGACTACTTTGTCATTAGGTGGGTAGCCAACAGCAGCGCCATTGCTCTGCACTACAGTGACGTGATGGAACATTTTTTCAGGAACTTACCCCAATTACAAAATTTAACACAATAAAATAAGTATTTTTAACTAGGGTAAAACCCCATTCATACGGTGTATAGGTTTAAAAAAATCTATACAAATCTGTATATAGTACAAGCTGAAAATGAAAACATTATTAGCTAGAAAAATTATCATACATTGTTTTTTTTAACGTTTTAACTTTAAACAGTGGACCCTCAACCTAGTGTCTGTATTCAGTGTTTGGAGATTCGATCACATTTAAATTTGCCACGCTCTATTTTAAATATTGTAATAAGATCCCTAGGATGACATTGCTTTGCAAGAGAAGTACGGTTGACATTTCGCAGTTTTTCTTCATAGAATAATTAATATAATCCACGAGTCAACTTTGCAAAATGTCTTTGCAATTTCTCTATTACAGAAATTTCTTTTTTAGGCGACTTAACTGAGACTGTAAACTCCAAATGAGGCCTTGCATAGGACAAGTGCAGTTTCTTGTCTATATCAGGAGATGACTGATGAATCGGTTTGAACAGAGTATGTGACATATAGTTATCCTGACTCCCAGACCATCTTGTTCTTCAACCACTTCAAGCGCTCCATTGTTAACATAGTGCAGATATTTTGCATTGTTAAAAGTAACATGTTAGTCCAGTCGTAGATTTTATTAAGGTTATCCTGGATAATTAAACAATTGTCGTTGTATATATCAACATCAGCATACATGGAAAATGCGAAAGAAATAGATATTTTTAATCGATTACATAGATCAGGAAAAGGTGAGGTCCTGAAACAGAGCCTTATGGAACTCCACTTAGCATAGGATATGACTTTGACAAAGAGTCACCAATGCGAATATGGAACGACATATGTAATAAAAATACAAATATCTCAAATTCTATAATTCTCAAGTTTACTGAGTAGTCTGCATAAAAGTACCCTCAAGCTCAAGTTTGATGTATGTAGGAACAGAATTTTTAAATTTCAGTGACTAATATGTCTAAAATATTTTTTAAAATTAGATTTTTTTTGGGTGGTATAAAAGATTATCTGCCACCTCTATAATCTGCAAGATGGAGAAAGCAGTATTGTTCGGGTTAGTTCGTATTGTACGCGTACTGGATCTGAATTAAGTTCTACATTTGTATATCACCAGGGTTTGGGATGCAACCATGTGTATTTAGCCCCACTATTCTCTAGTATGACGTGGCTTAAAAGGTTACTGAAGTTTGCGACTACTGGACGCTTGTCAATATTTGACAAACCTGTTAAAAATAATAAATATTAATAATGCGCACTTATTGAACCGGAATTGTAAAAGCGGAATTTTTAATGCAATAAGTTTTTTAAAGCAGTTTTCATATTTTTTGTTTTTATTTTTTTAATTCTCCATAATAATTTTCGAGCACCAAACTATGCTCCTTGAAATTGTGGCAAGGTATAAGATGTACAGAAAATGGAGATGAATATGGTATATTTTAAAAAAGTCAACTGACAACATCACAAAGCATGTTATGGAAAAAAGTATTATAAAAAAAAAAAAATTATGTTACATATAACAGAAGGTATGTCTTGGATAGCTGTGAAATCAAAAGCAAGAGATTGGGAGAAACTGTTGCCAAAATAGCGAACAGCAATTTAGCTGATAGGAGTGTAAATATTATAAAGAAAAGAGTTCAAAACTAGCAATCTTGGCACTATATACGCTTGGAATCGCCCAATGAACCACTGGAGTATTATCCGAAGATAAGACGACCCCTAAATTTAAACATAAAATCCTTTTGGTGATAAAAAAAATGTTAATAATAAGATTATAAAATCGGTAAATTTTATTTTTGTACCCTAAATACATGTATACCTTTTCGTTCAAACTTTGTAATATGATTAGATTAAATAGAACCCACAAAAAGTATAATTGAAACAACAAACCTGGCCCCAAAGTGATAATTCGCGGTCCGCCATTGACGGGGTGAATGTGGACGGACCGAGTGTCCGCTGAACGCTACCCTCAGAGCGAAGTGTCTCTTGACGTTACCCCACTCACCCCCACATAACGGGGTACTCCCTGACGCCCGGTACTGTGTTCGATTCCTTGTTGACGTTGCTGGCTTGTTACTGCGGATAATTTGATCGCGATGTTCACTATTGACAGCAATTATCACATATTGTTTCCTAGACTTCTGATATAATTTGTCTGTAGTTGATGCGCAGATGGTTAACGTGCATCCATGATATAATTTGTCCTGACTGATTCAATTAATTTACTCATATGTTTTAATTTTTATTATTGATTTTATATTAAGTTACATGAAAATAGTCCTTGCTCATTGAGTATCCATTTTAAGATACAATGTTTCACGTAGAACTGTGCAATATATAATGATGGCCAGCAAACCACTTGTGAGAGTAAGAGATTTTGTGGACTTTAAAGAAATATGATGTCGTCTCGATATTTCACGTAGACAAGTGATACGCAAATGGTTTTCGTCTCTATTACATTTTTATAAAAATTAAGGACGTCGGTGTAAAAACCAAAGAAGTCCACTGTTTAGTAAATTTAAACTTCTTGCAGTAATACATATTTTCATACATTGCCAATCGATTTGTGCAAGAGTCTAATGAATAGTAATGCATTTATAACTGTTATAGACTTACCCGATGTGATTTTAGGAAGCAACAATCAGCTATGTCGTGGACTTAACTGATTTTTGCACTAATATGTGCTGTTAATGATGATGAACTTTACAGGCAGCTTTGCTTTGATCATCCTCTGATATTTTAGTTCTGTGTGAGGAAATTACCGGCTCCAACCAGGCCCAACAAGAGAGGGGGGGTAGCCGGAGGAAATTCCCGGAGCCCCTGGGTTATTTGGGCCCCGGGGTTATTGGGGCTCCAGGGTCCTGGGCAGAGCCGTAGGAACGGCCTTGCATAGAGACAAGTGTCAGGGGCGTGTAGCTCTCACTCACATGTATTTTGGAAGTGAGGACTTTTTTTCGGTCATCAGTTGTATTTTCACCTGTATTATAATAACAATTCCTTCTTCATTTATATATGGTCCAGAGTCGAATTAATTTTTACCTTCTTGGCGGCCCCGGGTATAGAATTGATCATTACCCGGGGCCCGTAAAGAAAGTCTCTCCCCGGGGCCCGCAATGAAAGTTTCTCCCCGGGGCCCGCAAAGAAAATTTCTCCCCAGGGCCCCAGAAGTCCTCTCGGCGGCTCTGGCTCCAACACGGTTTTCTGGTAGACTGTTGCCGATATTTTTACTCCTCTCTCGTAAGAATGGAGTTTACTGATACAGTCACAGCTCACGCCCCACTATAACTGAAGCAAGATAATGGCCCTTCTGGATCATCACGTTTTCACGAACTGCTCGTGAACTTGTAGCATATACCCTGTCGTTCTGGTGGGTAAAAATTCCTCAAATATAAAAATCCTTTCTTCAGTGAAAATAATTTCCCTGTGGCTGTAGTCCGGGTAACGCTTAAGTAACCGCTTTGCCTCGATCATCCTTTGATGTTTAAGTTCCAGGGTGAGGAAGTGCCCTACACCTTTCCGGTAAACTGGCGCCACTAGATCACTTTTAATTATACCGGACATTGAAATTTTGGAGAATTTCTGTTAACGGACCATAATTGTTTGTCTCCTCACTGGATTTTCGCGAATACGAGCCTTCATCGCTTTCACCAAGTTATCTGTCGTTACGGTGGGTGAACGTCCCGATCTGGGCAGGTCATCAAGAGAAACAGTTTCAATAAACTTTTGACTGGTGCGATAAATAAATTTTCAAGAGATTTTCAGCGTCTGAAACGTGTTAAAAATGTCATATGCTGATTTTCCTAACTTATGCAGCGCCAAAACTGCGACATGATTCTCATAATCGTCCCAATTTGTCGCAAAACTGTAGTTAAACTATCACTTTTTACTATACGTGAACTCACACTTACCAGTGTACTCACATTTATCAGCCTACTTAAATATTTGCTAACAATGGAGAAGACCGCAGTGAACCGCATCAAGTTTGTGACAGTTTTCAGACCATAGGATGCACCGGACGATCAGACGCACATTTTTATGAGACTCAAATACTCGAAAAGGAGACAATTTACAGAAAAAAAAAAAAAAAATAATACAATTTATTAATTTTTATTAATTATTATTATAATTTAGCGTAGCAACATCCAGTACATTTTCACTTTTGGTACTATCACTCATCTCCTTAATGTCATTGTTCTTATTATTTTCGATTGAACTATTGTTGTCAGTCTCTTCAAGAACTAAGTCATCTTTGGTATCAACGAATACGTTACTTATACCGCATTTCTTAAAGATCTTTATAGTATTTTCTTCTTTTGCAGCTTCCCATGAATTTTTTACTCAGGTACATACTTCTGAAATCGTCCGCCATTTCATACGCCCTGTTTTTGTTACATCATGATTTGGCTTTGTCATTTATTTGTTCCACTCTTCCCGCATCTAAATTTTAAATGGTTTATTAATCGTTAAATCCAAGGGTTGTAAATGACTTGTAAGGCCTCCAGGAATGATATCTAATTCTGTATTTATTTAAAAAATTTCTTGGTTGATTCTGTTTTATGCGCTCTGAATTGATTCCACATTAACATCGCACACTTTTTAAACAACGCACCTGTGCCTTCGGACCATAAGACGCGTTGATTTTTCTGCGTAAAAATGTTCATCTTATGGTCCAAAAAATACGGTATTTATGATAAGACCAGGTATATAGATAGAATTCAGTACAAATTTGTACGTACAGATTGTTACTGATTTTATTACAGATTGTTTATTTTGTATAAGAAACTTATAATCTGTGGGTTTCCTCAGTTTAGAAAAAAAATCTTTTCGTGGGGTGAGACTAGTTTACCAAAGTGTGATCCACGGGAAATAGTTTAGAAGTAGTAATTTTTTGCACTGTTATTAATTCATTTTCTCCACATGCTCAGAACAAGAATTATTCATTCCTAATACCTGTGGACCTGTTTATTTTTCATTACAGATTGACAAATTATGTTGCATTTTATTGTAAAATAAATTATAATAATGAAAACTGAAGCGTTAATACCATCTTGTTTTGGTTTTAAATTTTTTTATTCCCTATTTAAATTTATAGAACATGAATTACTGTTTATAACAAAAAATAAAACACATAAATTTACATCTCTAGAGATTCATTATTTTTGTACTATTTTTGTGAAAAACGTGTTTAACAAGTAAACAAAAAACATAAAAATCCAGTGAATCTGTAATTACGTATAATAAATGAATTACAGATATAATTACAAACAACTGTAACAGAACAACACATACTAAAAACATTTGAATATAACATTTATGTTCTATAGCAAATTTTTTTAAATTTTAGCCCTAACTAATGTCTACCAAGGCAGCCGAGTTTCACCGTTCGGGAGTGTTCGCAATTAGGGTTTCTTGCCTTACCGAGAATTCTCGGGAAAAATTTTAATTTTATATTTCCCGAATCCAAGAAAATTTGGTCACGAAAATTTCTCATAACAGGAAATATATAAAATATATTTGTACAGGTTTCTTCGAAGATAAATACTTTTGCACAATTTGATACTTATATTGTCAAAGTGATGATCCCATATCAAATGAGGATCAATACAGACTTCTAAAAATGTAATGCAGTCCTTATTATTATAGTTATATTTTTTAGTTGTTTTCTCTTCATTTAATGATAATTTATTCGATAAAAGCCATTCGTTTGCTTTAGATAAATGATCATTTAAAACATATTAGAAGTGTTCTACTGACATATAAAATAGATTTAATGTTAATAGCAAAAGAAAAATCGTTAAAAAAAATTAAAAAATGGTAATGGACCTAAAATTGAACCCTGCGATGCTCTATAGCTAATTTGGGACGAATCTGACTTAAAATCAATAGCGGTCAGTCTCCCAAAATTAAAATAACTTGGATGATTGGATCCGAAGTAACACGTTATTTGATTTTTTTTTTTTTTGTAAATCACATATTTTAGAGAATACAGGAAGTAATGATTATAGGACGTTTAGAATAAACAATTAACATCATTGAAAAGAAACATGCGCCTGAGGTATCGGACACGGTAACTAACTATTAAAATCTAAGAACAATTACTTGTAGGTTCAATACGAAAATTTTACCCGAGATTTAGAAGGACCATGTTTAGGGATCAAGTACGTCAAGGTTGCTGATGTTACGAATTATGAAATTTAGAATGTGCAATGTTTTTTTTTAAAGTACGTATGGTATAATGCCTAGATATCAGAGATTTTCAAGTCGCGTCTACCGCCCTCTGACGACTACTTTTTACGGTAGCCGAAACCGCCGGCTTTACGTGCCCTCTAATCCTCTGCCCTCATTACCGTTTTTGTCTTCCACCTTTTGACGGATAGTAATTGATATAAGTAATAGAGATTCTAATGTGACGTGGTATACCAGTTGAGAATCACTGATTTACAATTATTAAATGAATTATATGTGTTCCAATCTTACCAATCAAAATATTAGCAATTTAGCACTATATAAATATTACTTAAACATATTTAAATAAATATTTGATGACAATATTATCAATATGAATATATAATTTAATATCGTTTTCGTAAAAGGCATATAAGTTACCTGTGTCATTACATATTAATTGATTTACCTGATAGTTATGAAAAATATCATCAGACTTCTGACAGATTAATAATGTTCTCAATATGTCAATAAATATCATGTTATTACATTTGCATAGTTTAATTATGGTAGATTACAGAAATTGCACAAAATTCTATAAGCAACTAATTGAAATACTGATCTTTTAGGCTGGACTGGTTATTCAGAACTATTTTTTGGTCTTTTTAACAGAACTACAGACTGCTCTTAAAAGGATGCTAGTATTCAATATATGAATCATTATATGTACCGCTACAAACTATCTTGAACCTAATTACTATTATCTTCCATTTTATATTTACTTTTATTAGACCGGGAGCTCATGACACTTTTTGGTCTCCGATTTCATGCAGCATGCCTTTTGGAGGAGAGAATATTTACCCTGTGACAACAAAAAAAAAAATACATTTCCACTTGCACCAAAAATTTTGTGTTTTTCTCTGATTTAATATTGCTTGCCCTTTTGTCAAAAGAAAGTTATAACAAATTTAAAGTCTTTTAAATATATGCATGCGATTCGGAGGGTCCCAAAGGGCTCAAACGGTCATGTGATCTTGTAATAAAAAATTATGATTTTCCGCGTTTTCATATAGCATGCCTACAATTAAAAGACTTTAAATTTGTTATAACTTTCTTTTGACAAAAGGACAAGCAATATTAAATCAGAGAAAAACACAAAAATTTTGTGCAAGTGGAAATGCAATTTTCCCTATGACCGGAAAGCGTGCAGGGGTTTAGTACCATCTCTTTTTTGTTGTCACAGGGTAAATATTCTCTCCTCCAAAAGGCATGCTGTATGAAATCGGAGACCAAAAAGTCATGAGCTCCCGGTCTATATGTTCATATTGTGGACTTACTGCGAAAAGTAACGAAGTCAAATACTGACAAAGTTGAGAAATTCACATTTACAAGTTCAGATGCTTCCCAAATATTTTAAAATGGTGTAAAAATAACTTTGTAGGATTTAAACTTTGTAGGGCTCTTTATTAGTGTCGTTAAAGCAAGTAGGGGAAGCCGCGGCATAACGGGCACCTGAGGTATAACGGGCTCCCCTCTTTTTGGCTGTTAAAGTATGCCGCCATGTTTGGGTGCATTCCAATCACGTTCAGTACTTCGATAGTGTCTTCCGAGAGTGGTTGTATGACTGAGAGCTGGCGTTAAATTTTCTAAATTGGTGAAAGGTAGTTTTTGCTGTGTTGATTTATTTTTCACACATATCCAGGCGTTGATTGCTCCAGTGCAGAGCATGTGGCAAGTGAGCACATTGTTCTTGCGCTGGAGAAGATGATAACGGTGATGAATGCACTCACGTGTGTTCATTCTGCGCCAGATTTTAGCCGATTGCCCATTATATCCCGCCCGTGCTCATTCTGTCCCGACATTGGGGCAAAATGAGCACAAGCTTTTTTATATATAACTTTTATTTTTGTATTTTTCTAAGTTTTTTTACTGTCTGTAATAATTAAACAATAAATCATCTTACGAATAAAAGTATTTCGAAATTTTTTACGATATTCCTTAAAATTTTATTAAAGAGAATCCTTAAAAATAGTTTTATTGTTACTTTTTGCTGTCGAATACCACATATTAAACTACTTGGTCTAAAGTTAAAAACAGTAGTGAAATGCAAAATATGTATATGTGATGTCACTGTAGTATCCTGTTAGCCCAGTCTTTCCACCTTCAGGTAAACCTCTAGGCAATTATCTGACAGATAAGGTTATGTGATACTTTCTGTGCTGAATAAATATCTTCCCGTCTTTCAATACAAATTTATCAATCGGATAGTTATCTAACGGATAATGAGACTGACTTACTGAATTCACTGGTTGGTATTGTCCTTTATTCAGCAAATGAAGTTCCAGACAACCTTATCTGAAGGTGGAAAGACTGGGCTTTAAAGAAAAAGTTAATATAAAAAGAAATAAAAAAGGAACTACTCCACCTCATTTGCAAAATATAAAAGATATGTTTATTTAATTCTGTAATAATTTTCATTGGATATTAATTACTACTTATCGTACTGTTTTGTGAACGCATAGCCCACAATGCGATGAGTCTACATCCGAAATGTAATAATGCGATATGCCTGAATGAAGTAATGATATACGACGTCTATTGAGAAACATGTTTATGCATGTTTTTGCATAGAACAATAAAAAATAATAATTTATATTATCACAATAATTGTTATCACATCATGTAGAAAAATTACTTGTTATTTAAAGTGTGTTTTATAATTTAGCAATAAATTTACTGTTAACAATACTATATAATTTATTGTAATAAATATAGCATTATATTTTATAATATTTACTGCGACATAACTTTGTTGTTGCATTGTATTCTATATTAATATTATAATTGAGATAATTATTATGAAGAAAATAATAGAAAAACTTTCTTATGTTTCAGTTAGGAATCGACTTTGTCTCAAGTATGTAATATTTATAATAAGTACAAGACATATTAGGCTCAGGGATTAGGATTAAGACCTATCGAAATATCTCACTTACCACGTGGCATTCATGTTATTACATGAATGCCTAATTTGCCGTTTCTAGACCTCTGTTATTAACAGAGGTCTAGAAACGGCAAATTTTCTTTTTCTGCTCTATGCGCAGTCTGTCCTATCTAACCTTGTGTTCTTAACCCAGAACTTCGCGAAAATGGCCATCTAATTAGATCAGTAGATGACCAAACGGATTCTCGGGTGGATATCATGGGTAGATCACGTAACCCAGGAAGACCGCCTACTCACTGGACTGATTACCTAAAGCGTATGTGTTCGAACTGGCTACAAGAAGTTTTAGATAAAGAAAACAGGATTTTTTTTTAAGGGGGGCCTAGATTCAAATGTGAATTCGAACTGCTGAAGGACGATGAAGAAATGTGCAATTTATGGTGTTGTAGAGTTTTTGTTTTTCTATTCTTTCCATCATTTCTGCATCTATTTTATTATTATTATTTTGGGGTTTTTCAGGTCTTCACAAACGTCCACTAATCGCAAATTTCAGTAACCGTTTGAGCCACGTCATACTAGAGAATAGTGGAGCTAAATACACGACTGCATCCCAAACTCTGGCAATATGTAGACGCGGAAATTACACAAGATCCAGTGCCCGCACAATGCGGAGTAGCCCGAGCAACACTGCTTTCTGCATCCTGCAGATAAAAGAGGTATTATCATTATTATTAAATATTCCATAACAACAACAAAGAAACTAAAAAACTCAAAAAACATATTAATAGTTAACAAATATCATACAACACTAAAATAACGTTTGTTGACACAGGTAAAAGTCCAGTTTATTTTTAAAATTCTTAATAGATGTAGCGTCGATGGCAAGGTATTCCACATATCGAACACTCGATTAGAGAAGTTAGCACGCACACACTTAATAAAACAGTCCTTCTTTAGTTTAAATCTATGTCCACGAAGTCTGGTATCGTTGTTAAAGATAAATAACGATGACACATCACAAGAAAATAAATTGGGCACAATCAGATACATAGTTATTAAGTCACTACGAACACGTAGATCCACCAACTTGATGATGAGAAGGTATTAGAACGATTGACCCTGGGAACTTTTTGCAGACTGTGAGAATTTCCTTATCAATGCGGCTTCTTTTGATGTTACCGACATCTGGCCAGGTGTTAATTACAGGTGTTATTTTATCAGGTCACCTGATAAAATTAGATGACCTGATAAAATCAGGTGATCTTTTAAAATCAGGTAACCTGATAAAATTACACACATGTAATTAACAGCTGGCAACATGTCGGTAACATCAAAGGATGCCGCATTGATAAGGAAATTACCACGGTCTACAAAAAGTTCCCAGACTCAATCGTCCTAATACCTACTTTGATGAGCTTTATTTCACGTAATCGGACTTCGTATGACTGCTCTACCCGTATGAAATTCGGGTTCCTGTACGCTGCACATTTTCAAGTAGATTAATGTCTTTAGGCTTATAAGTTGACCAACTGGCAAAAACACCAGATGAGAACGAACATACAATTTGTAGCGAGAGCA
This sequence comes from Liopterus haemorrhoidalis, assembly GCA_963971575.1. NCBI lineage: Eukaryota > Metazoa > Arthropoda > Insecta > Coleoptera > Dytiscidae > Liopterus > Liopterus haemorrhoidalis. Next base: position 43,669,986 of record OZ020612.1, on the reverse strand, counting down.
GAACAATCGGGTGTTTTTTTTAGAGGTATAGAACTTTAAATTGCAATAAAACAACGATGGATTATTCGATTGACATGAATTTTTTTTTATTCGAAAGATAATCTTGTGGCATTACATTTTAAATATGATTTCTGGCATATGACCGCCACGGCTGGCTCGGATGTAGTCCAATCTGGACGTCCAATTTTCGATGACTTTTTCCAACATTTGTGGCCGTATATCGGCAATAACACGGCGAATGTTGTCTTCCAAATGGCAGACAATGGTTTGTGGCTTATCCGCATAGACCAATGACTTTACATAGCCCCACAGAAAGTAGTCCAGCGGTGTTAAATCACAAGATCTTGGTGGCCAATTCACAGGTCCAAAACGTGAAATTAGGCGGTCACCAAACGTGTCTTTCAATAAATCGATTGTGGCACGAGCTGTGTGACATGTTGCGCCGTCTTGTTGGTATGATTTAATGTAATGCCACAAGATTATCTTTCGAATAAAAAAAAATTCATGTCAATCGAATAATCCATCGTTGTTTTATTGCAATTTAAAGTTCTATACCTCTAAAAAAAACACCCGTTAGAAGATGGACGATAGGTAGATTACTTTGTTAAAAATATCATTAAATTCACTTTCTTTCTTTTTTATTTTTTTATTTCCATTGCCAAATATGTGAATAACTGGACTTGTTCTAATTGTCTCCCCTCTAGTTCAATTCTGTATTTTCCTATGCTTCTGCGACAACTATGGATCTGGTTTTTTCTATATTTATTGTTCGAGTCACAGCTCAGTAATTTTGGTGAAATAAGGGGATTTTGGCAGCTAGTTGCTTTTTTATATTCCACAAGTTTCTTTACTACTCTCGCTCAATAAGAAGTATTCGCATGATTTCGTGTCGGTATCTTGCATATCTCGATGGCAGTCCATGACATGTAATGTGCCACTGTGCATTGTCTTATATATTTAAGGTTTTAGGTTACTCACTCAGGAGTTTTGTGTTGGACTATGCTGTTTTGGTATTAGTTTGTTACCGCCGCTAGCACGCGTCCGGTGCTTCATACCGCGCACTATCGCGTACCATTAGAGAACCGCGAGTCATAAAAATTCGCAATATTTTAGTGCTTTGCCCGCGGAACCGCGGAAAAGCTCGATAATAGACGTGACTTAACTCTCGCCCTATCCCCACTGACAAAACCATTCCGATTCCTACTACCCTTGATCCCCATCAGTCTCTCGTTCAACGGCGACCTGATCCCTCCGAAAACCAGACTGCTATCTTAGCAGACTGCTCACTTCGCTAGCCCTGCTCTCTTGGCGAGACTAGATCTACACAGAGATCACGCACACGAGATCTCACAGCGACACCGACCCTGCTATCATGGCAAGGTCCACTACGTCCATCCTGCTTTCTCGGCAAGATGCGTACATGTTATTCCCGCTAGCATGGCCGGAATACACCGTACAACGTTCACGTTGTACGGCACATCACTAAGATGGTCACCACTCCGATGTCAGTCACCGCTGAGATGGTCACCACTCCCATGTTAATCACCGATACTTCAATGAATCATGTTTGGGCTCATTACATCCAGCGTTCGAGCCCCGACACATCACTATCATCATCGCCTCGACGCCCGCCGCCATGTGGACGCCATTGCCAGGAACGACGCCCGTCATTCCTCACATTCTATTCTCTTTATCAATCCTTAATTCTTTCACAATTCTAACTTTGTGTTTTATGTTGTTATTTGTTATTTCTATTTTTCATATCTATATTTTCTATGTTCGTTATTCTATTTTTACATCAATTCTATGTTCTGTTACAATAAAACACATAAAACCACATTCTTGTGTGTCATAAATGATCATCATCATTGCCCTGTCACCATTCAGAGCGCTTAGTGAAACGTGGTTCTTTAAACCAAATCGGCATAGGGAACCCGAAACTGAGCTAGCTAGGGTACAGTGATCACGGGTGAGATCAGGGAAGATTGCACTACCTTTTACTCTATCTCACGGCGGTTGTGACTTGAAGATCTTCTCAGAAGGCACTCCCCGTGACAAGTTGTGGTCCTAAACCATCATTTCCCCCGCCTTTTTGTGCACCAGCAATCTTCAAGGAGTTTTCTACGCAACGTATCAGTATTAAAATTCCGATTTTTATCATTTCTAACCCTATATACATCCATTTTACCTGAGATTCCGAGTATCAACAATACAGTCTACATTGTAAGCCGTTTCGCCTGACGTTTCCTCAAGAACGACGCTACATTTATTATCATATTAATTTACAGTTCTTCATCGTATAAGTTTTCTTGAAACTTCTTTTCTGCCATAATTGCCATCATCGTAGCATATCTCAGATAGTTTGAGTTTAAAAATGTTAACGAGAAAAATAAAGCAAAAGATAAAGACGGAGTGAATCTGATTGTTGTAAGAGTATCTACATTTGCACTAGACTTAATTACATACATCCATCGCCAGGTCGTTACACAAGTTCATGATCTTGTGTAGTGTCTGGATGGTCAGTGCATGGGCACTCCTATTTATCCATATCAAATTGCCGAGCCATCGTGCATACTGAAGTACCGTGGCATGGAGTTCACGCTTCTTTATCGTAATACGGCGTAGGTAGCAGCCACAGCCACAGCCACAGCTACAGCCACTCATCTCGTAAACCACTTCTTTGCAGTTTCGCCCACTTTACACTCTGTTAGGACCGCTTTATTTTATAAATTACCGTGCGAATTCCACAACACTTACATAAAAATACTAAATTAATATCATTTAACCAAAGAAACAAATAAACAGAATATGCCGGGTGTTTATTTTTTAGGGTATTGTAGGTATAATTGTACGGTCTGTCTTTTCGGTAGAAATTGTAGCCAAACTGCTGGACATAGAATATTAAAATTTGGCAGGGCTTATTAAAAGCGTTTACAAGGAACGAAAGCGCGAAATTCTTAGGTTGACGAGTTTGGTGACAGGTGTAGGAGTATTTTGTTATTAACTTTCTTCATTAATTGTAAAGCAAAATATAAATTGATTGATTAAATATAAATATAGAAAGTGTGAATTTTCCTACATTTCAGGGTTATGTAGGTATTTAATGAGTGTGAGAAACCAAGAGAATGCTGGATTTTTAGGAAAATATTTTTTCTGCAACATCAAAATCAACAGTTTGATTTTTTTTATTTTTCTTCCATTTAATTGTTTTAAACTAAATTTAAATAATTTCATAATAAAATTTATTTGAAAACTCGCGATTTTTTCTGCATTTGCTTCGTATCTAAAGCTTCATTAAATTCATAACAAATATATTGTAGTAGTAGTAATAATCTTTATTCATGCCTTTCGGCTTCGAATTAAGTACATTTCATACATACATTTTTTCCAAACCCATTAATTGTATAATAATCAACACTCACAAAACAAATATATTGATAAATGGCTGTTTTTTTTCTTCTTGACATTTCTTTTCATCTAAACTTCTGAAATGTATTTCTCACTATTTATATATATTTCACTGCAAAAAATCATTTATTCCTCTTTTATTTAAACAATAGTATGAATTATAACGTATAATAGTAGGTGGAGCTTACACATGAACTGGATTCTCAAATGTTATTACTATTATTATTATTTTTTATATTATAATTTCAGAAGAAGACTTACATTACTTTAGCCATAAATACAAAAAATCCATAACATTATTAGCCAGGATTTAGTCGTGAGTAAAAAAAAAAAATAATTAAAAACAAAAAAACTGCAATATTTTTCAAAAATGCAAACTGCTGTAAAATTTCTTTCAAACGTTTCCGATTCAGATCTATGTACTATTTTTTCAGATTTTTAGTTTAACTCCTTTGGGTTAAAGGGTACTGGACAATATTTTTTTGACAGTATATTTTTGGAAAAAAAAAACTTGTTAAAATAAAGAAATTTAAGGAAACTCCTTTCCGTTCCTTAATCTAGGTCTTAAAAGCATTTTTTTGATGTACAATAAATTTTAAAAATAAATCTTTATTTTTTACAACGACACAAAAAAAATTATATTTTTCGAAAAACTAATCTCAACCATAGATATAGATAGATAATAGAACCATTCCGTCTCAACATTTTTACCGACCGCCAACATAATATGTTTATACATCCCTTATATATTATATAAGGGAGGTATTGTGATCATACCTATTTGGACATTTCGAGATTTCGATGGATCTTCACGAATTGAGGTCCCTACATAACGTTTTGACTATTTTTAGCATGATGTCTGTCGGTCTGTCTGTCTGCCTGTCTGTCTGTATGTCTGTTTGTCTGTTTGTCTGTATGTCTGTCTGTCTGTCTGTCTATATGTCCGTCCTGCCTCTCTGTGTATACGTGCATAGCAAATTCGGCTAGAAGGATTTTTATGAAACTTCATATTTAAGCTTTTGACATCAATGGCACAAGTTGATAAACTTTTGGTAAAAATCGGTTGACTATAAATGGGAGTTTACTCGTGTCGATTTTAAGATTTTTGCGAATATTTAACAACAGAAAAATTTTTCGAAAAAAATATTTAACATAAGTTGCTATAAAAGCAATATCTAATCACTTTTATTTGAGACATTTTTTTGATAAAACGAAACATTTTTGAAAATTTTTTTATCTATTTTTTCATACTTATATGTAACGTTTTCATGGTCATGATAAATAATATCTCTGTTAGAAAATATTAGGCCAAGTTATTTCTACTCTGCTGATAGAATGTATTGTATACAAGTACTTTGTGATGGCGGTCCGTCCTGTGGTAGCCACATCTGATTTTTTTAGATTGTTAGATCAACCGCTCTGGGAAATAGGGTAGGGAACAAAAGTTTCTTGATATATAAGAGTTGCACCGAGGCAAAAAAATTCTATCGTGCACAGGGATCCTGGTCAAAATCCCGGACAACTCCTTAACTACATATTCACCTTCAAATACTGTGCAATCCTAAAATACTTGGATAATAGGATCGGTGTATAAGTAACTCCGACCACGTGATATTCATATTTATTATACTGGAGGTTTAGAAATGAAAATCTTAACTTCTCTACCCGTATACGGTATTTAGGTTGGAAGCCTAAATACCGTAATATATCATTATCATTTGTTACCATTATTTGTATTGCTAATAGCTAGTGAGATCAGAGATCTAGGGAGTATCGGTAGGCAAGATACCTGGGCATACCGTTAACAGAGCAACATGGAGTACTTTTGTGAGAAATGCCAAAAGTCAACTACTTTGACAGTGCCCACAAAGATAAAGAAAGAGAATTAAGTTGTAATATATCTCTTTATTATTGCTAAAATAAAATACAAATATAATAAATAAATCTAATTTCATTAAATTGGTATTTACGATACATAAGTTAAATGTAACAAAGCCGGCTAATCATTAAATCTACGTAGCCATAAGATACAAGAATGACCCTTGACGGGATTTATTAAAATACTGGTTCAAAAGTTAAGTAAGAAAATTACATATAAATCCAGAGTAAATGGGTAATCGTGACTAGTTTCATGTTCAGTTTAAAGGTATAAATAAATATTAAATAATCGTAGCAAATAAAACGATTGATATACAAGAACAAGAGATAAAGCAGATATTATTTAGTATCATAGATTTCTGGAATTGGAATAGACAAATTTACAATAATTAAGAAATAAATAACAATAAATATTATTAGTGTGAAGTTATAACGAACGCACAGCCATAGCATAAGAATCACAAGACTTTCGAATTATAAACAGAAAAATGACGATCCGAAAATGACGAAAAATGAGATTTCGCTACGTGTCTATTACAAACGAATCTTTATACCCTAACTTAATAATCTGCCACCTTTTCTCATCAGCGGAAAACCAAAATTCTCCCAAAATAACTCGGTAAACCAACGCTCTTCCCAAATTTTCACTCCACGAACCCCAAGCAAAAATATATGAAAAAATAAGAGATCATTGACAGTTACAGGGATAAGTTCAAAACATCTGTGAAGTTAAAATAAACCGATTTAGATTCATTTAGCTTCCTTCGCCATCTTTTTGTCCAGTTATATATTGGGGTGTAGGTATTCTGTCAATTACTCATCGCTATTGCCTCCTACTTACATCGCAGTGTCTTCAACAAAAGTAGCTACAGCGTTATTTTCAAACTCGAGAAAGTCGCTAGTGTACAATAGGTGTAGGACTGGTCCTAGAACACTTCCCTGAGAAACTCCCACTTTAATTGGAGGAACGTTTAGGTTACCGCAATCATGGGATTAGCAAGGGTAGCTTTTATATAAGAGCAAATAGGCAAAATCCCCTTTCCCAAGAATGTTTCTTTTTATATTTTTAAATCTTAAAATTTTTAATTAAAAAAATTATATAAATAATAACCAATTTATCATAATTCCAAAGAAATTTTTGAGATTCTTATTTCATTTTTAATTTAAATATTTAAATCCTAACAGCTTGTTTGTTTTTATACGCTAAGTTCAATTTAAATTGTCAAATATTTGACAATATCATCAAATGACGACGTGATTACCTGACAACAAGGTTAACAAAGGTTTATGCAACTAGGTCTTAGGCCCACCTTCTGTCCACCTTCAGGTAAACCTTTATGTAACTATCTGACAGATAAAGTTATGTGCTGAATACATGTCATCCCGTCTTTCAATACAAATGTATCTATCGGATAGTTATCTAAATACTATCCAACTCTGACGTCATTTCGACTTTTGATACTACAGGATATAATGGGGGGGGGGGAAATTAAGAGACAGCGATATCTTCCATCTTTTATTACCTTGTGATTCTCTTCATTGCCAACTCAAAAAATTCTAGATTCAGGTGACAGACAACAGTTTGGGTATAGAACGAATTCTAGTAAACAATTTATAAATATTGTTTAATTGTGCTAAGTTTATATTTAATTATATGTTCTAAATAAACTTCTTATCAACTTAATAAACTTCTAAAAGATAAGTTGTACACAAAAACTAAAAAGCTGGTAGTTGGTACGACTGAGATGTATACAACTGTCATCCAAAAATTTCACCGGAGGTAGTTTTGAAAATAGTGTAGTTTGTAGTGTAGCATCGAAAGTTGGAAGGAAGAATTGTGTTCCACATTATACTTTTTACGCCAGTACTACGCAAAAAATCTGTAATGCTTCGCAAAAAAGTATAATGTAAAACGGACTTAACGGATAATGAGACTGAAGTATTGAATTCACTGATTGATATTGACATTTGTTCAGCAGAGGAAGTTTCAGATAACCTTATCCGTCAAATAATTACGTAGTGGTTTACCTGAAGATGGAAAGATCGGGCCTTAGTATTTTATCTCTTCCATAAAAACGAGGGAAAATCGTTTCGTACTATTTGATAATTTTTTTTCCAAAATTTAGCTTGTTAAGAGGATATTTTAAAACTCTTGAAGTTATTCAAAAGATTGTATCGCTTATACATAGTTCGTGTACCCTGGGGCGGACTGGCCCTAAAATTTTTGTGTGGAACAAATGTTACCAGCCCATTAATAAAAAATCAGCTGTGGCCACCACAGGACCGACCGCCATCATAAAGTACTTGTATAAAATACATTCTAGCAGCAGAGTAGAAATAACTTGGCCAAATATTTTCTAACAGAGATATTACCATATTTATCATGACCTTGGAAACGTTACATGTAAGTATAAAAAATTGAGACAGGTTGGGCGGGGTTATGCAATTTTCAAAATCTTAATGAACCTTGGTATATAAAAACAAAAGAAGAAAAAATACTGCACATATTTAGAAACCTAAATAATGGTATTAGCCATTCGAATTAAAATTAATAAAATATTTTAACAAAAAATTTATTTTGGCATCCTAAATAATCACCATTCACTTACTAAAACCTGCGAAACCCTGAAATGTGTGAAAATTCACACTTCACATAAATTTTTTAATTTTCAATTTTTGATACTTTTCGACAATTTTATTTGATGGCCATTAATAAAGTTGTGTGCTAGCCACTAAATCTTCATTTTTTTTCTAAACTATTTAAAGTCTGAGGATTTCAAAATTTCAAACCGCAGGTCTATCTATCTCTTACCGTTTTTGAGATATGATTGTTTGGAAAATTAAAGTTGGCGTTTCCATATTTAAAAAAATGATAAATACATAATAATATTATAATAGTTTATTTATTTAGCTAATGCTAGTAAGATCCATATTAACAAACATAAACATATAAACATTATAATAAACATTCAAATCAAATGTAATCCTTATTTTGTCAATTTAAACCATTATTTGTACACTTAGTTCATGCAAAACGTGATTTTTGTCAAATTTAAATATCGATTTTTCGTAATTTAGAACTTTAAAATTTTCATAACATATTTGAATTAATTGTTTGGGACCTTAAAAATGAGTAGGTCGTAAAATAAGGTTCCAAACTTGTTGCAAATTGGTTTGTAATGTTTTCTACAATAATTTCAAAACTGTATTACTGTGATAAATCATATTTTGAAAGTTATCTTCTCAAATATTTTTAATATCAGCCCTGCCTACGAAATCCTGTAAACTATGAAAATTCACAGTTTATATATTTTTTCAGATATACATGTTTCGTCGCATAAATGTTTACGTAATTCCTGCTAATGATATAAAAATAAAATTTCCTTATCAACTTATTTAAGAGGATTAATTATTTTTTTAATCCCATACTAATTCATTTGTGGTTAACAAAACATCGAGATAACATTAAAATGTCTTTCTTATAAATTCTAAAGTTATTTTTTGTACGTACATACATACATATGTATTTTAACATTGAATATATTGGGTCTCGTGAAAGTGTAGTTATTTTTGGAAATTTGGATATTAAATCAAAAACTATATCTCAAAAATGGTAAGAAATAGAGACCTAAGGTTTAAATCATTAAAAAAATTAGTTTTACGATGTTTTTTCTGTAATATTTGGTCCGTAATGACCTAAAATTAATTTTGATTTTATTTTGTAAATTTCAAAATTTCATATCTCAAAAATGGTAAGAGGTAGGGACTTGAGGTTTAAATTTTTGGAATTCTTACACCTTGATTTATCTAATTAATGTTTGGTCCGTAATGACCTAAAACTATTGAAAATTTTGATTTTTTTGTAAGTTTAAAAATTCATATCTCAAAAAAGGTAAGACATATAGATTTGAGGTTTGAATTTTTGGAATTCTCACACCTTGTTTTGTCTAGAAAAAATTAATGTTTGGACCGTAATGACCTAAAACTATTGAAAATTTTGATTTTTTGTAATTTTAAAAATTCATATCTCAAAAAAGGTAAGAAATAGAGACTTGAGTTTGAATTTTTGGAATTCTCACACCTTGTTTTATCTAATTAATGTTTGGTCCGTAATGACCTAAAACTATTGAAAATTTAGATTTTTTTTTGGAGTTTTAAAAATTCATATCTCATAAAAGGTAAGAAATAGAGACTTGAGGTTTGAATTTTTGGAATTCTCACACCTTGTTTTGTCTAGAAAAAATTAATGTTTGGTCCGTAATGACCTAAAACTATTAGGGAAAATTTTGATTTTAATGGAATTTAAAAAAAATCTTATCTCAAAAAAGGTAAGAGATAGAGACTTGAGGTTTAAATTTTTGGAATTCTCACATCTTATTTTGTCTAAAAGAAATTAATGTTTGGTCCGTAATGACCTAAAATTATTAGGGAAAAATTTGGAAATTTTTTTTTTTTTTTTTCGTTTTATCAAAAAATATCTCAAAGAAAAGTTGTTAGTTATTGCTTTTGTTCAATAATTTTTTTCGAAATATTTTGCTGTTGTGATATATTTGCAAAAATCTTTAAATCGACACGAGTAAACTCCCATTTTTAGTCAACCGATTTTTACCAAAAGTTGATCAACTTGCCATTGATGACAGAAGCTTAAATATGAAGTTTCATAAAAATCCTTTTAGCCGAATTTACTCTGCACGTGTACACAGACAGACAGACAGACAGACAGACGGACGGACGGACAGACAGACAGACCGACAGACATCATGCTAAAAATAGTCAAAACGTTATGTAGGGACCTCAATTCGTGGAGATCCATCGAAATCTCGAAACGTCAAAATCGGTATGATCACAGTACCTCCCTTATATATGTTGGCGATCGGTAAAAATATATTGTTTTTTTACATATATTTAAATATATTCAAAATACAGTAATGACATAAAATCACAATAACCACAAATTTACAACATTAATTTTTCATTTAGAAGTTAGCTCAACAATAACAACAATAGTTAAACAACAATATTAATGACATCATCAAAATCGATTTCATTTAAAATATCCTTCTCCACTGACATCAACATAAAGGCTTCTAGATTTTTTTGCGAGATACTTGATCTTAGTCTGCTTTTAATAAATTTTAATGTTGAAAAACTCCGTTCACAGGACCCTTGTGTTACAGACATATATAGTAGATATTTTTATGCTTGACCAAGTATAGAATAAGCGTTACTTAACATGTTATATCGGAATAATAGATATATTATAACAAAAACTAGGACAATTTTTGCAAGCTTTTCAATGAGTATAAAATGGCATGTTTATCAATTTCTACTTCATCGGTAGATTGTTCATTTTCGTTTAATTTTTTGAAAGTTTCACTGACATTTACCTTTAAAATATTCCATTGAGATTTAAAATGTTGTAATTCTGAAATAATATTGTGTTGAGTTGCTTCTGGATTAAACTGTATAAAAATACAGCTTAAATTTTGAAATGCGTTTTCAGGAATATTTTCAGAATTTTTTTTTGAATTCAAACATGCGAAGTCATAATAAAGTAATAGGTTTTTTGGAAAACGATTTTCCATGCTTTGAATTGCGGTATTTAGTATGTAATTGTAAGTATTTATTTCATACCGCTTGGATGAATCTCTTACCGGTTCATCCATAGTTTCTTTACCGCCCATTTGTTTTCTTTTGCGTATTCTAATATCCGGTAATGCATGTTCAACTTCGACATCACATTGAATTTCATCCAGTTTATTATTTACATAATTAACAAACAAATCAGCAGAGTTCTTTACATCGTTAAATTTTCGTGATATATCCTTTAATGACTTAGTTGCATTCATAACCATACGATGAGCTTTGATGAAATCTATGCTCCTTTCTTGCAAACGTGACTGATCTCATAAGAATATAAAATATTTACTATAATCTCTCAGAACAGTTAATAGTGTAATTTTGATTTGAAGTTGCAAATTTTTGTAGAAACGGTTTAATGAAAAGTTTTAAAAATGGCTGTAACTTAAAAAGAAATTTAAAAAAATAACTTTTTTTAAGGGCGGGAGGTGACAATACACGCCGTCCACCCCATTGATTCAACAATGATTTTATATGTATAAGTGTAAATATTGATTGTACAGTAGGCCCGAGTCTTGCACGGGCCTTGGTCTTAATGTCGAGCCTAATCACGGTCTTTGCGCCGGGTTGGTCCATAAACGTACAAAATATTTCGGGCCTTTTAAATTGCCTTTGCGGCTTTTTAATTGCCTTTTAAAAGATTGAATGCGTTTCAAAATTTACTTTGGACTAATTTTATAATGGTGATATATATTTTCGTGTTCGGGCCGAGTCGGGACGGGCTGTTCTAACTTCAAACTCGGGTTGGACCGGGTAAAATAACTATAAAATAAATAATAAAGGCCCACACATATACCTATATTACACCTATAAATTGAAATTAATCGTACTTAATGAAAGAGAAATATATATATATATATATATATATATATATATATATATATATATATATATATATACAGTATTGGCCATAAAGATAGCAACTTTTGATAATCCTATCTTATGTTTATTCTATTCAATATTTTTAAAATTAAAAAAATGTAATTCTTACCTTTAACAATCCTCTACATATATTATAGTAAAAAATTAAATTTTAATAGTAAATTCTATTTTTTTTATAGTATTTATTATTTTTACCTGGACATAAAGATAGCAACTACTCTTAAAAAAATCTTTTTTTTTATTAATTAAGAAAATGAATTATTATTAACAGATCATTTTTAATATTTTGTATAGTAACCACCAGTATTTATAACTTCCTGACATCTTTTCGCCATTGATTCTAATAATTTCGTGATCATTTCATTATCAATATTAGACCAGGTACCCTGCAAAGCTTTAAACAATTCTTCAATATTTGAATGTGTTTTGTTTCTAATCTTTCTGTTGACAATCTCCCAAAGGTTTTTTATTGGATTTAAATCGGGTGACTGTGACGGCCAAGTCATTACGTTAATTTTTGAATCCTCGAACAATTTTTTTACCAATTTCGAAGAATGTTTTGTGACATTATCATGCTGAAAAATATGTTTTAAAGGCATAAACTCATCAGAATAAGGTTTCATAACATTTTGAAGGATGTCTATATATTTAAATCGATCCATTATTCCTTCAATGTGGTATAGAGGACCCATACCATATCCCGAGAAACAGCCCCATACCATCACACCACCTCCGCCATGTTTAACTGTTGGCAAGGTGTATTTTTGAACAAATCTTTTATTATCAGGCCTCCTAACGTAACTTACACCATCACTTTTAAACAAATTGAACTTAGATTCATCACTAAAAATAACTTTTTTCCATTGATCCACAGTCCAGTCAATATGATTTTTAACAAATTCTAATCGGCCCTTCACATTCTTTTTGGATAGAAGTGGTTTTTTAGCAGGACGGCGACTAAAAAGACCCTCACTAACTAATCTTCTGCGAATAGTTCTTGTTGAGATGTTTTCTTGATCCATTTGTGGCAAAAGGCCCAAAATTTTCTCCGATGACAGAAAGGGGTTATTGGTAGATAAATAAATAATTTTTTTATCAGTTCGTTTTGTAGTTTTTCGTGGCCGTCCTGGAATTTTTGAAACTTCAAACGTACCTTCTTCTCAAAATCGTTTTATAATTCGCGACACAGTAGATTTATGAACATTTAAATTTTGTGAAATCACATTTTGCAGCAGCCCGTCTTTAAAACCAGAAATTATGAAGTTTCTAATTTCACTTGAAACAGTTTTACTACGACCCATGATTGACAAATATAAACTGAAATATTACTAGTGCACAACATATTATTTATGGATAAAACCTGCATATAACAAGAAAATTCAAGTAGTTGCAATATTTTTGTCCAAGCAAAAATGAAGAAATAATTTATTATTAATCTGTAAGTCAGATTATTTGACTATTGATTGATGTAACAGACAAAATATGATTAAATTATAGAATTAAGAGTATTTATTTTGCAATATTATTATTAAAATTTGAAAAATTGAAAAATGTTAAAAGTTGCAATCTTTATGGCCAATACTGTATATATATATTACGACATAACGGTATATTATGTACATAGTTAGAAAACGGCCCAATTTGTACATGTGGAATTTTCCACATGGCCAGTCCGCCCCTGCGTGTACCATAGTTTAAGAAATCCTGATATAATCCACTTACTCCTTTCAAAATTAATTTTGAAAAATAAATAACACGTGCACATTATTTATAAACCTTTATTTTTGAAACATAAATTAATTTTCTCTATTAAGAAACCGTATTTAATCAAAACAATAAAAAATATATTTAATAACTATATTACTTAATATAATTTTAATGAACATTAAAATTGATTGCGTGTTTAAAATTACTGTGTTATTTTAAAATAAAATTAAAATTTCTTAAACGAACCATCAATTCAGATTAAAATTTCGACTTGTCTTGATTTATTTGATACGCCCTAATTTTAATCAGGACTACTGATCATATGTTGACAAAGGTAATTCGTCTAAACACAGGACAGACTTAATTTGGATATGTCAATTAATTTTTTAATTAATATATTCATTAGCTACATTGTTCATCACATTTTAACTTTTTTTTTTATTTAGGGTTATACTCGTATTTCATTTTTGTACATTAATTATGTTTCAACATCTTAATTTTTTAATTTCAATTTTAATTAGCGTCGGAATTTTTAACTGCTGGTCGGAGGGTCGTCTAGGGTAATTTTTTTTTCTAATTGCAAAGTATTGTAATTGTATCTTGATTTCTTGCTCATGATCTTTGTAGGCTAATATTTGTGTTGAACCTCAAAGCTTCATTAAATGTTGACGTAGGGCAGTATTTCTTGTTTTGTAACTCTTTGACTCTCAACGCATTTAAATACTTTACCAACTGTAAAGTTTCGTTTATAATAAATCCATAACACAAGTGCATGGCATAAGTATAAAGATGTATGGTTGGCATATATTGTCTGTTTATTATATTGTCGGTGCATGCAGCCTGCGTTGATAAGAAACCAGGAATTTTTGAAAAACTATTTACCAGCTTACAATGGGCTGGTAGTTACTTTTTTATTGATTTAATTTGTAGCGAACTACTTGTATTTCATAGTTATTAATAAATTAAAATAAGCAAATATTGTGTTAAAATAAAAATAAAATAAAATTTAAAAACTACTTTTCGTTCCTCAATATACATATGTCTTAAGAGCATGATTGGATACCAGACAACAAAGTTTAAAAAAAATAATTGAAAAACGTATAATAAAATATATATTTTTTTTTTTTTTGATGTTGGGCCAACTTGAAAATGGTTCAAAGACCTACGATTTAAAAATTTTAAAAGTTGTGATTGAGATATTAAAAAAAAAAAAAACTATATTTTTCAACGAAAAAACATTCGATACATTTAGAAAAATTAATCTGATCAAAAATTCCTGTTGAGCTATTTCGGTACCCATCAATGTACATTTTTCAGAAATTTTTCAATTAGGTCAACTCCTTTAAGAAATATGGTAGGGGTCACATTTTTGAAGTAAATTTTCACGAATAAATGTGTTGATTTCATATTAAAAAAAAAAAATTGATGTGAAGTGTGAATTTTCACACATTTCAGGGTTTTGTAGGTATTTAATAAGTGTAAGAAGCCAACGTAATACTGGATGTCTAGGTATATTTATCACATCAAAATTAACAGCTTTTTTGATAAACACTTTTATTCGTTATTTGAGAACTAAGAGCTTCCATTTAATTTTTTTAAACAAAATTTAAATAATTTGCCAATTATCCCAGCGTTTTTCTGCATTTGCTTAGTATTCAAGTTTCCATTAGATTAATAAGAAATATTTTACAGTGTAGAGTGTAGTGTGGTGTGAGTAACTCAGTTCGCAACTATTAAAAAAATATATTATTTTTTTAATATTTTTAATTCCAAAAAGAAAAAAATACACGCACTATCTTAGCTATAAATACAAGAAATCCATAATATTATTACGCATAATTTAACCATGAATTAAAAAAATAATTTATTTTGTTAAAAACACAAAAACTGCTTATTTTCAAAAACACAATCTGATCAAAAATTCCTCTCGTACGTTTCCGGCTCAGATCAATATACATTACCTATAATTTTTTCAGATTTTTAGTTTAACCCCTTTGGGTAAAAGGGTGTGGGACAAGAACTTTAGCACATTTTTGGATAAATTCGTGTCAAAAGAAACTACGTCTTAAGAGCTTTCTTTTGATATCGCACAATAAATTTTTTTTAAATATATATATATATATATTTTTATCAATGACACAATAAATCGACATTTTTCGAAAAACTTATCTGATCAAAAATTCCTGTTGAACTATTCCGGTTCCCATCAATGTTCATTAGGGACATTTTTTTCAGATTTTTAGATCAATCCCTTTGGGAGATAGGGTAGGGGACAAAAGTTTTTTTTATATATTTTTGGGAAAAATCCAATTAAAAAAATGATTTTTTAAAAATAAAAATTTATTTGTTGATCCACGCATTACGAAGTTTCATTTGGTATGCCATAAAAAATATTTATTTTTTTATTAAATACATGTTTGTTTATATTTATTTCGAGATGTGTTTTTTGAACTTCAGTATTTTTCCTATATGTGGGTCAAAAAGTTGTATAAACATGCTAAATTTCTACTTTCTATGTTAAGCCTTTTGGCTGCAATTTCTACCGTACAGACAGACACACAGACAGATAGACAAAGAGACAGACAGACAGACAAAGAGACAGACAGACAGACACATGAGTGACGTTATAAGGGGTTTTTGGTGGTCATACCTACAAACCCTAAAAAACATTATATTATAACATTTACAGCAAATTTGAAAATTGGACAATCATTTTGATACGGAAGGAGTTTATTTTATTTGAACAAAATGTTGCCTTTAAAATGCGGGTCAAAGATCTGTGTATGCATGCCAAACTTCAACTCTGTATTATTCAACCGCTTTGCCAGAATACCGTGCATATCATTTTCCCATCTAAGCTTAAATAAACAAAAATATTCAGAGCGATTTAACTCTCTATTATTTTATAAATCTATTTCTCAGAGGGTAGATTTACGAGCTCGTGTGCAAGATGTGAAAGTGTGTGAGTAGTTCATGTCGGGTCCAATTTCAGGGCAAGTTAGTGCATTGTCCCATTTCCCCTCGTCAAATACAACATATCGGGGGGTTGCCGCCGCGCTAAACCGTTCAAAACAATGACAGCGGTTTACATATTATTTTACTTTCTCAAAGGGAAAAATGCAAATCACCATTTATCAGATGTATAATTTGACCAGTCTTGAATTTGCATTTGTTGAAAAAATAATATTTTAAAATAAAATATGTCTCTCGATTCACTTTTCCTAAATACTGCAGTTATCTAGCTTACTTATTTAGATGTCTGAGTTTCTTTTTAGATATTTTGTCTACCATGATAATACATCTTCTGATGATTTCTTCATTTTTAGGGTTTTGTAGGTATGACCAAAAACCCTTATATCGTCATTTTGTCGCCTGCCTGTCTGTCTGTCTGTCTGTCTGTCTGTCTGCCTGCCTGCCTGTTCCGTAAAAATTGTAGCCAAACGGCTAAACCTGGAGAGTTGAAATTTGGCATGCTTATACAACTCTTTGACCCGCACATAGGAAAAATACTAAAACATCTAAAAAATATATCCCCCTAAAAATATAAACACATATCTGCAAATCGAATTTTTTTTTTTTTAATTCTGTTAGGGTATCAAATGATAGCCCTTAGTACGTGGATTAACGAACAAAATTTTATTTTTGCAAAATAAATTATTTTGTCGCGATATTTGCCAAAATTGTGCAAAAAAATTGTATCCCACGCCCAGATAGTTTAAACTAAAAATCTGAAAAATTAAGTAATGTACATTTGTGTGAACCGGAATAGTGTAACAGGAATTTTTGAACAGATTATGTTTTCGGAAAATAACGCATTTTTTGTGTTTTTTGCTTGATCATGTAAAATATTTAATAACTTATGTAACAAAGTGAACAAGCATGCTTTCATGGTGTAATGGTTAACGCTCTCGCGTTCTAATTTGCAAACTAGGGTTCCGGTCTCGAGATAATTTTTTCTGTTTTTTTTTTGCATTTTTATTTTGTTTCAATTTTTTTTTTTTTAATTTCTAGTTATATTTGGGCAAATGTTTCTCAATAATAACTTGTGGATTTTCTTCACTCCAAATGCGGCAATTGTGCTTGTTGACGTAGCCATTCAATCAAAAATGAGGCTCATCGCTGAATAAAATTTTGTGGTGAAAATGAACCTGCTGTAACTCTTTACAAAAAATTGTGAAGTGTGAATTTTCACACATTTCAAGGTTTTGCAGGTATTTAGTAAGTGAATGATGATTATTTGGGGTGCAAAAACAAATTTTATGTTAAAATATTTTTTTTGTTAAATTTTATTTCGAATGCCTAATACCATTATTTAGGTTTCTAAATATGTGCAGTATTTTATTTTTTTTATGTATAGCAAGGTTCATTATGATTTTGAAAATTGCGCCAATGGCTTCCATTGGTTGTTTTAAGTCATAACTCCTCCCCTTTGATTTCGTGTATTCGATTTCAACAATTTCCACTGGTTATTAAATTTACGCTTTTAAAAATTAAATGCATCATTTGCCCAAATATAACTAGAATTTTGAAAAAATAATTTAAACAAAATAAAAATGCAAAAAAAAATAAAAACAATAAAATTGCCTTGAGATCGAACCTTAGGTTGCAAATTAGAACGCGAGCATGCTAGCCATTACACTATCAAAGCATGCTGGTTCATTGTGTGAGTTAAATATTTTACATATTTTAGTTAAAAACACAAAAAATGCGTTATTTTCCGAAAACATAATCTGATCAAAAATTCCTGTTGTACTATTCTGGTTCACACAAATGTACATTACTTAGAATTTTTTCAGATTTTTAGTTTAAACCATCTGCGCTACAGGGTGTGGAACAATTTTTTTGCACAATTTTTGCAAAAATCGCGTCTAAATAATTTATTTTACAAAAATTAAATTTTGATCGTTAATCCACGTACTAAAGGCTTTCATTTGTACTCTACTCAGAATTTAAAAAAAATAATTTTTAAATATTATCAAATAGAATAATTACTCTAATAATTTTTAGAGGGATATGTTTTTTAGATGTTTTAGTATTTGTTTTATGTGCGGGTCAAAAAGTATAAGCATGCCAAATTTCAACTCTCTAGGTGTAGCCGTTTGACTACAATTTTAATCGAACAGACAGACAGACGACAAAATGTTGGTATAAGAGTTTTTTGGTCATACCTATAAAACCCTAAAAAACACCCGTTACTTATAGAGTCATATGTAGTTGCAAAACTTGAACCTCCGCCCATGTCGCTATCAGATTACTCTTCTATGCATCTCAATCGTTCACCTTTTTATGAATTTTTTTAAACGCACATTCCTCTCTGTTTATGGTTCTAATTCTCGTTGCATTTTGTTATTAAATCATGGAAGCGATCCGCGATTCTCCGTCCTAGATAATATTGGTCTGTTTTTGTTTAAGAGTAGTAGTTTGTTTTAAAATGAATGTGAATGTTGTTCTCTGTTTTAAGGGGTGTTTTCCAAACAATTCTGACTATGTTATATTTAAATTACGTTGCGTTTGTTCAATTCAAATTAACGAATTTTATTTGAGCGTAATAAAAGTTGATGCACGTACACTTTGAGTTACAAAACAAATACATAAACTACATCATTAGAACTGTTTTTCTACGGTTATATTCAGGATACTAAATTAAATAAATTTAAATGAAATTTCTGTTAATGTTCTATTTTTTGAATTCGACATTGTTAATTTACATTGTTTACAAATGAACTAATGACATTTTTGATTTTTATCTGTTATGGTGCAACAAAAAATTGCATTAAAAAGAAAATACTGAGTATATATATACAGTGGCGGAGGATAAATGGCGTCCGGGCATGGTGTTCTTTTCGCCCCATCACCTAGTACAAAAAAAGGAAAGGTACACAGCAAAAAAGTTTGGTTAAAATTTTAAAACGTTCACTATTTTGAACCAGATCACTATATTAATCTTCATTTATTTAGATAGTGTTATTTTTATGAAATATTACTTTGCAGTGTTATAATAAACTACTTTAACACTATTTGTTTTCTAACACTATAATTTAACCTGTATGTAAGTATAAACTTTATACTAAATTTAACAAAAAAAGAAGTGTAAATAATTAACACGAAAAGCAAGGAACTTCATGGTACACTAAAAGTGGCACAACATAGTACACAAAAATTTTTTAGTGTACCATGAAGTCCCTTTAATACTCCTTTTTTTAAGAGTGTATTCCTAAAGATAAAACGACCAAAAAGCAATCTTCTTCTTCTTCTTCTTCTTTGGGCACTATCAGTCAGGTTGACTTTTGGCCTCACTCACATAAGCCCTCCATCTCGATATATTCATTGTCAAGTCTTGCCAGGTACCCTGTATAGCAATACTTTTTAGATCTTCGGTTAGCTTATCTCTCCATCTCTTACGAGGTCTTACCATTGGTCAACGGGTATTCAATCTTCCTTCCCATATCTTCCTAACCATTCTGTCTTTCCTCATCCTCAAAACGTGTTCTATCCACTGTAATTGTCTGCTTCTGAGTTCTTGGGTGATACTTGGCCTTGAGTATAGTTCCCGGATATCTTTGTTCTTACGTAATAGTTTTTGTATTATAAAGTTTGTGGGTGCATAACATCGCAATTTTATAATGATGTATCAATTATTTTACAATAATAAATTAGAGCATTTCACGTAGAATCATAAAATATTTTACAATATATAGCAAAGATAATAATAATAATAATGTTTATTGACAAAAATTACAAGTACAGAGCATGTTTTTAGTCAGTCAGGTACAATATATAAATAGTAACTTATAACTAATGAAATTGCAAGCAATGTAAAATATTATAAAATAAGAATGAAATAGAAAAAAATACAAAAAATACAAAATACTTGGAGTCAACAATTCCAGTTCACATTATTTATATTAAAATTTAAAAATTCTTCAAATGAATAAAACAGATTTGATTCCAAGAAATCCTTGACTTTAGCTTGAAATTTATTTAATCTGAGAGATTTAACATTATGGGGCAATACATTTAAAAACTTAATTTCAAAGAAGTTCTGGTTTTCAGCAATCTTATAAAACCTAAATAGAAATTAGTTTTATTGCGAGTGTCATACGTACGTACTTGTTCCATAGTTTTATAATGCTCCTTATTTTTGTGTCCGAAAATTAAACACTGGTAAATATAAAGAGATGTCATAATTTTTCATAATCATTTTTCATAGTAATAATTTATTAAATCTCTGAAAGCATGCTTACAATCCGCTTTGTAAGTTGTCCCAGAAATGATTCTCACAACTCGTCTTTGTAAGGCAAAAATTCGTTTTGCTGAAGCACTATGTCCCCAAGCAAGCAGGGCGTAAGAGATGTGAAATTGAAATAGAGCACAGTAGAACATTTTTAAAACATTGACAGATACACAGTCAACGAGGTTTCGAATTAAATATATGGTTCTACATAGCTTAGTTGCCAGATTTTGAACATGATGGTTCCATGTTAACTTGGGGTCTATATGAACACTTAGAAAATTTACTGATTCTGGATTAGTAAACTCAGAATGCTTTAAAGTAGTTAATAATTTATTTGTGTTGTTAATATTCAAGCATACTTAGTTTGATGAAAACCAGATATGCGAATCATGAATTAACTCATCATTTTTTAAAAATAGATCGTTTTGAGATTTTAATCTGATCAGCAACGTGGTATCATCAGCGTACATAAAATGGGAGCAGTCTTTAATACACAAAGGAAAGTCATTGACAAAAATTAAAAATATAAGAGGTCCTAAAATAGATCCTTGTAGAACTCCACAAGCAATAGGCAAGAGTGTTGAATCTATGTCTTTAAACTTAACATATTCTATTCTAAGATATGATTTCAAAAGTGTACAACTGTTTTGGTCAAAGCCAAGATAGATAATAACGAAGTTATCACAGTGTAAATTGTGCGCATGCACAGAAATGTTGAAAGTTGTACATGTATATCGTTATTTGGTGTCGAATTGACCAATAGATGGCACTGCTGGAGAATTCTTTATTTACCATCGCCCAATAGTTAATTGCTAATTATAGTTAATTTTGACGTTGTCAGCGTTATGTTCTAGTTTCTTGCATTAATGGAAGTTCAGAAGCCGGAAAGTCCAGAAATGCCGTAGCGGGTACCCCAACTAGTATTATATAGATATTAAATACGTATCTATTGAGGAAAGTATCTATTGCAAATTTTATTAACTTTTAGTAGAAAATGACACAGATAAAAATTGTATAAAATGACGCCATTGGTGAAATTATATCTTATTTTATGGGACTCTTGTGCCATTAATGATAATTGTTTGATGTGTGAATGACATAATAACATTTTGCAAGGGAACCATAAAAAATGATTGTTCAGTTTCATGCCTTAAATTTTTTATAAACAGTTTCAAATTAATAGATTATGTGCCATTTGCGACTGGAGCTAAAGCTTAACACAAATATTGAACATTAGTTTTTGTAAGGGTTTATATTTTAGAGTCTTGTGAACATCATTTTGGAAACAAATTTTTTACTCGTGAAAGAACATTTAAATGGATCTTTTACGGCTGTTGCTGCCTTTCGCATCCTCTTCGTCAGTAGGGTTGCCACCTAACGCGTTACTCTGACCCGGAGCAAAAAAAAAGTTGAGGTTTAAATAGAGATGTGCCGAATCACATAAAAGTCAGATCTGCGGATACAGATACGGTTATGGATTAATTGTTTTTTGATGCGCGGATACGTATACGGATCTTCCATGTAAGTACAAAGACCTTGAAGCGATAGTTTGATATATCGCGCTGTTCCTATAGACCGTTCAATTGTTAGAGTGCAGTACAGGTTAAATACAGTTTCGAAAACCACCATCAAATTATGTGATGCTGGACTTAACATCAGTCGAAACGCCAAATTAAAATTTACTCCACCTTGGGCATTTTTAGATGCAAGCTTGTATGTACACTAATTTAAATTCTTCTATAAGATATTTGTTTAAATTCCGCCTTAAAAAAACAGATATGGACCCGAGTATGGATTTTTATTTTTTGCAGATCATCCGCGGATACGGTTAGCCGGCACACCACTTGTTTTAAATATAATCTATTACTCATTTGAGTAAGCCATGATATTTTTTTGTTTTTGTTTCGGGCGACCCGGAGAAATACCCTATTCTTCAGGCGACTCTATATCTCCAGTCGCCTTCTTGGGCACCTCCGTTTTCCATTTCTTCATACACAACAGAGCCGCCGAGAGGACTTCTAGGGCCCCGGGGAGAAACTTTCTTTGCGGTCCCCGGCGAGATATTTTCTTTGCGGGCCCCGGGTAATGATCAATTCTATATCCGGGAATTTTTATTATAATACAGGTGAAAATACAACTGATGACCTAAAAAAAAAGGTCCTCACATACAAACAAAAAACAAGTGAATGAGCACAAAAAAAAGGTCCTCACTTCCAAAAATACAAGTGATGAGCAAAAAAAAAAGTCCTCACTTCCAAAATACAAGTGAGTTTTGCAACACGCCCCTAGCACTTGCCCCGATCCCAGGCAGTTCGTAGGGCTCTGCTCATGTCTCCAGAGCCCCAAAAACCCGGGAGCCCCGGGAATTTCCCCCGGATATCCCCCCTTCTTGTCGGGCCTGTAGGTACACATCTGTGTTCCAGGGTCTGAGAGGTCTACCAGGTGTTCTACGGCCCTCTGGCACCCAATTTTCATATTCTTAGGCAAGCGCGTATCCGGCATTCTTTGTATGTGTCCAAACCAAATATCTTTTTTCCAGTGGTGTCGATTATTCGACACCCTTATTTTCTTCGACACCCATTTTGGCTTCGATTGTTTCATTACGTACGCGATCTTAAGAAGAACTAACATCCATAATTACGATACAAGAGCCAAAACAGATTTTGAAATGGATCGTTACAGACTAACGACAACTGCAAAATATAATTACGGAGTCAAATTTCTCAATAAACTAGCAAAAGAATGGACTGACCTACCGTTAAATAGATTCAAGAAAATATTAAAGAAGTTCTTACTGGAAATGTCTTTTTACAATATAGAAGATTTTCTTAACTTCAGCTTTGATTCAGCGTGAAACCTCTACTAAGAACTAAATTTAATATAATTAAATGTACCTATCAAATAATTATGTATTAAATTTCATATGTATTCATATATCTATTTTTGTTGACAGAATGTATGTTACATTTTAATAAATATTATAATTATCATTATTATTATCAAGCCTACAGATACCACAACTCTTCCAGAAATGCCAATTCTACAGTAATCCATTCTGGACCCGTCCCCCAGAATTAGTAAAATCATATACTTACTTAATAAAAATTAAAAAATTCTTTTTTTATTAATGGAAATTATTATTGTCGCGCCCATGAAGCGCGTAAATTTGTATAATTTCTTCTTATTTGCGAAAAATGTTTAGAAGAGCTTTAGCTTGTTCATCATCTTCCTAGGGGTGTTACCAACAAGTTTATGACATTTTTTCCTTCTAGTGCGCTTTGGTACTTCGTACTTGATGCTGTATCAAAATAGAAGAACCACAATATTTCCCAAAAGCTCGACGTGTGAACAAGTTGGGGAAAAAAATTTTAATGACCAAATTTTACCCAAAAAATCGAATGGTAGTATTGGAATTTTTCGGAACAAACCAGTAACGATATCAAGGAAAACTTTGATTTTTTTAATAAGAACGTATATCATATTGGCTAAGTTTGGATAGAGTTTCAGAAAAGATACAACTTTTATTTAAACATTATTTAAATATCTTTTACGGTTAACGAACAATTGTATTCTCAATAACGACTTGAAAGTAAAGTATATTTCTATTTGCAAGTTTTCAAGTTTGATTTAAACACTTTCGTAGTCTCACTCTTGAGTTATCTGTGGTTCGAAACATAATAAA
Organism: Liopterus haemorrhoidalis; assembly: GCA_963971575.1. Lineage (NCBI taxonomy): Eukaryota > Metazoa > Arthropoda > Insecta > Coleoptera > Dytiscidae > Liopterus > Liopterus haemorrhoidalis. Next base: position 43,645,555 of record OZ020612.1, on the reverse strand, counting down.
ATAATAATAATAATAATTATAATAAAAATATTTCATTTTCATGTGCTTGAAAGCAAAATATTTTTAATTATTTTTATTATGTTTTGAGCCATAGGCATATGCACGATTTCTGTCAAATTTACCTAAAAGTGTTGTCCCAGATACCCATCATAATTCACTTAATAGATATCTACGAAACTCTGAAATGTGTGCAAATTCATACTTCACAGTAATTTATTTAATTTATGCTAGTTTTTCTTTTTCTTATTAGCTGTCTTTTGTGTGTTTCTTATTTTTTCCTTGAAAGAAAATTTAAGGTTTCTTAGGTTACTCCTTCGTGTTGACAAGAAGTTGATCCTCGAGCAAGTAAACAGTTGACGCCTTTGGTGAATTAGTTTGTCGTCGCTCGTTTGCAAGCGTTATAAAAATAGTGTTTTGTTGAACGGCCGGAGTTCCGAAGGATTAAACGGACACGTGTATAAAGTTCGATAATGTCCTCTCTCGCGTTTAGCTGAGCCGCGATGTCCGACTGCCTCTCACCTCGCCAACCCCTTCCCCCAGTCGCAAGGGGGTGGTTGAAGCGCGGCCACCACCGTACCGTGCCACCGCCCGCCCGTCTCCGTTACCGGATCCCCAGTGTTTTATCTGTATTATGTACGGTGCTGCTGTAATGCACGCTGGTCTCGATGGCCGAAGCGGACCACTGCTACGAGTTCAGCCATTAATACAGCCCCGATATTGAATGATGTATCATTGCCCGCTATAAAAAGCCAGGAAATGTGATATGGGAGCGAAGCTGCATACACTACAGAAACTAAATTACTGGATTTTTCGAAATGAAAAATAACAAATAACCTAGCTTACTCCCTCTCTCTGATGGGCTGATGGCTATAATTTATATGCCTCTGTTACAGATATATCCCCGTATACAGCACGCTCATATATACCGTGCATGCTAGGCGCTCTCGATGAACATTTATTCTCATTTTTATTATCAGGGGATTAAAATTGTTGCAGTTCGTATATAGGCAGCCACTCAAACATGTACCGTGTTCCTATATCTCATAGACATATTAAACTTTAGAGAGACAATAAACACAATAACTGAAGAGATCAACGATAGCGCCAATACATTCCCGAACGCAATAATCTCTTCATCCGACAACGCTCAACAATATCATAAGAAACATTACCTTTCAAAAATCACAACGCTCTCTCATTTATTAATTAGATCGTCACCAACAAATAATGACATCATTTTTCTTATTAGAGAGTTTAACACTGGCTGATATGTTTAATAAATTATAGTAAATACAGTTCGCATCGTAAATTGGATCGAGAGGCATTGCTGGCATGTGACAATATGATGACGTCACTCAAAAGGCTGTGAACGAAAAGGCGATACTATAAACAATTTAAGAATGCTTTCAACAACAGTATTTTATTTGTGAGCGAAGAACTATCTTTACTAAAATATGTGATATGCCACAGTCTTTGAAAACAATGTGTCTTCAATAAGCAGTTACTATTTTTTGGGAATCAATTGTAAGCTGTAGGTTATTTCCTGGTTTCTGTTGACATACCAATTGAAACTGAATAGAAAAATTATTATTAAAGTGGAGATTTGCTTAATGCGAAGATAATTATAGCAATAAATTTATACATATATTTGTTTGAGAAAAATTATTACTTTTCTGATAAGAAATACAGGGCCCATGCAGGGGCCCACGGGCACACCTTGGGCACCTTTTAGAAAGTCAAAAAAAAAAATGTGAATGAAAATATCAGTATGTACTTTTATTTAGTGACTTTATTGGTTATTATGGTTAGCTTTATACAAATCAAATATAAGTGAAGTGATTATTATTTTGAGAATTGGACTTACGTTAATGATAATGGTTTCTTCCGGGATATCAGTTGTCCAAAATCTTCTATTATGTCCTCAAAGTCTAATTTTTGAAGGATATCATTTTATATGCACATGACTGACAAATTAGTAACTTCTTGTAACATAGTCATTCGTAATTAATTTTTTATTTTTTGCCTTGAAAATGAGCGCTCTCCACTACAATTGGTGACCATTAAGCAAAGGAATATCTTTGAAGCAACTGCCAAATTCGGGAAAATTTCTTCTAATTTATCTGCATTTATTAGAGTATGTAAGGCTGAGACACTCAAGTCCTCCGATTCATTTGCAAGGTTTTTTTAAAAAAGTAGTAAAATTGGACTAAAAATTGAGCTCCTCTTTTTTCGTGTAAACGATGACCTTGGCATTTTTAGGTCCCCATCAAGACGGTGGCCCTGACTCGTGCCCCATGTGCTCTTATGGAAAAGACGGAACTGCTGCTTTAAAAGACAACATATACAGCAAAGGGATTATTTTAACATATCTGTACAGCAATGAAAGATAAGCAATATTGTTTGGCTTAATTATACGACTTAAATAAAGCTCTCGACAGCCACAACCACATCTTTTGAATAAGTGATTATTATGGTATCAGAGGTAGACCTTTCAAACTCATTCAGCCCTATTTAACAAATAGGAAACAGATAATATGTACCAAAAACTCAGTCAGTGAATCCTCAATTATTGAATAAAGTGTATTACAAGGTTAATTCTTAGGGCCTTCCTTCTTCATTATAGATTTCTAAACGATTTGCCGGACAACGTAACATTTCTCCCTACAACAATAGGAACTAGTGACAAAGATCCAGATAGAAACAGAAAACTTCTACTTCTTATTCTTAAGTAGTAATATGGTTTGGAGCTAATGAACTAAAGCTCAATAAAAACAAAACCAATAGTGTAACTTTTACATCCAACAGACAGCATGGCAGTAATAAGACAGGCACTTTTATAGGACCTTGATTCCATGTTGACATTGAGTCATCACGTAGACAAAATCGGTTTGAAACTCAACAAAGCAATATTAGAAGAATCAGGACTGTCATAAATCAACAAATTGCTCTACAAACTTATTTTTGTTTCCTTGACTCTATCACGTAATATGGATTACTACCGTGGGGCGGTACGCCACAAGCAGATTATATATTTATTCTAGAAAAAGACTGTCAGAGCTATTGTAGCTTCTTCCAGAACTAATCATTGTAAACCTATTTACAACAAGCTCAATATTCTTATTTTTCAGACCAATTTATATTAATTCAAGCAGTGGAAATTAAGAAAATGTATTTAACGTCTATAGAAAACAATCTTTTAACCACTACATTCGGTCTAAGAAAAATCTTACAATTTCTAAAGTCAGATTAAAGCCTTTATCAAGACTGGACATAGGAATTGGCATATAAAATCATCTCCCAGAAGGCCTCAGACAAGAAAGGACCTCTACATTTAAGAAGTTTAAACATACTTCATGGAAAAATTACTCTTCATTGCAAGAATTCTTCAATGACATAATTTTATACCTTGATTAGATGAGTTACGTCCGTAAGTTAGTAATTATAGTTGATAGACAAATTTATTAACTTCGCTAACGTTTCGATTTTAATTTAAATCTTCATCAGAGCTTAGTTAATAGTCACGATATAAAATAACAATTTTAAAATTAATAAAAAACACATCATATTGTCCGGTCATTGAATTCAGAGATAAGCATATGAATAAGCCACGTATGAATTTGAAAAAGGGTTTTGAAAACCCCTTTTTCAAATTCATACGTGTATTTTTCATACTTCTGAAGAAGCAATCTCGTTGGAATAGTTGCTTACAAGAGAAAGATATAGAAATGTTTCCACTTTTCGAAGAATTTTTTATTGCTGCTGATGCCAACCAGAAAGTCATATTCAACATAATAAGTCAACATTTATTTCCCTGAAAATAAGGATTCTCGTAAAGGTAACATCTGGATTAATAATCCATCCTTGGAAGATATAAAGTAATTTGCACTTGATCCTCGTGAAAAAGAAAAGCTGATCGAGTTGTCTTCTGGTATCACTCTGGTCTCCAGACATAAAATGCAATCATTGTCTCAATTTTGGAAATCGCTAGAAAAAGAATATCCATCTTTTAATTATAAAACTATTAAATTATTAGTTATTTTTTCGACTTTGCTTCTATTTGTGCGAAAAGACTTTTTCAGCCATGTCAATATCAAAAACCAAACAGAGAAATCGAGTGGAAGTTAACGCAGCGCTTCAACTCTCAGAAACAACTCTGCAGCCACGTATATCATATATTCTAACAAAGAAGCAGCCGCAGATGTCGCACTAAGATTGTAATTGTATAACTGTATAACATATACCTGTTATATAATAATAAAATACTATCAATATTGTTATTTATTTGTATCTTAGCTTTCAGCCGGTCCACGAAATATTTATCCTATTTTCGCCGGTCCGCGGGGCTAAAAGGTTGAAGAACACTGGTATACACTATTAAATTTATATTCTATGTAATACTTTTTAATTATTTTCTGTGCATTAATTACATTCTATAGACTTAACTCTTACCTTTTTGAAGATTATTATTATACCTAAAGTACTGGAGTAACAAGAGTAATTTTAACATTTGCTACGAGTTTTCTGTTCAAGTCCAATGTTGTTGCCATTAAGTGTTGATGAAGTCACAAATTTTTGCCTTGTTTGTTTTTCATGATGAATGAATAAACAAATTTTGTATTCTTCCATCCAATTGAGAGATAAACAATGGGTCATGTTGTTTGCTACGCAATACCTAAATGTTTGTAATGAACGGCTAATGAAAATGCAATAAATAAAAATTTCTCGCGGATGGGGAAGCTGACAGATGATGTTTACGTTCGTAAATTAAAAATCGATTTAAAAGGTAAATTGAAGGTAATATAGGATTTTGAAATTCTCTAGGCAATTATTAGTAAACAACTGAATACTCTCTAGTATATATTTATTTATAGGTATAACAAATGAAGTTAGATGTAACGAAACGTAGCTTGTGGAAGATCATGGTTTGAAAATATCTGGATATGCAAAAAATAAGAAAACAAAAAAATTTAATTGATAAACAAGGTTAAAATAAGTAGAGCAGGGTTCCAGAAAGTGCTCGATATGGACCCCCAGGTGTCGATATGACATTATTAAGGGTGGTTTTGGGCTTCGGGCTTGATTGGGGGGTCGATGGTGGCAAAATGGTGGGCCTTTATTGTCCGAAGACCGGTGGGCTGTTGTTGGGTCCATAATCGGCACATTTGCTATTCTTTTGGATTTCTTGTCTCTTCTGGTCAACATTTGAAAATTTTAGATTTCCACCCCTGCTCATCAATTGAAAACTTTGATTTCTCCCTTGGTTATCACTTGAAAAATTTGGATTCTCCCCGATTATCGCTTTGAAATTTTTGATTTCACCCCCGGTCAATACTTGATTTTTTTTTATTCATCCCCTCCGATCATAAAATGAAAATTTTGGGATTTTTTCTGCCTTTGTTCCGATGTGCAATATATTTTCATTTTCGTTGAATTTTAACAACAAACTTTGTGTTTGAAAATTTTAGCAAGAGATAGCATGAATGCATGAATGTTCATACACTCGAGGGTGAGATGATAAACTTACGTCAAATAATAATGAGCAGAACATCCTTTGGCGGCAGCTATGTCACAATGGTGAAAAAAAAAAAATTTAAAAATTTGTATATTTATCAAAACCATAACGAAATATGCAAAATTAAATAATACCAGTGTGTATGGAAACTGCTTAATATAATAATAATATAATAATAATAATATTTATTCATGCCCTTGGACCTTGAAATACATTGTATCTATTGCTAATAATTTCATTGTGTTAATTACAAATCTCGTTCGTTTTTCGTTTTTTAGGGTTTTGTAGGAACCAAAAATCCCTTATACCGTCATTTTGTCGTCTGTCTGTCTGTCTGTCTGTCTGTCTGTCTGTCTGTCTGTCTGTCTGTCTGTCTGTCTGTCTGTCTGTCTGTCTGTCTGTCTGTCTGTCTGTCTGTTCGGTAAAAATTGTAGCCAAACGGCTAAACCTAGAGAGTTGAAATTTGGCATGCTTGTACAACTTTTTGACCCGCACATAGGAAAAATACTAAAACATCTAAAAAACATATCCCCCTAAAAATATAAACAAATATGTGCTCATCGAAAAAAAAATATATTTTTTTAAAATTCTGAGTAGGGTATCAAATGAAAGCCCTTAGTACGTGGATTAACGATCAAAATTTTATTTTTGCAAAATAAATTATTTTGAGGCGATTTTTGCCAAAATTGTGCAAAAAATTTTTTGTTCCACACCCTGTAGCCCAGATGGTTTAAACTAAAAATGTGAAAAAAAAAGTAATGTATATTGGTGTGAACCGGAATAGTACAAGCGGAATTTTTGATCAGATTATGTTTTCGGAAAATAACGCATTTTTTGTGTTTTTTGGTTGACGATGCATACATGTTATACTCTTATAACACACTAAGTTGATAAGCGTTTGGTGGTCTAGTGGCTTAGTTGCGCGACAACTACACAGGATCGTTATTCACTACACAGGTTCGTTCCTGGCTTGTGGAGTTAGTTTTATTTTTTGGTTTTTTTTTTTTCATATTTATTTTGTTTATTTTGTTATTTTGTTTCATTAAAATTTTCAAGAGCGTAAATTTAATAACCAATTGGAATTATATTTTCATTCTATGTGTCATTTATACGAAGCCAGAGGGGCGGAGCGTATGATTTAAGACTACCAATGAAAGCCATAGGCCCAATTTTCAAAATCTTTATGAACCTTGTTATATAAAAAAAATACTGCACTTATTTAGAAACCTAAATAATGATATTAGATATTCGAATTAAAATTAACAAAAAAATATTTTAACATAAAATTTGTTTTTAAAGCTCTGAGATTAACAGACGATAAATTATTTTAAAAAGATCGTTCATTTTGTCGTGGTTACTACAAAGCAAAATTTGTCCTACACACTCAGCATGCCGCCTTCACTTATTATATACCTGCGAAACCCTGAAATGTGTGAAAATTCACACTTCACATCAAATTTATTTGAAATGTTCTTGTTTATCTTCGCCTTATTTCTGTTTTCTTAATTTTTGCTTAAGTGTCTCCATGTCTGTTTGAGTTTCTTCACTATGGGTACCCCTATACCGAAATCTTCTAATATTTTTGTCAAGCTGATTTTCACCTCTAGTACTTTACAGTCATACATTATATGCCACAGTATCCCTTTTCTCCTTCCACACAGTCTGCATTTTCTCTCTTCTCGATTTAACCACGGTATGTTTCTCCGATTCTCATTCTCGCATCGAAATGTCGCTATCAGCTGTATATTTTTGGTTTCAGTTAAATACCTTGGCATGTTGATAGTTCTTATTTGAGTATATATGGGAGAAAAGGTGCCATTTTCTAATCTGTTCGTTTGTGTCTGTAGCTGTATTTCAATTTCTTTTGCTATTATGATTTTCAGTACTTGGTCTCCAAACTCCCTCATTTGTTCTATTAATTTTGTCGAGAACCCCTTAGTTTCGTAATATTTTCTTTTATTTTTCTCCCATCTGTATTAAAACTTAATATTCATAATTGAAAATTAAAAAAATCAGTCCACAAGTCGATTTCTCTCTTTGTCTTTGTCTCTTCTCTCTTTCTAATTATCTTTCATCATTGGATATTTAATCCTTCTTTCTAAAATGTCTTAATTTCTACTTTATTTAAAAATTTAAATGAAAACTTATAAAAACAAAAATTGTCCATTATTGAATGAATGTTTTTCTTGATAAAAATCAACAAGTTTTCCAACCAAATTTAAAATTCCATATTGTAAAGCACTTAGAGAGATTTTAAGATTTTAACTGACCCTACAATTTTTCCATAATGCTTATGTCAAACCCTCGCATTTTTTCCAGCTCTGCTAACTATATTAAACACAAAAGCCATTAAGAGCTTAAATTATATTGCTTCCACTGATTGGCAACTCTACACTTATAATATTTTAACTCTCTTCACACAATTTAAATTTAAATTTAAATGTTTCTTGAAATATATGAATTTTATATGATTTGAGTATTTAATAGGGGTGACCGAAACTTATAATAGACAAATAGGGTCGGATTCAGACTTATTGGTGCCCGTGACTAGCGTAGCGTGAAACATCGGTGTGCCACGAGACGATACTAGAGGTGGGTTTGGGAAGCAAGCTCCAAGTCACTCTGTTTAAACTCCAGAGCGTTCGAGAAAATGCCTAAACCCGTTTCCTCGAGCGATCTGGAGTTAAACAGAGTGAGTCGGAACAATCCGAGCTTGCTTCCCGAACCCACTCTAGTGTACTTAAGGTATTACGGCAAATGGAAGCGGAACTATATCTGTGAATAATGTTGCAGAAGAGAAGAGATGTTTGAATTAGACATATTATAAGTCACGAAGGCCTGTTGAAAACTATACTGGAAGGAACAGTCTAGGGAAAGGGCAGTAGGGATAGACAAAGGCTAGAGTACATAAAACAGATAGTGGAAAACATAAATTGTAACACGTACCTGGAACTAAAAAGATTGATTGAGAACGGGGAAGCTTGGAGAAATGCTGCAAACAAACCTATGGGTTGAAAACTTAAGAAGAAGCATTAGAGGTAGACCCATTCCGTCCACGTCTCTTTTCTGACCAAAGTCTATCCTAAGAACCGAATGGCAGTATTGATATTTTTCGGAACAAACCGGAAGTACAGATATCAAGGACAACATTGTTTTTTTTTTAATGGTAACGTGGGTTGAGTTGGGTATCCTTGAAGAGAACTTTTAAAAAGACAGACTTTTTTTATTATTATTATTTTTTAGTTGTTTTATTTAGGGTTGCTCCAACATCTCGGTTATAAACACCTCGGGACATTAGTTTACATAAACATTTTGGTACATATTTGTTTAGCTACATCAGGTTTCACAATAGTTTGTGTTACATTACATGTATTATAATATGAATTTAAAGAAAATGTACTCGAAAAGCCCAATGATAGAAGAAATTCAACAAAGAAACCAACACTCTATTACCAATAGTAAAGACATCTCTATACTATGAATATCATCCCATACTATGTATACCATCCCACACGGGCATAAAAAGCTGACATCGCAGCCAAAGAAGCCACTAAAAGGAATATAATGTTAAATTTTATTGAATAGGTTAATTTCTTTCAGGATCTTGATGATGTTTATTTCGTTGTTTTTTCATAATATTTCTTCTAAATATCCTGGTAGTTGGCTCACGTTTCTTTCCATATGGTATTGGGAACAGGCTGTGATATGTCTTACTGTTAGTCTGGTGTTGCAGGCATGGCAGTTAGGTGTTTGTGTGTTAAAAGAGTGTGTCCGATTCTTATTCTGGTTATTACTATCTGTTCTCCTATGGTAGTGTTGTTTTGGGAGTTACTTCTGTATATGTGGATGTGATGGATGTTCCAGGTTTCTTTTGTTTTGTTTTTGAAGTTGTTTTTTGTGTCGTATGTTTGAGGTGGATGTAGATCGATTTATTCATTTTTAGCTTCTTTTGCCGTTTTGTCTGTTCCCTCATTTCCTGGGATTTTTTGGTGTGACGGAACCCATAATATGACAACATCTTTCCCTTGTATTCTGGAGTATCGATTGTCCTGTATATTTTGGATTATGGTATTTCTGGTGAATGTTTGTTGTATGCTTGTGATGCTACTGAGAGAATCTGTCAACAATGTGTAAACCGTAAAATATATTAAAAAAATGTTTAAGTAATAGTTGTTTCTTTTCAAAAGTTCAATCGAATGATACCCAACTCGACATACGTTACAGTTTAAAAAATCGTTGTTCTTCATATTTTGTACTTCTGGTTTGTGCAGAAAAATTTCAATACAATATTGATTTTTTTGGGTAGATTTTGTTAATCAATTATTATCTCAATTTGCTTACACGTCACGTTTACGAGAAACAAGAGGTTTTGGTACATTCTGTATAATAGACAATTCATTCTTATTTTTTTAAAATATTTATAATAAATTCCAAATAAAAGTTATGCCTTCAAAATGAAGAATCAGTGTTTTTATCTAGTTTCTCAATGTGGCAAACCTTTTTACATTCCCCTAACGCAAAACGTATAGAATTTTTAAAGCTTTTACTTTCTGGGTATACATTTTATAACGCTCATTTTTCTTATAAAATTTCCTATATAATTTTGTTAGTGGTATACAGTGTCATGCATGAGAAAAGTTTGTAGGGCACGGCCTTAAACAGTGGCAATTTTTGATACCCCTACATCAAGATGTTAAAGTGGTTGAAACCCTGTTTAAGCTTAAGGGCACAGTAAACATCACCTTCCTCATACAAAACTAACAGCCTGGGATTACATTAGGTATTGGTATAAGAGATACATGAAATGGCATGATACTTAACAAACCAAGATGGTGGACTTATGTGAAGCTAAGAGTCAACTAGATTAACACCGCATGCAAAAGAAGAAGAACAAAAATCTGTATATCAACTTTTGCAGCGAATTTTTATCACTCAAATAGGATATTTTTTTATTACAAAAAAAAAAATCCTTTCACTATTTAATAATCTGACAATAGCTTTATCTATTATTCTCATTTTCTAATAGCAGTAATTGTGTATTGAATATGTCATTTTCACATTATAAATTTTATGAGAATGAAGCGGAATAATGTATAATTTAATGTAATGTAATTGGTACATAATTGTGCAAATGTACGATCAATATCAGAACTAGGTGGTAGTAATAAGACAATTGTCTTAAGTATATCATTACCGGGTAATAGTTCAATTTCATATTAATAAGGATATTTTCAAAGTAATCACTTTTATTACCAATTTAAATTTCTAGAAAATATTCATAACAATATTGTAGTCTCGAAAAAGGTGACCACTTTAAAAATAAATTAGATAACCAAATATTTTTTAATCTGAGTAATTTTTATGTAATGTAACATATCACTCGAAAGTCCAAAAACTAGAGGTCCAGAAAATGAAGGGTTTTGTAATATATAAGGAGGCCACTGAAAGACTGATAAAAAACAAAAATAACTTACAGACACATATTTTTAAATTTTTTTATAATTTCATTTGGAAATAAAATTAATGGATAATTTTCAGTATTATATGTGAAAAACAACATAACTCAAACAACCCCAATTTTCCTGCTCACAAATACGTGCTCTTTCCATAGCATTTTCCATGACCTTACGCAAGGTTTCAGGTCCTAAACGTTGTATTTCAGCAAGAATGGTCGCCTTAAGTTTTTTAATGGTTCGAAATTTATTTACGTAAACCCGTTCTTTCAAGTAGCGCCACAAAAAGAAATCTGGGGCCGTCAAATTAGGTGAACACGGAGGCCAAATAAATTCATCATGTTTGGAAGTATATTTTCACCGAAAATTTCTAACAGGAGATCTATCGTCGCCCTGGTAGTGTGCGTAGTAGCTCCATTCTGTTGGAACCATACTTCAGAATCTTCTGAAGCGATGTTCTGGCGATGCCTAGTTGATCAGAGCGACGACGGGTAAAAAAAATGGATACCATACAGCTTTCACTGCTGCGTCAGTGCTCTAAGTACCTCTTCCCGAAAGATCGCCGACTAATCTAGTTTTTTCAAACCAGGCGATTAGGTTCCGAATTATGTTATTGCTAGAAGATACTCTGACATAAAAATTTTGCTGGTATTTTCTCTGAGTTAGAATAATTGATCTGTCACTGGAATAGAAAAACTCAATAAATTTTACTCGTTGCTAGACATCATACCTAGCCATTTTAATCTCCAAGAAATGCTCTATAAACTACAAAAAAGAGAAGATAATTACTACTAAAAAAATTATAATTAAAAAGATTTTTTCAAACCCTTCAGTCTTTCAGTGGTCATCCTGTATTTGTTTTATTTCATTAGAATTTAAAATTATCATTGCGTAAGGATCTTTTGAACGTACTGTATTAATGTTTTTTAATGATACTTCTATAAGTACCTATTAATAGGGTACGTTTGTTATATTTTTTAAATAAAAACATCTCATTAAGCTAATGATAATACCAAAGATTCATCCGTCTGAAATAAGCTTTAAGCCCAAGCCCTACACCGTAAAACAATAGAATGTAACAACAACTAGGATCTCAACGCCAACTACCGAGTGTCCACTTGACTATCATCAAAGAGCATCTTTCATTGTCAAGTATTGTCACTGCCTCCTCTCAATTGCCCTCTTTCTTTTATTTCTTTCTGTTTTCTTTTTTTCTAAACAATATTCATAATGATAATAGAATATATGTTAAGTATGTTTTAAACAAAGCAAATAAATTGCCGGAGGGATTGAAATTAACAAGACAATTGAGAATAGAGAGAAGGTAGGACAATACGAAGAGCATATATCACTGCATGGTTTCTTTTTGTTCTACACGAGAGGGTTAGGAAACGATAGAGGATGTAGGGGAAAAGGGAGGAAATCATATATTAATATGCTGAGCAGTATTACGATTTAATTATTCGGTAATATTATTCTTTCAGTCTATGGTTCACAGCGCTGTGATTTGTGAAAATTAACGAAAGAAATGACAATAAAAAAAAAAACTGTTCAATCACGACACTAGGTTGGTTTCGCTAATATATTCATTGACTCAATATGTATTTAGGATGTTTAGCTATTTTTGCAAAATATCTTGTGCAAGGGTTTACAAAAATAACTGTAGTTAAGTTGTTAGGAACACCCGTACACCCAAGGAGAAGCTCATGAACTTGACTCCTTCCCAAACACTAAAAAACACGGTTTTTAGAGCCGCTTTTATAATCGTTGGATAAAGCTCGGATAACGCTATTCCCGGTATAAAGTCAAAAAATCGCTTTTACAATGCTCGGATAAAGCTCGGATAGGATAAACATCGGAATAAACACCAGAATATCTTATCCGGCCAACGACACTTCAGATAAAGGGCAGTATAAGTTATTCCCTTGGTCTGATTGGCGAATATGTATTTATAACCCAGCAACGGTAAAAAATTAAATTAACATATGATAAATGTCACATTATAACGTTTTATTTGAATTTTTATTACAATTATATAATTGTGGTTGCAGCAGCGTAATAGTTAGCTCACTTGCTTTGAAAGTGTGGAATCCTGAGATTGACCTAGTATGGGTAAACAGATTAAAAAAAAAAAAAAAAAAACTTAACTGTTGCAACTATAGACTCAGTTTCTTTACAGTGAGTGCCTGTATCTCTGAATTAATTTTCGGAAAATGGGGCATGCTTCTCAGGGCACGGTTTTGTATATGTACATATGCATTATTGGGCTGGAGCCAGTTCGAATGAACCGGTTGTTATTTATTTATATATTTTTCAAAATGCGAACAGGCTCTTAAAGTTGTTCTACATTGAAAAAAAAAAAAAAAAATACTCCTGTTATTAATCAGTGAAATTTTCCTCTTGAAAGAACTTGTTGTTAAAATATTGGCAGTCCACAACTGTACATAATATGTATACGCTTAATCTTATTACATAAGTGGAACATAAGCTCCGCAGTGACAAGGGATTACAGTACATATATGAACCACAATCAGAGCCACCACGTGCGGTTGTACATAGTCTGCACCGCACACGATCGGCTCGTCAAATGGATGGCATTTAGTATAGATTCTAATAGAATTCTAGTAGTAGAGGGAGATCTTATGAAAATTTACACATGGGCGATATTTGGGCTTGATTCTATCAGAGAGCGTTTTTATGTATATTTGCACACGAGAGGCTGACACTAACGCGGCAGATATAGCACAATAAAAGAATTTATGAGTCGAATATTTCCCCAAACATGCTCAAATGTGTTGTTAATAGTAATGTCAATTTAAAATATGACTTTTCTAATATGTCAGTTTATGTGTCAAACAATACCAACTTAATTTTATTTACAATAAAACCATGGATAACTATCCGAGAATAAAAAATGCATTGTAAAAGCGAACGTTGGAATAAACATCGGAATAAACTTATTCCATAGATAGTTATACTGCTACGTATCCGAGGTTTGTAAAAGCAACCCTAAGTAACACATTTTTCTTGTAAATGAATGTGAGCCCGCCCCAAGAAATAATGTTGCTTCTAAACCCCTCTACGAACAAATTTTTGCTTATAAGTTCCCCCCAAAGAAAACTCCTGGGTGCAAACGTGATTGGGAGTGTAGGGGTAGTTTAGTTATTTTTGTAAACTCTTGAAAACAGTGAAATACGTATTTTGTTAAATTAATATACGAGGATGATTCAAATATAAACGGTAATTTTGCTAGTGTACTCAGCAAGCAGTTCTGAGCTGGATGGTTGAGTGGGGTGAGGGATTGACGATCGGTGTGTCAGGGGGGAGGATCCAGCCTGGTTAGCTGCTTCGCTCTGTTCTGTCCTCAGTACAGCCAAGAGTGAACAAGTGGTTCCTTCGTATGTTGCACAACGTATTATTATAAAGTTTTTAACCAATGAAGGGGTTAAATCCTCGGAGATTTTAACTTGTTTGAAGGCACAGTTTGAGGACGCTACACTGTCACAGAACCGAGTGTTTACTTGGGCCAGACAATTTAAGGGCGATCAAGAAAGTTCTCAGAAAATTTCTTGCAACGGTTTTTTTTACTACAAATGACTGTTACTCATTGATTTTCTTCACGATCAACGTATGGTGAATGCGGATTACTATTGCCAGTTGTTAGACTCAGCAAAAGCCACCTACCGAAACAAAAGACGAAGTAAGCCCATCAGAGATGTCATCCTTCTCCATGACTGAAGGTTTCACTTGTGTATATTATTAATAAATAAATATCTAAACAAAAATAACCGTTTATATTTGAATCACCCTCGTACTAGTGACCTCCTTGAAGCATAAAAACAAAAGTCTAACCTTGAAATTTAGTTCCATCATTTTAACTTGAATTTTGAGATGGTTCAAAAATGGTTTGTTTACAAATGGCCCAATTCTTGCTATTAGCTATGATAATCTAAACCAGATCAGTGACTAAAAAATGAATCAATTTTCATTTGGTAATTACTATTTTTAATTTTTCCTATTTTGATTCGTTGATTAGTAAGCTTCCAATTTTAACTTAAATTATATCCTTCTGCAATGATACATAAACCCTTTGAAATCTCATTATCCTAATGTACAATATTCAGCCAGCAATGGTATCTTGGCAGCGATGGAATGCATTTAGCCAATGACCGGAAATTCGCTAGTTACACTGTTCATGACAAGATTGCACAGAATGATTCAGAATAGAGCACACATTATTAAGTTACTCTGTTTTAGAAGTTCTAACTATAAATTTTCTGGCGTAAGAGAACATCATATTCTTAGAATTAAAATAGGTCATTTCACACCTTCCGAAAATATTATTAATGTTGGATTATGAAACCAGACGCCTAATGTTCTTCGTTTAATAATTGTTACATTTTATGCTTTGTGGTCATTTTTATTGGCCAATGTTGCGTCATAACTAGGACGTTTATTGTTTGAGTTCTAATAAAATTATATATCTAACAAAATACTGGAAATTACAGCAAACCATTTAAAGAGCAAAGTAAAAGTTTTGATAGTAAATATACAGATATATTGGAGGAATAACATTTCAGTGTCATGGTTTTTGTTACTCGTACAGAGTAGGATTGTAAAACTTAATTTTTCTTCTTCTTTGGGCACTGCCAGTCGTGTTGAGTTTTGACCTTACTCACATAAGTCCTCCATCTCAATTTGTTCATTGTAAGGTCTTTACATGTGTCCTGTGCAGCAATACTTGTTAAATCTACTGTTGGTTGATCTCTCCATCTTTTGCGAAATCTTCCCACTGGTCGACGGGTATTTAATCTTCCCTCCCATATCTTCGTAACCATTCTTCTGCTGTAATCGTCCGCCTCTCAGTTTTTGTGTATTAATATAAAAGCCTGAGTCTTTTTAAAATTTAAAAATGACTCCTAATGGAAATTATGTTTATACGAATATACATTAACAAATGAAAATTCAAAAGTGACTTTTAATGTAACATGTAATATTATATACCTATTCAATTATTCAATATCAGATTGATGTGTAGCTCTGGCGAATAAGGATCGAAATATTGAACAACTCTTTTAGCAAAAGGGCTGATTGGAGTGTGGAAAAATTATACCTCAATTTTTTTTGTGGCTATTGAATTATTGATTAAAAATGCCTCATTTTCCCAAACGGTCAGATTTCACGAGTTTCAGGATTAATGTTTTGATTATTTTAATATTATGTTTTTATACTTTTGACCTCTCTAAGCACCAAATTGCTCTACTAAATGGAGATCTAGAACTGGTAAGCTGATAACGGCAAACCTTTAATTGGAAAATACCAAGAAGAGAAGAAGAAACAATATGTTATGATATTATTATTATTATTTTTTTTTTTTTGTGTTGTTGTCTAGTATGTCTTTTATTGAGTGATTCGTGATTTTGTTTTCTGCTTGTTGTGTGGTGTATTTTGGGCATTCTTTTAGGATGTGTTTAGCTCTAAATGTCTCGTTATATGTGTCGTATTTTGTTGGTTCGGTAGATGTTTGTAGGTGAAATAGATGTGCCAAATACTAAATCGCGTAATAACTACTTCTTTCTTCTTGTTACTTCTTCCGGGTAAGTAGTTAACAATATATCTTTAGATACAGAATTTGACAAGTTGCGCAAAATTAATATTGTTTTACAGATTTTATTAGCAATTGCAGTAGCGTGATTTAAGAGTAGGATCGAACATGATCGTGTAATTAGTGTAGTATCATCTGCATATAAAACTATTTTGTCATTAATAATGGTAATAAAGTTATTTATATATATATAATGATCATGAGGGGACCAAGTATTCAGCCTTGTGGTACTCCACGCTTTACTGGCAAAGAATTAGATACTTGATTTTAAAAGCAACAAATTTTTCCAATTGCTCAAATATGAGACAGCTCAGAAGTGAACAGCTGGATGAATTATACATGTGAAGCTTATCTGCTAGTATTGAGTGAGAGACACAATCAAAAGCTTTGCCTTGATAGCCTTTGTCAGAATTCGATCATACCGGAACCAGGATCGGTTCCAAAAAAATAAACTGGTTCCGGATTTACAATACCCAACCATAGATTCGGGTATTCATAACGGGGTATCCGAAACCAGGTAGGTATCCAGGAGGACGTATCCGAAAACAAAAAAATTTGGGAAATACAGCCTTGGGTGCTGCTGTTAAAATCTAACAGTAAAATTTATGTACATTGTAACTTGTCTTAATGTGAAGTTTTTAAAATATCATCGACACTATCTAAAAGACGTACGTCTAACCAGATAACCCAAATGTAAGAGTTATGATAAATCTTGAAATACAAATAAATGCAGACTCAGACATGTTACGTTTTGTTTACATAAAAATAAACAACTAGGGCTTGGATCATTATTGCACATGCATTTGAAGTGAACACTGTTTTATTGAGTTCAAGTGAATATTTTTAATCGTATTATGGCTAAAAAACTTGAACTCACTGTGGCAGAAAGGACTCAAATTATATTGTCCCATTCGCAGAAGAATATTTAAAAAAAATGGAGTGGTCAAGAAAAGCCCTGCAAGTAACAACCAAAAGGTTCCATGTGACTGATACTTATGAAAACAGACAAAAAACCGGAAGAAAACGTGCAATCACTTTCAGAGATGATCGTTTTATAAAGGGATGTGCTCTTCGTAAACGTTCAATATCATCAAAAGAGCTGGCTGGTGATCTGTGGGAGCATAGAGAAGTTAAAGTTTCTTTTAGAACAATTAGAAGACGTCTAGTGGAATCTAATTTGCATAGTAGAAGAGCTCGCCGAAATCCACTGTAGACCGAGCGACACAAACAACTTCTCCTTGAGTGGGCCAAAAGACATTTAAATTGTACATCTGATGAATGGACGAAAATCATTTGGTCTAATGAGTCCAATGTAGAAGTAAGCATTGTAACAGTTTAATGTACTTACGAAATTAACAAAAAAACATATTTCTAAGCAATTATTGCACTAACAATATAAAATTTATTTACTATAAATTTACGAAATTAAGGTTTGTTTTTTTCTTTTGTAGATCAGCTTTTTGGACAACCTGGAGCAATATTTGTAAGACATAGGCCGGGTGAAGCTTTTCATACTGACTGCATCATCCCTACGATCAAATTTGGTGGTGGTAACATCATGATCTGGTGGTGCCACTGACGGACAGGTGTAGGCGAAATATTTTTGTGTGAGGGACGCATGAATACTGATCGTTATATTACCATGCTAAATGAAGTTTTGGAGCCATCAACATTAAAATTATTTGATGAAGACGATCCAGAATATGTTTTTCAAAAGACTAATGCCCCCTTTCACAAAGCCAAAGCAAGAAATTAATGATTTTCCAAAAACATTGTGCCACTTTTTGCATACCTCCTCCCCCCCCCCCCCCAGTCACCAAATTTATCGCCAATTGAAAA
This sequence comes from Liopterus haemorrhoidalis, assembly GCA_963971575.1. Classification (NCBI taxonomy): domain Eukaryota; kingdom Metazoa; phylum Arthropoda; class Insecta; order Coleoptera; family Dytiscidae; genus Liopterus; species Liopterus haemorrhoidalis. The sequence goes on along the minus strand of OZ020612.1, from coordinate 43,627,146 downwards.
TTTATGGTCGATTCTGGAAAACAAGGTCTCTTTATAAATGCAAATCAAAAGAAGAATTGAACAAAATTATTGTGGACGAATGGTTCAATGTGCAATCCGATGTATGTAAAACACTTAAGGACAGTATACCTAAAATGGTTTGTGCGGTAATTAAAGCACGAGGAGGTACCGCAAAATATTAATAATTTTGAGTAAAATTGTCATTAAAAGCTGCATGTATTATTTTATTTACCATTTTTCCTGTAATAATCCTAAAATTCAATAAATCATAGGGTGCTCCATACATTTGCCCAAGGCTGTACATATGAATGACATCCGACAACGGGTCTGAAACCCGGAACCAGGTACCAGGAAAAACTGGATCCGCTTCGGATCCCAGCATTAGAATAGATTAAGGATTTTGAAACTCATCATCCACTGTTTTCCGACCTTCAAAAATATGTTGTGTCAAAAGAAACTAGAAAGTTAAAACTTGTACCCAAGGTGTACAACAAGTGAGGGTGTTGCTTTATACTCTACAGATTTTCTCAAGAAAGATATTTAATCTTATTACTATTCTATAAACCTCATAACTGTTCTAAAGCATATGTCCTCGAATAACACACTATTTTCATAAATAATTCAAGTAGCCTCCCCTTTTATTCTGTATGTAAAAATAACTCTCTAAATACACTTTAAAATATCAAAATTGTAAATTCATGAAGAAGCGGCAAGAGAACAGTTTAAAATCAATTTCTTATTAATATGTAATGTGACAATAAAAACTTTTGTATGTCTCTACATAATTATTAACCTGCATTACTTTTTCAACTAACCAAAAAAAAAACAGTAACAGCGACTTTATGAAAAGGAACAGCTGTATATTTGCACTAAGTATTAGAAACGCTGTCACCTGAATTATGAATGTGCATCAGTTATAATAATAAATCAGTAGCGTAGAACACGAACAGATTTTTATGGGCAAAAAAGTTGTTCAATGAGTTTGTAAAATTGTAATTATAAGAAAATACGAGGGCTACCTTTAAAGTTTTTACAAAAACTAAGAAAGAAAAAAAAATTTTTTTGGAACAAATTGTTGTATTGTTTTCCAAATTATTCACCTTTAAGATTAATACACTTTTGAATTCGTTCAAAACAATTCTCGAAGCATTTTTCCACTCTGAAGTTGGTATCTGAAATACATGGTTTTCGAAGGCTACAACAGTTTCTTGAAGTGATGAAAATCGCTGTCCACGTATTTTTTGTTTGACATTGGGAACAAAAAAGAAAGTCAGGGGATAAATCAGGTGAATACGGGCAATGAGACATTAATTCGATGTTTTTCTCCTTCATCATTTTTCTTCTAATCAATTGTTTGATGTGCTGTGTAGGAGCTTGCTTTGTCATGATGTAGAATGATGCGATGATTTTTTATATTGTGTTTCTTGATTTATCGATGACTTCTGGCAAACAAATTGTTGTATACTATTCAGCATTAATTGTTCTCCGGTCCTCTAAAGGAATGGCTACGACATGTCCAGTACAACCGAAGAAACAAGAGATCATTTTCTTGGAAGTGCTTCGAAGAACTCTGGGTTTAGGTTCTACTTGGAAGACACAAACAGTGGATTGTTGCTTAGTTTCCGGTTCATATGAATAAATCCAAGTTTCGTCACCTGTAACGATGTTTTATACGGATTTTGCAGTGCCTAGGTTGATTTTTTTTAGCATTATCTTACGCCAATCAACACGAGCCTTGTTTTGAGCTGCGGTCAAATTATGCGTAATCCATCGGGAATAGATCTTTTTCACAGCTAAATGTTCATGCAAAATCGAATGTATTGCAGTCTGCGATATGCCAAAGGATACCTCTATCTCACGGTAAGTCACATGCCGATATTCTTCAATCATTTTGCGCACAGCATCGATGTTTTTTTGAATCACATTTTGGTCAACCTTCACGAGATTCATCACTGACGAACACACGACCACGACGAAATTCTGCAAACCAATTGTAAACAGTCTTTTCTAATGGTGCTTCATTACCAAAAGTTGAACGAAGCGAATCTATGAATTGTTGTTGAGTTAGGTTTTTACTAAAATCATAAAAAATCATCCAACGAAAACCTTCACGAGTAATATCCATAGTTTCACAAACTTGTATTTTTTTAAAGCTCACTGTCAACAAACTACTCGGTCAATTTATAAGCTGCCACTGATTTCTTAATAACAAATGTCAAATTTTACGAATATATTAATGACACATTTTAATATGCCATCTAGTGGTCGTTTGTCAAAACATAAAATGTAACGCTCGTATATAATTAAAATAGCCCCTTAGAAAAATTATTGTGCAGCCGTTAATGAATTATATCTATGGGTATTATGTTATTCATGATATAATAGTATAAAAGATGAATTCTAAGCATTATTTTATCGATGAATTTTCACGTGTTTGTAGGTTAGGTTAAGAACTGATGAATATTGCAAGAGCTACATTATTTATAAAAGTGGCAGCTGTTACAGTAGCCTCGCAAAAAAAGTATGATTTATATCAATGTATATCAAATTAAATTTATATCAAACAAGGGAATTAAAAGCCAGAAAATTCACTCGCTATGTTCTACTCCTGCGCAGTATTTTTTTTATTATTTTGAGGTCCTGGGAAATTTAAAATATGGTTAACTGATAATGCTTAGATATTCATAAATTTATTTCAGTTTAAATCGATTTTATAATTATCTTTGAATTAAAGAGTTTTAAAAATATTTAAATTATTTATTATAATTCGTCTGAGTAACCCTCAATTTTTATTTTATTCTTTTTTTAAAGAGAAAAAACTTAATAGTGTTTTAAAAACTTCTTAATAGTAGCTTTTGATTTTAATAATTTATTGGATGCACCCTGTATTGACTTCTTCATAAAAAGGAATTAAATTAGTCCTGAAAGAAATGTAATTTCTTCATTAAAATACTTGTTTTATTTCAGTTTCAGAACTATGTAATTTGTCATCTTTCAAATAAATTATGAAAATATTGAATTGAAATTAAAATCGTTAATTGTCAAGATAGTATTCTTCTTAGGCCCAGTTTTTCCACCTTCAGGTAAGCTTCTAGGTAACTTTCTGACAGACAAGGTTATCTGGAACTTCATCTGCTCAATAAATGTCAATACCAATCAGTGAATTCAATACGCCAGTCTCATTATCCGTTAGATAACTATCCGATAGAGAAATTTGTATTGAAAGACGGGATGACATTTATTCAGCACAGCACAACACAGTTCTATTAAAAACGTATGAAAAATTATATCCACACAATGGTTTGAGAGTGGACTGTGATTTTGTGAGGCCTTGGACAAGATAAATTAAGGACCTTCAAAAGTATTCAGTGATTTAAAGTACACTTTGATAATTCTTTGAGGCATTCCATCACTTGAGGCTTGGCTCTAGTCCGCCTCACCCAAGGGCCGGCCATTCTAGTGTGGATATTAAGTTCATTTCCTTATTGAAATCAGTAAGGTAAGTAGGTGTTTTCTAAAGGACGTATAAAAACATTATTTTTTTATATTTCATATAAATTTAATTTGTAAGTGTCAGAATGTCAACTGAAATTTTGTTTGTAAATTCAATTTGTATAGATCGTAAAAAAAAAAAAACAGAAATCGTACATATATAATTAGCAAGTGTGTGTATGTGATCTGGGTAACATTGTGTCGTCATTTTTTCCTAAGGTTCTCGTGATTGGCTATTTGAGGACTCTTGAGGTCTCTTGATTGACAGGTATTTTGCAGATTTATTCTCTAAGAATCTACAAATATAATTGCTTATAGAAATGTCTAGGATTTCGTAGGCATAAACAAGAAACTATAGATACTCCTATATGATTTGACCGATATGAACAATATTTTGCATATTTATTCTCTAAGAAACTGCGAATAAAATAACATATAGAATTGTCTAGGATTCCGTAGGTATAAACAAGAAACTCTAAACACTCCTATATCCTATGATCGATATGAAAAATATATTTCCGATTTGTTTCTTAAGAATCTGCGGATATAATAACATATTGAAATGTGGAGGGTTTCGTAGGCATAAAAGATAAATTCTAGACACTCCTATATCCTATGATCGATATGAAAAATATTTTGCAGATTTATTTTCTAATAATCTGTGAATTAAACAACATATAGAAATGTCTAGGGTTTCATAGGCATAAACAAGAAACTCTAGACACTCCTATATACTTCAACCGATATGAACAATATTTTGCAGGTTTATTCTCTAAGAATCTACGAATACAATTATATATAGAAACATCTAGGATTTTGTAGGCATAAAAAAGAAACTTTAGACACTCTTATATCCTTTGACCGATATGAACAATATTTTGCAGATTTATTCTCTAAGAATCTACGAATATAATTATATACATAAATGTCTAAGGTTTCGTAGGCATAAATAAACTTCTCAAATTATTTTTAGTTTTAACAATATAAATGTAATGTACTGAGTAGAAATGAATCGTTTTCCCATCTTAAAAAATTCATAAATAAATAATCTAACTAAATAATTGGCAGGTGTCTGTATGTAGTGTTGGTAACATTATGACGTCAATTTTTCCTAAGTTTCTTATGATTGGCTAACTGGGGACACCCTGTCTCTTGATTGGCTGACAGGTGACACCCTCTCCCGTGATTGACTAACGGGTTTTTTCCTGTCCTGTCCCGTGATTCGCTGACCGGCGAGGAAATTAAGATACGTTCAAAAATAAAACCAAATACACATACAAACAATTGACATTTTTATATTATAAATCCGTCATTGTTGACGGGTAATAACCTAGTAATCACATATTTTTTATCAGTAATTTTTTATTAGTGATGAAAATTAAGGGCTAAAATTTAACTGAAAGGAACATTCCCTTAACAAGAAAATAGCTTCGTATATATAAGATTAATATTAGTCTTATATGTTAGTACATATAACTAACATAATACATACGTTATTTAGTAAAAAAATATTCCGTAGAATAGTGTTTTGCCTTGTATTTAGTGGGCTTTTTGTGACATCACGGTAATTTTTTTTAGCCTGCATAATACTGATTAACATTCAATTTCTTGATATTTTCATTTTTCAGTGTTTTTTTCAAAAGTATCTAGCTGTATCTAGAAACATTTTTTGGCATGTATCTGTAACTAGATATTTTTTGTAATTCTGTATCTGTATCAGCATTTAGATATATTTTTTCTTAAGTATCTGTATCTGTATCTAGATATTTTTTTAAATGTATCTATTACAACATGTATGCCCAGGAGTTATTATTATTAATAATAATAATCTGTAAAGTTATTACCTTTAAATTATATTTGAGATGCGTGTTTGTGTTACAATTTAATTCAAATGTCCACACTCCCTATGTTCAATAAATAATACTAAGCTTACTCTGATAACTAGATTTAATTTGAAGGCTTGTAGATCTAAATCAGAGCTAGGCTATCAGAATAAATATCTAATACAACGATAGAAACATGGTATAAATTAAAGAGTAAGGTAAACGCAATTCTGATGTCTTTATTAACGTTTATGTATCCTGTCAGTGTTGTGTAATAATGCTTTAATAACGCCCCTTTTCATATAACTACTTGTAGAGGTATGTAAAAAACCACAAAATACTACATATTGAATTATATCCATATCCAACTGCCGTAACTAATTACATATATTATAAGCTAAAAGAAGACCGAGTTAATAAAGTAATTTCATTGAATTATCATATTTTTTATAGAATAATAAAAATCACACTAACTCTATCCTTATACAAGTGCCATGGCCAGTCGGGTGGAAGGTTAACTGCTAATATAGCAATTTTAGATACAACAGTTCGAAATATAATTATGCTTGACAGGGTGGATCATTCTCTCAGGTTGCATAACTAAGATGTTCAATGCCTTCCAAGTTTAAGTGGTCATATAATGCTTGAGGATGATATTGTAGTCTTCGCAGGATCTGCCACAGAACTTGAAAATCTCAAGAAACATGCTTCATGAACTATATTGAGCAGAGAAGTAGCACGAAATATCAACACAATATCAAGTTTCATAACAAATACAAATCATGTTATTTATTTATTTTATTTAAATAAATAAATAAAAATAAACAACCAAATATGCCGATAAATATATATATTTATGCCAACTGATCTTCTTCCATAAAAGAGATGCGAAAGAAATAAACCGAAGAACGACAAATGCTCTGGGAAAATATCGTTAAAAAAACTATTAAACAAAGTGGTAGAAAAATACAGCAAATTCATTCTGATGTTTGCTGCCTTTCTAGTTTCTACGTATGGATGTCAGACTTATTCGTTGAACAAGATAGACAACTCCAAATTAACAACTTGCCAATGAGTGATGGAAAGGTGTCCACTGAACAAATGGTGTATGCATAACCTGTAGAGAAAAAATCAGCCACACAAAAATACGTATAAGAACAAAAGTAATAGATGTCCAGAAGAGAGGAAGATTGCTGAAGTGGATATCGATAGCACACCTAGTTAGATGTACCGATAACAGGTAACTAGTAATAGAATGGACAACACAGGACGGAAAAGGGAATCAATGCCACCAAATAAGGAGATAGTAAGAAGAGTTTACCAATGTCGACAAGCTTTGACTAAAGAGAGCCAGATACAGACCAATTTGGAAGCAGATGAGAGAGGACTTGGCTCAAGGATGTGTGTAATAATCCTATTTATTATAACGTAGGTACAGCTTACTTCTTGAGAGTAACCCTATTTGTTTAGGAGAGTAGCATGACTAGAACGACCATGTCCAATTCTTTGACGATTCAATTTCGTCTAAAGATATCTTTGCAAGCCAAACCCAGCTAGTTTTGTTGCAGGCTCAATGGTAAATAGTCCTTCATAATTGAATTTCTACCATTCTTTAGCCTAAGCCTTTTGCAAAATCTTATGGATTGGTGTATCAGTGTATTGGTCCAAATTTGGTTTTAGCATATGAAGAGCTTGATTCTGTAGCAGGTGTAGTAGATCGAAATGGCTTATTACTGACAGTAACTATTTGGGGACAGAATACACCATTCCGAATATTACTCTCATCAAGTTTAATTGAGTATCAATTTTATTTTTAGAATATCTCGATTAGACCACATTGAAAATGAAAAGATTCATTCTAATATTATATGAAGAAAATTATCGTGGAAACAGTAGAAGAGTTGGTAGAAACATGATAAAAAAGGAGTGTATGGGATAGCCCAAGATAAAATTAATACCAAAGGCAGAAAAAATATGGTACATGTAAAAAATGGATGGACAGCATTTAAGATACGAGGCAAGATAACTAAATTTAGATTTATGGAGAAACATAATGGGCTTGACAAGAGGATAAGAGAACCACCTAATCATTGGTTCCTTCAGACCAATCATTAATGACGAAGATTCAAGGTTGAAGATCCGGATACTGTATTTAAAATTGAACATCACATATAGGGATGGGAACGATATATCGATATTTAGAAAATATCGATACTTTAGAAAAATATATCGATAATTTTATATCGATATTTAAAATGCGATATATCGCGCAAAATATCGATATTCGTACAAAATATCGGTATTCTTGTATATTTTTTACATTTAAATATAAGCTGTTCACTTTTGTAAAAACAAACTGTAGTCTATTCCAAACGTTTAGGCGGCACTAGATTTTGAAATCTAGTAATTTTTATTTATTAATTTGGACTTTTGGTCATTTTTTTTAAGCTTTGTAAATCATGCTCACATTTAAATTCTAGATTAAATTGATTGTCATTATAAAATGTCCTTTTCAATGCATTTTAATTTTTTGTCATTCTTAATAAAAATTTCCCATTTATTTATGTTTTTGTCTTCAAAATATGGAAAAATGTATTAAAATATTTGACATATGTCATTCGTTTCCGTGGTTTCACTATTGGAATATTAAATTTTCACATAACCGAAATCTTCATTTAGTTCCGCCTAATCGCTTGGAATAGCTTGTAAGACGAAATTTTGATTTTTTAATTTGCACCTTAAAATTATATATCACGTTGTTATTAAAAAATTATAAAAAATTTCACTTTCTTAATAATGATCATAACCAATAAATCTAAAGTCGGTTTTACTGAATATTTTTGACTGACATTTAAAGTCCATAATACACTATAAAAGTAACCAAAAAGATCTGGTTTGTCCTTACAAAAGTGGACAGCACATATATATTTAATTAATTAGGATTAAGAGCAGTTAACTAGGAAAATATTAGAAAGTTGGTTGGTAACTGGGTGAGTACCAACTGTAAAGTGATTGTCTGTCAAGAGGCGACTTTTTTTCCCGCCAAGCCAACAAAAATAAAAACTGTATTTTATATATCTTACAATTTAAGTGTTAATTATTTCGATATATCGAAAATATCGATATTTTTACTTCGATATATATCGAGTATCGATATCACACTTACGATATATCGAATCGCGCATATATCGATATTCAAAAGTAAATTCCCATCCCTAATCACATAGTAGAAGAAGATGACTACAATGAATAGGATACGTGATGAGTATTAAGAGGATTGAATTGTACAGAATTTGTGAAGGACTAACTTTCATTGGATGGCTGAAATATCTCACAAAAGTAGTAGAGATCACTTAACAGAAGATCAAGTGAATATTGGTGTACAAAATATCAAGATTTGGTAACCACATTAAATATTTCGTCGGTCCTAGGCACTTTAGTATTCGATACCTGTCTCGCCCGACGTACCACTCACTAGGGAATGACATCATTCCAAAAAACTGTCCTATGTTTCTCTCTTCTCTTCAATATATATCATATGAGAAGTATAAACAAAACACAATTCAACATTAGAAAAAGTATACAATAAGTTCATAAATTATAAAAGGGAAAAGAGGAAAATAAAGGGGCAGAGTCAAAAGAATAGCGAGGATAAGATACGGCAACGAAGAAAGGAACAATAGGTACTGGGCAAAACTAGAGGACAAGCTCTGTAGAATGTGCAAGAAAGAAGAGGAAACCTTGGATCATTTAGCTAAGAGATGAAGACAGATAGCAGTCTGGGAGGAAGAGATAAAGGAACTGACGAGTAAAGAAGGCAAGGGAGAAAGATGGGCAAGAGAACTGGAGGCAAGAAGGAATGAGATCGGTGAGGGAAGCCGGAAAGAAAGGGACACTCATCCAACTCTACAATAGCGCATGGGAATCTACGTGAATCCCTATTTTGATTTTCTTTCTAGTTACTTGGTAAGAGAAAGAAAAAGAGTCACTCAGATTTTTGGAAAATATCTATAGTTTAGAAACACAACGTTTCGCTAAACCATTGTTATCTTCCTCAGGTGCTATAAAGAACAATAAGCTTAGTAAACTAAATTATATAATAATCTGTTGTAATATTACCTATTCTAATGTTACGTTAAACTAACATTATAAACATCATCCATCACAGAAGATAGGGCGGTTGTAATGACTGACCATTAAACTATAAGGGATTGACAATCTTAGAAGATAGGAAATAGGAAAACAAGAATAGTTTTAAATTGGTTTAACGGAATGTTACATGAATTTAAATTACAAAAACTAAAATCTATGGTCCAACATCTGAGGATAACAGAAATTATCCAAAAATAAAAATACAATACAATAAATAATTACAATATTATGACACCACGTAGTTCTACACTCCCTAGAATCTGGTACACACAAACCCCAGAGATTGAAGCACTACCTGCTGTACAACACATTGTAACCATTAAAGTCTAATAAAACAAGTTAAAATACCAAATAAGAGTAAATTTAAGAACTAAACAGTGCGAACTACAGAATGCAATTCCACAATGGAAAATCATACAAATGTGGAATTGCATTCGGTAGTTCGCACTCTTTAATTCTTAAATTTACTCTTATTTGGTATTTTAACTAGTTTTATTAGACTTTAATGGTTTAATTTAAAACTATTCCTGTTTTCCTATTTCCTATATTCTAAGATTGTTAATCCCTTATAGTCTAATGGTCAGTCATAATAACCGCCCTATCTTCTGTGATGGATGATGTTTATGATGTTAGTTTAACGTAACATTAGAATAGGTAATACTACAATAGATTACACAGGTCAACAAAAAAAATATTTTTTTTGAGTCTTGCTTTTAATGACTATTTTCTCTTTCTGGTTCTTAGTCGGTATGCGCATACGCATTGCAGCGATATAACGCATTTTGTGTGCCGGCAGATCAAAAAATGGCGTCAAAAAGTTGTAAACGCGAGGTAGACTCATCCTGCTATATTTGCGGCGAATTTATCAAAACAAGAGAATGGTTGGATTTCTGATGGGAATGCATCCCATCAGAAATCCAACCATCTTAAAATCCCCTATCACTGGCCAGGTATACTCATCATACTTTAATTTCTTTAAGCATTACGGAATGAACCAAAGGAAGAGATTGTGAAGAAGGACAGCTTTTAAACTTTTTGTAGAACTGTCTATGAAAAGACGCCAGTCAGAAGGAATGCATGAGATTCTGACCGCCTTGCATAGGCGGTTATACTAAATATCCTTGCTACCTTTATTTTTGTCGGACCACAAATAAAGAAAATAATGGCCAGTGACGAATTTTCACAGATACTCAATACTCATGAAAGGAAAACCTGGGATAGCCTGAAAGCAGTGGTTCATGGTTTTCTCGGAAACAACAGAGCAGACAATTACAAAGAGCTTATTGCAACTATGGTTGATAACTTTAAACTTGGGTTGCAGAATGTCCCTTAAAGTGCATATGTTACATGCTCACTTGGACCAATTTAAAGATAACATGGGAGCCTATTCGGAAGAATAAGGTGAACGTTTTCATCAAGACATGATGGACTTTGAACGTCGTTATCAGGGGCAATACAATGAGAGTATGATGAGGGACTATATTTGGGGGCTAATACGAGAAATTCCATACAATCACAGAAGAAACACGAAAAATAATAATTTCTAAACTTTTTTATATATTCTGTTACAGTAGTTGTTTGTTTCGAATGGTTTTCTTGTAAATAAAACTGATTAAAGTTCATAACAAAAGTTTGTATTATTTTTACATACAATAAAGGTCGGAAATTTTCTTAAAATCCGTAACTTCATTCTGACAGCTACAAAAGCAAACTTTTTCAGGTAAAACTATTTTTTCTTTAATTAATAATGTGGAAGAAATAAAAATCAGATATGCAGAACCCAGACTCAAAATTTCTGTTGACCGGTGTTATTATATGATTTAGTTTACTAAGGTTATTGTTTTTTATAGCACCTGAGGAAGCTAACAATGGTTTAGCGAAACGTTGTGTTTCTAAAATATACATATTGTCCAAAAAGCTAAGAGACTCTTTTTCTTTCTCTTACCATTTCATTATTTGGACGTAAAACATTTTCCATTATTTCTAGTTACTGTAAAGTTTTTTGTTAATCTGTGTTCGTAGGCCCCAAAATTTCCGTAGATCCTAGCTGTGTTTTAAGTACCTAATGGATAAGTTGCTTAAACTTACTTGGTGCTTAACAGTAGGTCAGGTATAAACAAGTACATATTTTTAAGTATTACTCAATGCTGAGTCAACTGAGCTGGCTGCACAGTAGCGAAAGATAATGCTTGAGTGGTGTACGAGATTTAAATCCATGTTTGAAGCCACGAGAGTTAAGAATGAAGTGTTGAATTAAAATATGTAGCGTCCAAAGTTCGCGAATTATTAAAAATTGTGTAATTCGTAGATTATTAAATTAGATTTGAGTACATTATGCATTCTATTTATAATTTGAATGGTCAGCTGCGTGTAATTTAATAATATATAAATGGCCGTCGCGCAGTTAACTTTTATATATCTTTATAGATGCAGTTAATGTGCCCAATTGAAGTTGAATTGAGCAAGTGCACTGGCTGCATAATGTATATATAATGACAATTCCAATAAACAAACTTGTCTTCGTAATTATAAATGGCCGCTCGTCCACTTTTATTGGTTTGTATTATTATGCATTCCGTTATGTACGTATGCGATACTATAATTAGTGAGAAAGTATCGTGTAATTAGAGAAAATGCCACGTTTAATTGCTAATTGAGTTTCAGGCTGATGCGATGCTAGTTCCAATTTTAATCACCTAATTACGCGACTACATCAATAGCAAGCGATGTAACGATTCGTTCTCCAGGCCGAATGTACCGGTACTGTATACATGCAGGTACCATACACGTTTGTACTTGTCTGTATTGTGTCCGTGGGTGAGACTGTCCGGTATGTATATACACTTTACGTGTCCCACCGATCTAACCGCTACTGCTGACTTCTTTCGGACGCATAAAGCTAATACGAACCTTTGTTTTTTCGGGGAATAAATTTTACTTTGAACTTGGTTTTATATTTTTTAATTGCTGACTCCTACTTAAGTCATTGGAAATTTATGGCCTTTATAATTTCAATTAAACGAAGTTATTAACACAAAAATTGGATTTTAATTTTGTGCAGAAAATTAAATTAGAAATAAGCAAAAACGTAATTGATTTTACTATGAAACTCTGGAATTTTAACAATACTGCCAGGAATAATAACGCGTGCTTTGTGGATTTAAAGAACAGTTCAGAGATTTCAAGAATAGTTTACAAAATATTGGAAACATAATTCAACTGTGAGATTTTGTAAAAGATATCCAGAACAGATAATGCGAATGAACAAATCTCAGAACTCTTCGAAATAAAGCGAGGAGTATGACAAGGTTACGTATAGTCCGTCTCCTATTCAACCTCTTCAAGTAGTATTTTTAGAGTTATTCTCGGGTTGTTGGACGCGCAGGTGCATAAACACTTACCGCCCTTATTAATTACATATTATTTAATTAAGAATTTGATATGTAATGCTCACTTATATATCAGTATATACAAAGTTTTAAATATTTGTCATTATCGATTTATCAATCGAAGTAAATGCATAAATTAAGAAATTATGTAAGTTATAAAGTAAGTTTTGTTTTTTTTGCAATGGTCAGTAAAACTGTTATTTTGTTTGTTTTTAACGTCCTTCAATCCCTAACATTGATCCTTAGTCTCGAATAACACTGTTAATTTAAAATGGGACTCTTATTTTCGGACTGAGGGAGTATCAATTATCGTTTTCCTAATTCTGCTGTCCTAGATTTTTACTAACTAAACCTAACCTAATTACATAAATTCATCATATTTACCGTTCGTCTTTGTAATTTTGTGCGAAATTAGTTGTAATTGGCAAACAATGTGTTCTCTTCGATGTAAACTGAGATAGCCAATGTGTATATATATCTGTCTCATTAAAACAACTCACTAATTATAAGTTTGGAAAATTATCGACAACGCATAATCTATTAAATTTGGAGGTCTGAATGACAAACTTGTGAGTGACAATCAATAGTGCACAAGCTATAGTCTATAGTCGACTAATTTAAGAGCTCAGAACGCAGTTTAAAGGATGGTTTCCAAATGACGTAGACGTGACGTAGACGTAGAACATAGAAATAAAACGAAGAACGTAGAACGTAGATTTTGTTTCTTTGATTTCCAATAAACTAAGAATAACGTGTCAAAACGATTTAAGTTAACCTCTTTACAAAGTTAAGAAGTTTCTTAAAAAGTGTCGAATAACATGTATTCGTTAGATAATATGGACGACGATTTAGCAATGCTAGCAATTTTTATTGTTACTGTTGTGCTAGTTATTCACACAACGTCATAAACGCAGAATATCTAAAGCCCGATGGTAGTTTAGACCAATTTTGCAACCAGGTACGCCACATTGGTGTCCGCACATTGGTGTCCACATTGGTCCGCCTGTGTGCAAACATACATAAGACTGGATTTTGTAGAATCGAACCGAATGTCGCCCGCGCGTAAGCTTTCATAAGATCGCTTTCTACTAGTAGGGTTCAATAGAATCGAACACAAATTCCGCCGATTTGTTGCGTCGCCCGTGTGTAGCGCACGCGCTGTGGTCCTGTACGCCGAAAAGTTTCCACAACTAGTTTATCTATTATATATTAAACAATATATATATATATATATATATATATATATATATATATATATATATATATATATTTATTATTAAGCAATAATCTAACCATGGTACCTATTTATTTCCCTTATTTCAATACCATGAACCCAACAAACGTAGATAGATAGAACTAGTCAAGGTTCAATCTATCTACATACGACATATTGAGTATGTTTTCTCATGTTCTATCATTATTTCCTATTGGCCGGAAGTAAAAACGTAGATGTGAAACATAAAAATATGAATATTCTACGTGAACGTTTCTACGTCTACGTCCATCTACGTTTGTTTGGAAATTGTAGCATGCATTTTCCTATTACTCATATTTTCACGTAGACGTAGAATTCTACGTCTACGTCAATTGGAAACCATCTTTAAGTGTTGTGGCTTATCACACTGTCAGATGGCACACTATTGTGCCGCGGCACACCGATTGCAAGCCATAGCTGTATTTAAAATAAGTTTTGTTTATTTTTATTAATTTGGATGATCTGCATCGACTTATAACCTTCTAGATAATTTTTCTGATGGTATATCACTTTTTAGCTATTAATTATTGTCACCAAAAAGTTATAAACAATAAATATAAAAAATCGCATATATTATAAATAATAAACGAGACAAGCAGGGAGTAGGGGGTGGTAGGTTGTGTAGAACAGACGGTGGGTTGATATTTTTTAAAAACATTTCAATGATAAATGAGTTTTTCGTACAAATGCATCGTTCCCTAAACTGTGTTTGGAAGTAATTAATGAAGGGCACTCAGAGAGCTAGCAAGCCAGACTCATATCTGCAAATCAAGTAACTCGGCCTTTGTTAGATGGTCCAATCCAGTAAATGTCCAATCAATCACCATGATTGGTGCAGCACTGTAGCACAGTATACTGTAATAAATATGATCGGGCAGGCATCTGTTTGTAAGCTGCTCTTGCATTGCTTCTACCTCTGACTGATGCGGATTCTGAAAGCTGAAAGCATACAGTCGGAAAGAGCAACTGTGTCATGTCAGAGGTGGTCACTACGCAGTTATGGTTGAATGTCAACGAGAATCGACACAGAAGAACATGCATTCAATACGATATCTGGTGCTTTACATACACAATACATTCAGCCTTTTGTTTCTACTATTGATTTGAATTTATTAGATATTTTGGTTTTAGATTCATTAGCAATGCCAATACGGGAATCGATACACAAACATGGATGTTGTCATAATTGTTCAGTCTATATGAACTAATAAAAAAAGCTTTCCAAGTTCTTCCATTTTTATGTTTGTGTTAAAATTTGGCCCTTATACCGTCACTCAGGCACCAAGAATTTATTCTCAGGGGGAGCTCAGACATATTTTTAAATCACCTTTTGAAAATTCAAAACGATGCATGGGGCCGCAAATGGCTCTTTTGCCCGCTTCCATATTTTATTATACCCTGATTCCGTGTTTATTAATGAGAAAAAAGTAAAATTGAATTAAAAAAATATTTTTAGTGCTTTACAATATTTGTGAAAATTGTGAAATAATACAAAGCACAACTCGAAAACTGTTAAAGCGACCTGCGATTGAAGTTTTTGGATTCTTCGTAGTTTATTTAGTCTAGGCAAATTTTAGACCTTTAATCGTTTGTCGCGTTTTGAGATTACGACAATTTTTTTTATGGCATAATTTACATTATTTGTGAAAATTGTGAATTAAAAAAAAAAAATCACTACTAAAAAACGGTTAGAGAAAACGACCTGAGGTTAGAATTTTTGGATTTCTCGTAGTTTATTTAGTGTAGAAAAAATTTGAGGCCTTATTCGTTTTGCGTATTTTAAAATTATGACAAATTTTAATATGGCGCGATTTATAGAAATTTTCATCTTCACATGGACGTATCTCAAAAACGAAATGCGATAAAGACCTGCGGTTGAAATTTTTGAAATCTTAATGTCCTAGTTGACTTGTAACCATATTTTCAAACAAAACATTTTTTGAAAATTTATCATTTTTTAAAATATTTTTTGAGAATTTAGATAAATCCTAACTAAAAAATGGTTAGGGATAGAAATCCGCGGTTTGGATTTTATAAATTCTCCTGTATTGTTTAGTGTAGAAAAAAAAGGGGGTTTAATAAACCTACTATTAAGTTTTGTATGGGCATTAAGTTCTTCTATTTTTATTTAGATTACAAATATAAATTTTCATTTCAATATCAATCTTGTGCACATTTATTGATTATACCATGAGTTCGAAAAGAAATTACATAAGGATTGACTGTGGAAAATAAAAGTTATGTCAACAGGAAGCTTTAGAATTAATTAACTGTTGTTGTTGTTGTCAAGTTATTTATTGTTATATAAAGCTTGCAGTAGATATTATAGGTAGAAGTAGGAAATAATTTCACTCAGCTTTTTGGACAAGAAGCGTTTATTTTAACAAAACATAACGTTTCGCCAACAACATTGTTGGCTTCTTCAGGTGCTATAACAATAACATCATGATAGAAAACAATATTGTACAATTAATAACAAAATTTACCTATGTTAGTTAAACGTAGTCATAACAGACTGTACATCAATCATCTCCAAGGATGGTGAATTGCAGAATACATAGACATTAATGTGTACTTGAAGAAAACAGACCATAGGAAAAAACAGGAGTAAATTTCAATTAAATATTGAAATATAGTGATCAAAAATTAGAAACTATTGTTTAAATTTTACAATGCAAAATGAGACAAAATAAACTATATAACTGTCCAATATTAACTTATACATAAATACAATGATATCAAGTTTTATCGATGCATCAATATGACAGGCTGCGACACTATCCCCCCTAACTACCTGGTACGCACAAATCGACAGAGTTGACAGTGTCCCACCCTGTACAACATAATGCAACGATAACCCCCGAAATCATGAAATTTTCACCACTACCAACTCAGTGGAAAGAATCAAAATGAATTAATTGAGTTTCGGAGCAATCATACAATTCAACGTACCAATCCCTCAAAACAATGGTACGTACAAACTAATGAGATAAAGGTACCTCAAACGGTATATCAAGTCCAAACCCCAAAAAACCCTTAAGGATCCCTACATACAATTTTAAATACAATATGAATTGCAAAAATAATAAATTTTAAACCGGTACAGACACCGGAAAACCCTAACAGTAACAGTTGGAAACCCAGAAAGATATAGAGTATTAGATCTCAATACAGTCCGACGTACTCAATCCCCAAAATCGATGGTACGCACAAAGATCTTGTGGAGAGAGTACCCCAAACTGTATATTGGACCCAAAAACTCTACTAATCTGGAGAATCCAAACCGAACTGCCTAACACATGTTAAATGATATTACTACGTTAAATTTACTAAAATTTTGATTTTGTGGAGATGGGAGGAAGGAACCACAAGGTAAAATAGGATATTGTTCAAGTTAACTCGCCAAACTCTTCAAAATTCTGAAAAAACAGATTCGAATAAGTATAACCTCAAAATGGTACATGTGAACTGAAATTAACTATTATTATTTTCTACTAGTAGATATTATTTTATTATTCCATAGCCAACCCTTATGTAATTTCTTTTTGAGCTCATGGTATAATAATATTCAGTCTTCTTTTGGACTGTATAAACTTTCTTACACATCTGAAAACATTTATAACTCATTTTGGTGGCACATTTAGACATACAACGGCACCTTAACTTACAAACTTAATTTGTTGCTGACCGCGGTTCGTATCTTAAAAAGTATGTATCTAGAAACACAATTTTCCATTATATCTTATGGGAAATAAATTAGTCCGTTCCCAGATTAAAAAATCATAAAGAAAATCCAAAAAATTAAAACACAAAACTATTCTCAACTAAATGAATAAAATGCAAAGAAATGGAGAATGAGTGAGAAGGAACATTTTTTCACTATAAATATGCATTTTGTATACCATTACATATTAATTTTTATTTATAACATTTTCTGTTTTACATTATTAGTATGAAAATCACCATTAAATTGTAAAAAAGGACAATTTTCTTGTGTCAGTTTTGTGACTCAGAAGTTTTCTATTCGTTGTCTGTAGTAGTAGCCTGTTAGTTCCTCTAGTAATAGGGCAAAATGTTTAAAAAAGTATAACGTAAACAGGCTTCAATTCGTTTGAAAAGAAAAACATCACGATTCGTATCTATAGGTCAAAATTGGATATGAAAATAGCTTGTATCTCGAAAAGTTCGTATATCGAGAGATTTGTAAGTCGAGGTACCACTGTCTTAACAAATTTACTTAGCCGTAACTAGTATTCGGTTAAAATGTTAAAATATTTAAATCGAAACCATCTAAATCAAAAGAATATTTATTTATTTATTTATTTATTTATTTATTTATTCAAAAATATTGCAAATACAACAGTAATTACATTTATCTTATTTCTAAAAGGATTCACCACATAGATGAGATAAGATTGCGAACACCTAAACTCCCCACTTCGGTACGCCAGGGCATATTCTAAAAAAGGACGCAGTTTAGCGGATTTGCCCCGGGGGTCATAAGAGCTAACCCCGGCTCTGATTGTACGAGTTAACACGAATAATAAACAACTAAAATAAATCTTATATGCGAATATGTGTTTTATTTAAACAATTTTAGTTCTTATTTTACCTAACATCAGAAGTAGGATAGAATCATTCTCATAGTGGTTGTAAAGTGATCAATTTATTCGGCCTCATATTTGATTTCTACATGTTTCAGACGATTATAAGACAATTTTCTCAAAAAAAAAAAAAACAATTATTGTTTGTCTGTCTGTCTATCCATCTCTGTCTTCCGTCTGTCCGAGATTCACGCAAAAAACAGCTAAACATATTTTCAGGTAGTTTTGTATAGAGTATAGATTTATTAC
Organism: Liopterus haemorrhoidalis; assembly: GCA_963971575.1. Lineage (NCBI taxonomy): Eukaryota > Metazoa > Arthropoda > Insecta > Coleoptera > Dytiscidae > Liopterus > Liopterus haemorrhoidalis. Next base: position 43,608,182 of record OZ020612.1, on the reverse strand, counting down.
AGCAAGTAAAGTTTTTAAGTTTAACAGATTAATGATCAATATTAAATAAAATTCCTGTGAAAGAAAGGACAGTCAGAATAGACAAATCAAGGAGCGCAGGGAGATATAAGGAGGTCAGAACTATAGGGGTACCAAGCTACTTGAAGGGAGAAAGAGGAAGGTCAGGAGGGAGACAGGAGGATTGCGAGGCTAAGGTGCGAGAATGAAGAGAGAGGAAATAGATACTGAAGGAAACAGGAGGATAAGATGTGCGGGGAGGAGGAAGAAGATATAGAGCACCTCGCGAAGAGGTGTAGAGAGATGACAGTATGGTCGGGGAGCACATTAGATTTGTTGCACGAAGATGGAAGGGGGGAGAGGTGGGCGAAGGAATTAGAGGCAAGAAGGATTGAGATCGGGGAAGGATAACAGAAAGGGGTAAAGGAAGGAAGGAAGAGGCCCGGTGGGAGGCAGAAGGCGAGAAATGGAAGGAAGGAAGAGGGCTGAGGTCACCTGGAAATGGGGAGGAAGGAAGGTAGATAGGAGGAGGGGTGAAGAAACGGTTGGAAGGGAAGAGAATGGAATAAAATAAATTAAAGATTGGCGAGAGAACTGGAAGCAAGAAGGATAGAGATCGGAGAGGGAAACCAGAATGAGAATAGAAAGAAAGCGAGGGACACTGGAGCAAGAAGAAAGTAATGAGAAAATGTAATATATTGTAAACTAAATTGTTCTGTATTGTACGTTATGTAATTTGGATTGTTTTGGTTATTTTATTTATTTTATTTCTATTTGTAATGGCTAATACCCTGAACGCCGCAAGACTTAGGAAGAAATAAAGAAATAAAGAATAAAATTCCTGTGAAATATAGAGAATTATGTAAAAAAATAAAGAATATAAAAGAGTAGTTGATTCAGCGGGAGCAGTAATGTTCTTGTTTCTGAAAATAAAAGTATGTTTTATATATAAAGTTGAGCGTTAAACTTGTTGCGTTATAATATAATTTGTCGGCACTATAAAAGCATATTTAATAAACTGCTGCCATAAATAGCCTGAGCCGGCTATTGAAATTCTAAATAGATCTACATAATATAATGGCATGAAATGATGTTGAAATTAGCCAATCTCTTCTCCTTTGGTCCATGTTTATCGTAGTTGAAGTGCGCTCCTGTAGCGAGTTGAAACCACAGCGTCTCGGCGCGCTATCGGATGTCGAATTTCATTAAAGTTTCTCTCAACACCGATATCCCGGACAGCGTAGGAGACTCAACATCTCAAACGGTAACACGTCACGATATGAACTCCCATGTCACTATTATTCAACGTGTGCCCGTTCTTGTTCTCTTCTGTTCAGTTCTCGTACCCTACTATTCCCCTCCCTTTATCTCTGATTCTCTTCTCTTGTCCTACTCCATCTGTCTCCTCTTTACACACCGCTTTCGCTTATCTGCACACAATTTACGCGGAAAACATACTAAGTCATTTTGAATTTCTAGCTTAATTAAATATTCTAATTCCAAAATACAACCTAATCCCTAATGCAAAGGGAGGTTCAATTTCTTAACGAAAAAATGTATGTGAAGGGTAAATTGTAAGACATTTCAGTATTTCGTAGCTATTTATTAAACCTAGCACAGCTAAAAAATTCTTTTTTGTTCTCAAAAGCGGGTCAGACCTGACCCACTTTTCAAAATTATGTAAGACCCATATTTGATGTTAGGGTATGCATCAGAAGAGGGTATACCTATATAATATCGTAAAAACTAGAGAGTATACGGTCTCGAATAACCTTGTTTAACGCAATGAAAATTTTAAAAGCACAGGGTGTACGGTATTCATTCAAAACACAGCAGAAGGTATACGCCATATACCCTCCATATACCCTCGACTACAGCCCGGCTCAAGGGGTCTATCCTGAACTTTCAACAAGATACGAGCTGTGTAAATTAAGTAACCGGACTGGCAACATAGCGTTTGATCTGGCAACATTAGGGACGCGGGACTTGGAAGGGCGGCAGGTGAACATGTGAACACCTTCAGTACGAGTTTGAACTCGCTAGAGTAATTTTGTTATCCGTAGCGATTTTTTTTTCGTGAAACCGTTTTTTCTAGTGCGTTCTAAAAATGAGTGACATTCATTTCGAGCAAAGTTTTGCCTCAGACTTGGACACAGTGCAACGGTAACTTTTGCAAAATTTCAGCAGGTCTACAGAGACAGTGTTTTGTCAAGGATCCAGATTTTTTGTGGTTTAAGGTATTTTCAGAAGGAAGAGAGTTGATTGAAGATGAAACGCAGCGGAAAATCTTCATCTTCAAGAACCAATGAAAATGTCGACAGAATCTGGGATCTTGTGCGTTCAGATCGTCGGTTGACAGTCAGAATGATCGGGGAAGAGTTGAATTTGACTCACACTACCGTTCATCAGATTTTGACCAATGAATTGGGGATGAGAAAAATCTGCAATTTCAATAAATGAGTCTTTGGCAAATAAAATCATTCCTGTGGCTCCTCAGCCTCCTTATTTGCCTGACTTGAGTCCTTGTGACTTTTTCCTCTTCCCAAGATTGAAAAATCACCTCAATGGACGTCATTTTAGGACATTCGAAAACGTTCCAACGTCCGTAACCGACCACAGACACAGAATTCAAACATGTAATATAAAACAAAAATATGATAGTTACGTAAGAATATAATTACATATAACATATTATCAGAAGAATTTTAATTATTTCCCATCTTCATCTTTTTGGCAGTAATTGCAAGTTATTGCTTTTACTTCTATAACAGTTAAATGTTTTCGACAAATGAATTTTTTGCAATTATCACATCTCTTTGTTATCATTTCCATGACCCGTAGACCAGTGGGAAGACCTCGCAAGAGATGGAGAGACCAGCTAACTGAAGATCTAACAAATATTGGTATACAGGGTACTTGGCAAGACTTGACAATGAATAGATCGAGATGGAGGGCTTATGTGAGTGACGCCAAAAGCCAACCTGACTGATAGTGTCCAAAGAAGAAGAAGAAGAAGATTGCAATAGCAACTAATGCAACAAACTCGTTTGTTTCCTGAACTACTCGGATCTTTTTTAACTATTCTTATGTCTACTCCTGTACTCTTAATTTTTTTGTATATGTTGAAAAAGCAACTATGAAACTAACAACTTGTAAAAACTTGCATTATTGCCCGTTTGAAATAGGCATTATGTATTAATATAAGACATTACTAAAAAATCCCAAAATCGGGTCAAGCTAGACCAGTACTATAAAATAAAACAACGGTTCGATAGAAAAAAATATCATCATAAAATAATTAGTTATAATATATAAGGAAAAGTCCTAGCATGATATTAAATAACTCTCAAAAATAAAAGAGTTATTATAAAAAAATCAACTTTCGGGTCATATTTGATCCATAAATAGTGCGACAAGGTTTAAATATATTATCACTACAGATGTTCGATTTTTTACTTGTTGCTATAACGTTACTATAAAGAATAATAAAAGTCCTCTTGAGAAAATAAATTAATTCAGTCAGAGATAAGGGTACGATTATTTTTTGATTTATTGTTGTATAGACATTAATAAGAAATGATATATTATATTAATTAATAATACATGATATCACAAAGTTTAATTATTGAAATATTTTAGTGATTTAATTTAAGCTACTTTATTGAGTTAGTACTCAAATAGTTTTTTACTACTACAGCTGATGGAATAAAATTATGATATGAATTTAAATATGATCATTATTGTTGAAGAGACCGTCGTCTTAGTTGGGTTAGCTACGATCCTATAATTATATTACATTTACGTAGGGCACTAGGATAGCATTTTGAGATACGGGCTTACTTTTTAAACTTTACTTAAGTACTTTACCCATCAAGTTCAGTACACTTCTATGTACTGAAAAATGTCTTTCCGCTTTTCAGTTTGTACTTCTGCACAGGTTTGGTTCCAGAATGCTAGAAGCTCATCGTCATTCTTAAAATGGCGGCCTTTAACCGTATCCTTGATGAAAGGGAAGATTCCAAAATCACAAGGAGCAAGATCTAGACTATATAAAGGATGTTCTAACACTTATAGTTCAGAATTATTCAAATATTCTTAAGTTAGTTGAGCTCGATGCGCGGGTTCATTATCTTCATGCAAGTGCTAAGTGTCAAGGCGTGAATGTCTGAACTCTGAAGCAGAAATTTAGACAGTCATGGGTAAAAGACTTGGATTCTTTATTATTATCATCGAGTATTACTCTTTAGAATTTTAAATATTTGAAATAACGGTAACTAATAATAATTAATAAATACATGGTAACAATTATAGTAATATAATAATTAAAGATAATTATATTTGTTTAATTAACTTTTTATAATTCAACCTTTATCGGACAAGCATGTAATTTTATAATTGTACTTTCATAATTTTCGTGTAATAACAAAAATTAATATTCAGTTAATTAGAATTAAGAATTCCTCTAGCAGCAATATTGAAAAATAAACATTAAATAAGTTTGTACACACTAAGCAAGTTAGTTTTTGAACCGTTGTAATTATTGCTAAAATCGGTTTTAAAAACAAATTTTATTTTTGTATGACCATATCTCAAAAACTATGAGAGACAGAGACCCACGGTTTACATTTATGGAATCCTGTAGTCTTAGATGGCGTTAGGTGACATTTTGAGACAAATCCTGCATAAAATATGTTAATATGAAAATCCTCTCTCGAGAACGGTAAAAGATAAAGACCTGCGGTTTGAATTTTTAGAATTTTCATTGTTCTTTTAACTTGTAAAAAAATTGGGGCCTTACGAGCCGCACACATTTTTGATTTAAATTGTTTTGAAATAGACGAATTATACAAAAAAAAATCGATATTCGCGTGACTGTATCTTAAAAACTATAATATATAGAGCTTAACTTTTACGTTTAGACTCAACGGTTTAGGCGCTGAACGCACCACATTCACAATTCCATATACAATTCCATAAGTAACCATAGCAACCATTTTCTGACCCTTTGGTTATAGTTAACCAAGCTTTCAGAAACCGTCCCTCAGTGTTTAATATTATATCAAATTTATGTAAAAACAGCAACATTTTATTTAGCAGTTAATCATTGTAAGATGCAATTTTATTTTACATATAACATTTTGCATACAAAATATATTGTTTACATAAATTCAGCTCAGGTATATGTATATATTTCTTAATAATTAAAAATGAAACCTGAGCCCATAATTTCAAATACACCTTGCAGCAATAATTCAAAAAAGAAACAAGATTTTTAATTTTACTACTTTAAATATTAAATACATTGTAATAATCTTGTAAGAGTGTTTTAAAAATGCATGAAAACCCACTGAATTAATATATTTAAAATATCTGGTTGTTACGCGCTTAACTATAACCAACCAAAACCTATTATGTACCAAAAATTCATACCTTGAGGCCTACAAATGCAACTAACGTAGGCGTTATAACATACATTATAAAGATTCATATGCAAAGTATTAAAATATCTTATAGTAATCCTATATGAAAATGAATATGTCCTTCATGTATTAGTATTCTGTATGCATATTATTTAAGGTTATTAAAGATAATCATATGTTTGTTTTATAATTTATAACCAACAGCCTTAAACAGGCCTATTAAACGATGATTATAAGCAATTCTACCTATCGCGTAGAAAATTTAAGACCGACAACTTTGTAAAATGTTTAATGTTGCAGCTACTGTCGAGCAAAAACCCATTGGAAAACAGCTGGAATACATTTTATTTATGCTTTATGGTTTTTATATATAAACAATTATCTACTGCGGAATATTTATTATAATTAGTTTAATTTTCTACTATGAATTCGTTCACAAGAACATTTTATTTTAGTATGTTGAACGTAGAAATATCCAACAATATAATAAAAGTGCAATATAATAAAGAAATAAAACTTAGAATATGAACACGTAGAAAGATTATTTCCGGCGTGTATAGGCATTGGTCATAGCACAGACCTAATCTCTCCCTGACACCCTCGAACTGTATACACTGGGTTAAAATTTGTACCACAGGCAAATATGTGTTACACATTTCGCATTATTATTTTATTTTTTTTATTTTATTTATTTGACACTTCAGCTGCTTGGCTATTAGTGTCTGAAATTCCTGTGGTTACATAATTAGTATGATGCATAATTAGTATATTGATTGACATTATTAATTTTGAACTTATATTTGATGACGAATATTGGTTGCCTGTAAGAAGTTGAGTACGTTATTAGTAATTGTTGAGTCTAGTCTTAATTTCGCAAATAAGGAGACTCTTCAACTCAAAGAAGATGTCCATGGTTTCACGAACAGTGGCCTATACGTAGCCTTGTGATGGCGGATTTCTCCCTGTGGTTAATCCTGCAGGACGAAACCCATGGTTTAACGTCTGCCTTAATCTGCCTCAACTTTTTGTATGCTGTACTAATCATGTTGCCAAATGGCTAACACCAAATGTTTCGAAATAACTCTTTTCGTCATCTGGAAATATGAAACTCACAGCAATCATAGGTCTGTGGGAGGCGGCTTTTGTAGCTACGACACTTCATTAACTTTAATACCAACATGTCCCGGTATCCAAAACCACTCTACCCTCACATTCTGAGCATTCAGGTTGGGGAGTAGCAACAGGATCTTTAGTACAAGAGGATGCACTGGATCTGGTTCTTGGATATTGTCACATAGGTAATCCTAGGCCAGGATTACGACATCTAGACATTGTGACGGTCAGCTGTCTGATTAAAAAACTATTTGTCAGCGTCTGACGTATGTGGCCTGATTACGAAATGCATACGCCGCATTTTCGTAATGAGGAAATATTTGTCATGACGAATGAATATTGGAACTGGGTTAAACCTTCGGTACAAAAATAGATGGATGTCGAGAGTATGGAGGCAGAGGAACGTAGCCAACTCCTCTACACGTACTTGTCCACACGGTACCGACCAAGACACTGACGCCAAATACTTGTACCGCTGGTGAAGCCAGATGGGTAGTCTCCGCCTCAAAGATAGGTCCAAGCCGATTCTGGCCAACGCGGGGTGGACCGAAGACTTCCCCAACTCCATGAATAAATTCAAACCATATATTGTAAATGTGATATACATATTAAATAAATTATATTGTTGAAACCAGGAATTGTCTTTCAATCAAGCCACTCACGTGACAATATTATTCAAAGCACTCAGCGAGGCAAAATAACACTTGAACGACTTTGCTCCGACGAAGCAAAACTCAAGGCTTTGAAAATAGCGTACAGCTTAGCAGGTAACACTTTAAGTTGGAGTGCAAATGGTAGTGAAACTACTGGCATGGATTCAAGACAACAAACACACACCCGAGAAGAGTAAGAAGACCTGGCAAAAGATGGAGAAACTGCATCAAACAGCTGATAATATGGTCTTTTCACCTCTCTCTCTGTTTCTCAATTGTGTTTTCTGAAGGGTTGTCTGTGCCCATTTATTTACACAATTGGTTTTTTCTTGAAAAGGAGGCCACATTGTATGATATTGTGTCTAAAAGCTGACAAATCTAAAGTAGAAAATATATGTAAAACTGAATAATAAAAGTTGAAACAAACTATATATTATAAGTAAAAGTAATAAATTTTACAGCCCACTTCGTCCGAATTCTGAGTAAAATATAAAATTACCATAAATCCACCAACAATATATTTACAATGTATGAAAAATTTGAAATAGATATTTATATTACCAATATGACACAATCACTGAATCAAAATTGATCATTTTTCATGAAAAGTCGTATTTGGTAACGCACTGCTTTAAGATGGGGGAAAAGTACAACGCAATAAGCTGGTATTATTGTCACCATCTTCCCTTCTTATCACATATAACCAATAACATTTCCATCTCCACATTACATGCTCCCTCGAAGTAGCCTTTTCCATACATAAATCCAATGAATGGTCACAGCAGATATTGAAAAATCCCGTCATTTCATTCGGTGATAACGTGTGTGTTATGCGAATATGAGGCTGGACGGTGGACGGTGGACGCCAACTCCACTCACACTGACCAACTATGTTATCTCGCATGATTGGAACTTGTAGCTTACAGAGGTGTTGTATCGTCAATGTTACATCAAGATGAATCTTTTTCAGGGGGATTCTGTAGCTCAGTTAATTTAGATTTAAATTTATGCTCGTGTGGGTGAATATTTGATGGAAATGGTCAATAACGCGAATTCAAATAATAACTCAGGCATTGGGAAGGATATTTACTAGACTTAATCATTTTTTCTCTCTCTTATCATATTGACTGTTAGTACACTTGACATTTTAAGTTGATTTTTCAGGTATTTGATATACAAGTATAGACGTACTTCGAATATTAGGTAACTAATTGGTTAATGATACCATAGCGATCTCCTATAACGACCTATGGACTACTGCGGTTCTTTAGCAGTTTTTTGTCCTTATTTTTATTTCTATTTTTCTCGTATATGTATTCTTTACATTTCTTATTAAGGTCGGGAGAAGGACGAGGTCACCGAGATACATGTTTTAGGTGAACAACTAAGAGTGGATTCGGGAAGTAAGCTTGGAGTGTTCCGAGTCACTCGATTTAACTCCAGACCGTTCGACGAAACGCGTTTAGGCCTTTTCTCGAACGCTCTGGAATTAAACAGAGTGATTCGGAGCACTCGGAAATTAATAAATTAATTAAAAACTAGCTGATGGCTAAATAAAATTTAATTTTGAAAAACATAAGAAGAAAAATGTTTTCTACTTGTTCGCGTCAATCAGTTGCGAGTTCTCGAGTTGATTTTGATGGAATTGATCAGGCTTTGAGCCGAGTGTTATATTGGGTTTAAAACGCACTTTGAGAAGGTCAGTCTGAATTTTTAACTTTCATTTCTACGAATCAATCTCAGTAACGTAACTTACTATTTTCACCTCTCGCAGATTATATTTTGGTCCTACCAACTACGATTCCGAGAGACCAAGCGATAAAAAATAGGCCATTAAGAGATTCGATGGGCCCAAAACAACATGGTCTCTCCAGGATTGCGGGCACTGCGTGACCGTAGTTACGCCAATAGCCAGTCTGTCAAAATCTTAGCTTCATGGTACATATTGTCTTGTTAAAATAAACATTCCTCATTCCCACAATATTATCAAATTGATGGGAGCATAGTATTATCTAAAATGTGTAGATAATACATATATGTAATATAAAAAAGTTTGTGTAATATGGTACAGTAATATAAAATTGAATCATCGGCCTTCTTTCTAGTACCAATAGTCTCGAACCATATCAGCAGCGAATATGTCCCGTAAATACCAGATTTCAACCAAGAATATGATTTTTCGTTCCGAAAATACAAAATTGCAAAATAAAAAAAAACATTTTGGAACGTGGTTGATGAAGTTAGAACGATTACTGACCAAAACAATCAAGAACGAATCCTCTCAGTTTCTTAGTTTCTCTTAATTTCTTACTCCCCATCCACATTATTATGGTGCGAAACTGTTCTCTGTTCAAATAATCCATGATAAATTCATCATCATCGCTTTCAACCGATGATGAATCAGTTAAAAGTATCTCGTTTGAATATTGAGGTTATATTTTTAAACAGAACTGTCATTTGAACAAAGTGTCTCTTAAGTAATCAACTAGCAATAAAAATCATAATTATCCACAACCAAATATCTGGTTACTTTTTCATATTTACAGCACATTCTATGAATAGGATTTTGCTAAATTTAGAGAGGCATCTAGTTACTTTTTTTGTAGAATAGTATGTATAGTAAATTTGATATATTCTGATAAAGTTTTATTAGATTAATATCGCATGTAACTGATGTAATGAATTCATCTATTAACAAGATACAATTAAAAGAAAATCGCGTGACTTCCCTGTATGGTCCAAGTTCTTAAGAAACTGCAGGTGTAAGTTTAAAAGTCCAGTAGGCGTTAATGGATTTAAGTAGGTATATTAGTTAGTGTTACAGAGAAAATATGTCGTTTATTAGCTTTATGTGCTTTTAAATCATTACAACTGGTATTTCAATCAGTTCTAATTTTTCGTTGATTTAAATTGAGTCACAATAAACGCTGCGTAGCGTCTTGCGGCAAATATTTGAAAATGGAGGCGAGATCTTTTTTTTTTTTTTTCTCTGCACTTTAAAAATAGACTAATTTTACTCTTCACTTTCATATGGAGAGGGCACCAAAATATTTTTTGCGGTCCGCGCCTGTTCCTGTTATAAGGTCAATGTGGCCCACGGTCCAAAAGTTTGCCCACAGCTGTTATAAATAATCAGGAACTCAAAACATAAATTATTGTTAAGATGTATGTACGATCAAAAAGTATTTTTTAAAAGCTTTCTCTGAAATTCCGGGACATTTTCACATTCAACCTGGATTCTGGACAGCAACTTCAATTCCTGGACAATCTAGGCTAATCCTGGACGGTTAGTAATCCTAGCTGTGACCGAAGTTAGCCTGATCTGTATTCATATCAAACTTTGCGAGAGTTCTGTTAGGTGCCTGATAATATTAGGTCTGATTTTATCAGGTGACTTGATTACTCCAGTTTTCTCGTCCATCTTTTTCCCTTGCCGTCCTCACTCATCAGTTCCTTTATCTCTTTCTCCCTGACTGCCATCTCCTTGCAACTCTTAGCTAAATGCTCCAAGGTTTCCTCTTCTTCCTTGCACATTCTGCAGAGCTTGTCCTCGGGCTTTGTCCAGTACTTATTGTTCCTCTTTTCGTTGCCGCATCTTAGCCTCGCTATTCTCCTAACTCTACTCCCTGATCTTCTTCTTTTCTCCTTCAAATATCTCGGTATTCCGATCACTCTTAACTAGAGAGTAGCTAACGTAGTGGCCGAGCGCATTTAGTCGTGCGGTTTGTACTGATGGTAACCCAGTAGGACTGTCCGGTCTGTGGTTCGAGCCTGTTTCGTTGATGATATTATTCGGGCGAGAATAATATGTTTACATTACTCTCATTTTCACAATCTTTCACCCTTCATCCAGGTGTAGGAGCTCGCCCCCTGGCATCGGCGATTATCCTCGTTGCAGAAATAAAGGCCGATGTAAAATAAATAATATAATAATAAATAACTAGAGAGTTAAGCTAGTTAGTGACTGATAAAAAAATGCTAAAATGCCATTTTTTTCATGCATGTTCTCGAGACAGTTGGCATATTTCGTAGCGAGTTTTTGGATGTGTTAGTCGCAAAAATCAGTAATTTGTCACTATCGTTTCCACTTCGTCATCATTTTCTAGCCGTCTACCCGACAAAGAGACGCAAGATGCAAATTAGGGACTATATGATGGTGGCGGAAAATCATCCCAGTGAAAGTTATATATTTACGTATGTATTATATTTATGAACTGCTTGGGCAGGACTTCAAAAGACATTACAGGAGATCCGTAATGCCAAACAGGTTGAGAAACACTGCTTTTTAACACTCCACGATTTATCTATTATATCTGTTCTTTCCTATTCCTGTACCTCCTTATCCTTCTTCTCAATTCTTCTACTATATTTGTTCCTCCGTTTCTCTTTATCTCTGCTTCTCTTATGTCCATGCCACACTTCAAAAGTACTATTTTCTTGTCTGGTAGAAAAATAAAAATATGTATATACACTTGTTGAGAAAAATTATGTGGTACTAAAAATCTGTAGTGCATCAAAATATTGAAAATTTACGCACGGGATTATTTATTGCGTATTTTATTTACGGAGTTCGACAAGCGTCCCACAGCTCCTATCATTTTCATCGCTGTCAATCATTCTGTCATTGCCATGACGCATCATATACAATATTGTGTAATAAACTGTACCCGTTGGATATTTATTTAATACACTCACAATAAAAATACTGAAAACCACAAAGATTGTTACTGCTAGTATTACTTTTTTTATTTGATTTTTTGTATAAAATTAATTTGACGCATTCACCACAGATGATTTGGAATACTGATTTGATTTTTTCATTCGATAATTGAAATATATCGTAAATTTTTGTTAACGAACAAATACTATAACAATACCTTGCAAGGTATGGTTTGGTTAATAAGGGTTTATGTAGTAAGTTAGTTCACATATTTATGTAGTAAAGTGGTTCTAGTAAAAGTCGGATATGAAAAACATGCGATTTCTCAAGGAACGCACGATGGTTTTTAACCCCCAACCATTGAATAAAAAGACTAAAGGAAGGAGTATGACATGCTATTTGGAAAGACCAATATGGTCTTTCGAAATTGCGGACAATAGTTTCCGGCTATACAGTGGCGTCCATTTATTAAAATAATTTTTATCAGTACAAAAAAATACCAATCTTGATATTTTCAAAAGGAACTAAAGATAGTAGATACAAACAATCAATAAAACACTATTATACATCTGTAATTTATTATTAAAAAATTAGCTGTGGCCACCACAGGACCGACCGCTAACATAAAATACTTGTATCAAATACATTCTAGCAGCAGAGTAGAAATAACTTGGCCTAATATTTTCTAACAGAGATATAATTTATCATGACCATGGAAACGTTACATTTAAGTAGGGTGACCATCCGTCTCGGTTTTAGGTCAATTGTCCCGGTGTCCCGAAAAATGTCTTCTGGACGGTCGATTGTCCCGGTTCATAATTCTGCATTTGTAAGAAAATAAATATTACTAGTTAATTATTACCAGAAAACTAGTTAATCTGAGAGGTGAGGACCTTTTTTTTTACTCTACACTTGGATCTGGAGGGTGAGGACCTTCTTTTTTTTCCTGTATCCCGGTTACGCTTCACTGCAATCTGGTCACCCTACATATAAGTATGAAAAAATTGAGACATTTTCCGTTTTCAAAATTTTTTCGTTTTATCAAAAAATGTCTCAAATAAAAGTTGTTAGTTATTGCTTTTATAGCAACTTTTGTTCAATAATTTTTTTCGAAATATTTTTCTGTTGTGAAATATTCACAAAAATCTTAAGTTAATCGACACGAAAAATGGGAGTTTACCATTTTTAGTCAACCGATTTTTACCAAAAGTTGATCAACTCAAACAAAGCTTCTTATGAAACTTCATATTTAAGTTTCATAAAAATCCTTTCAGCCGAATTTGCTCTGCACGTGTACACAGACAGACAGACGGACGGACGGACGGAGAGATGGACAGACTGACGGACAGACAGACAGACAGACATCATGCTAAAAATAGTCAAAACGTTATGTAGGGACCTCAATTCGTGGAGATCCATCGAAATCTCGAAATGTCAAAATCGGTATGATCACAATATATGTTGGCGGTCGGTAAAAAGTAATAAGACACACAAGTAAATAAATACATACAGAACTTATTGTGGAAAATTATGACAGTACGCCATTGTCCATAAGTGTAAGTTGAGATTTAGCAAAATGTCATTAATTCAATTACATAATATGAATAGAAAATACTTACGAATGAAAAGTACTTCTTTTAGACTTTGTACAAGGTGTCTCAAAAGAAATTTTATATTTATTTAGCTTACTGCGTGAACGCAACGTATCCGAGGGGCGCGGGGGTTATGTCAATCGGTAGCCTGGCTCTTGGGAATGGAGCGTTTCTCGGGAGCAGACCGCGCGTTATGCGTGCGAGAGTTTTACAAAAACGGTGATTCGGCGACTGTAGCGCGTAGAAAATTCTGCAGTATTCGAGGTTTTTGCCACTTAAATGATGCGCCAAGCATTCCTCTCATTCGACATTGGGTTAAAAAGTTTGAAGAGACTGGTACAACGCTGGATAAATCAAAATCCGGGCGACCTAGGTCATCAAGAACGGTAGAAAACGTGGAGAATGTTAATCAGTCTGTTCGTGACGACCCGAACCTTTCAATTCGGAAGCGCGCAAGTGCTTTAAATGTGCATAGATCATCATTACATCGCATTATGCACAAAGACCTAAAGCTGCACCCCTACAAAATTCAATTGGTGCAAGAATTAAAGCCCCAAGATGCCAGTCAGAGGCTTAATTTCGTAAATCAGGTGATTGAGCGATTTTCAACGTTTACCAACATTTTGTTTTCGGATGAAGCTCATTTTCATCTTAATGGCCACGTAAATAAGCAGAACTGCCGCTACTGGAGTGCAACGAATCCGAAACGCAAACATCAGAAACCCCTACATTCGCCTAAAGTGACCGTATGGGCTGCGATGTAGGCGCGAGGAATTATCGGCCCTTACTTTTTTGAATACGAAAGGGGACGTGCAGTTACAGTGAATTCAGAGCGTTATGTGGAGATGTTAGACAACTTCTTGGTACCTGAACTGCAAAACTTTCCTGGCTATAACCAAAGAACATGGTTCCAACAGGACGGAGCAACTTCACAAACGTTCAATATGTCTCTGCCACGTGTTCGTGAAATTTTCTCAGGCAAATTGATCTCCCGGAGAGGTGACATAAATTGGCCTCCACGTAGTCCAGATTTAACCCCTATGGACTTTTTCCTATGGGGCTATCTTAAATCTAAAGTTTACGCCAATAAACCGACTTCACTGGCGCAGTTGAAAGAAAATATCCGTCACGAAATGGCAGCCATCCCTGAGTCCACCTGCCGAGACGTTATAAGTAATTTTACTGTTCGATTAAATGAGTGCCGAGAACGCGAGGGTCTACATTTAGACGATATTATTTTTAAGAAATAAATCCCCAAAAAGTGTATTTTAATAATTAATAAACATTTTTTCTATATACGGCTTACTTTTTTTTTAATCGATCCACTAAACATAAAATTTCTTTTGACACACCTTGTATTTTGCGTTTTTGCTCGGTCGCAAACAGTATAGCTAACCATTCTGACAAAATACCAAATTTCAGATTAAATGCGTAATTTTATATTAAATTATAAAATAACTAAAAACTATTTTAGCCCTGTTTTATTTATGATTTATAAATCTTGACTTGACAATACTTTAAATTATCAAAATAATGATATGATGAGGAAGTAATGGGATTCGGACAGGTCAGAAATTAAAATTAAAACAATTTTTAACTTCGCTAACGTTTCGATTTATTTTTAAATCTTCATCAGAGCTAGGTTACTGGACAAAATACCGGCTAGGATTTAAAAATAAATCGAAACGTTAGCGAAGTTAAAATATTGTTTTAATTTTAATTTCTGACCAGTCCGAATACTTCCTCATCATATTATATTTTACGGACGTAATCATCTAATTCAACAAAATAATGATGTTAATAATCACTTTTTAATACGAAAACAACAAAATATTGGCAGACATTGTGGTCGTTGCAATTATTAGTTTAATTTTGATGTAATTGTTGTTATTTTGTTAGAAATTTATTATTATTTATATTATTATTATATTATTATTCAATGTGATATCACACAAATAGTATTTTGGGAAAATTAATGTATTAATTCAAGGCCGAAAGGCATGAATAAACTATTATCTATCTATCTATCTATAACTTCTAGAAAACGAGACAATTTTACTATAATTCAAGAAAATTTTATTTTCATCATATATTTCAAGGTCATTTTGGAGCAATATTGCGTCAGAAATTGAAGTAATTTTAAAGAACATTTTCATATCATCAGCAAGTAATAGAAAGTTAACATTTAAAATATAGTTAGTAACGTCGTTTACAAAAAAAAGAGTATTGTTCCTACATCCTACCCTTGAGGGACACCAGATATAATTTTCACAAACCTTGACGTGAATCGATTGTTTGCAGATTTTAACCGGTATTTCATTTCGGTTTAAACTGGTTTCGGTGCAATATTATAGGCGAGAACTGAAAAAACAGAAACGATATAAGTATTTCGTTTTAGTTCCGATTGGAGTCGAAAGGTAGTTTTTTCGTTCTTAGTTCCGGCAGCCATTGTGGTCGTTGCAATTATTATATTTTTCCTTGTTTTTGAATTTTATTTAGTTGTGTTTAAGTGTACAGCTTTTAATGAAATATAACCTTATTATAACTTCTAGAAAACGAGACAATTTTACTATAATTCAAGAAAAGTTTATTTTCATCGCAATATTTAAAGGTCATTTTGGAACAATATTCAGTCAGCAATTGAAATAATTTTAAAAAACATTTTCCTATTATCAACAAGTAATAGAAAATTTACATTTGAAATATAGTTAGTGACGTCGTTTATAAAATGTAGAAAGAGTAATGGTCCCAAATCCTACTCTTGAGGAACACCAGATGTAATTTTCACAAACCTGGACGTGAATTGATTGAGTTTGATTGTTTGACTTTGGTTCTTAATATAAAAGATAAACTTGGTTGGAAATAGAAGTTAACAAAAGAATTTTTATTTAAAAAAAAGTTATATTTTTTAATTGTTATTAATATTTACCTTTAATATTTATTTATTTAATTTATATTTATTATAATATTCTTAATTGTTATATATTTATTTAATTATATTTAGTTTAAATACAGCACAGCAGATTTGAACAGGTATTTCATTTCGGTTTAAACTTGTTTCGGTGGAATGTTATAGGCGAGAACTGAAAAAACAGAAACGATATATTTCGTTTTCGTTCCGATTGGAGACGAACGGTATTTTCTTCGTTCTTAGTTACTGGTATTATATCATACTTAATATTATTATTTTAGTCGGTCAAGCAATGTCCGTTTATCTACGAAGGTAAGATTAAAAGGGGTATAAAATATATAATTGCAACACTTAATAGGGCTTACGGGGGGATTTAACATTATCTGCTCCTACCGTACATTCACTCTCGATCCGATCTAACCATGCCTTTCCCTTCAGCATCCCTCCTTATGTGAGAGGAGGGGTAAAAACTAATTGCACTGTTTGATCTCTAACCTCAACTCCAACATTATTTTATTTTTATGACCTTTCCTTCCCTATTTCTCTCTTACATTGTAACTCTTAATGTTAATCTTTTACTTTCACTGGGTTTTTATGGGGAAAATGTTTTGTTTCTTTTGTTCCAAGAACAGATTTTAAGCTGAACATGTAAATATTTGCAGAATGTGTGTTAGTTAATTTAAATTAAGCAGCCAATATACATCTTCAAAATAAACTAAGCAAAAGATTATGAACATTACCCTTCCTAATTTTAAAATATACTGACCACGTGGCTTGCATATCTATGGCTGGCGGTCTAGAAACGGAGAACTTACCTTCTCTACCTCTTATACGCCTATCTAGGCATTGGGAACTCATTATTATTACTTGGACGTAGGGTACGTAAAGATCATTTATATATTGTGTTAAATCCACGTTATATGTTACACATAATCAGAGAGAAAGAAAAAAATAAAAATAAAAAATATTATAGAGACAAATAGTAAAATAAGCAATTTATTGCACAGCAATAATTATCTTAGAATTGCTATGCACATTCGACAAGTGAAAATATCAGCATATATAATAGAAAATTAGCATTTGAAATATAGTGAGGTCTTTTACAAAAAGTAGAAAGAGTAATGGTCTTAAATCTTACCGTTGAGGGACACCAGATGTAATTTTCACAAACCTTGACGTAAACTGATTGATTTAGAGTGATGACTGATTGATTAGATTGATTTCGTTTCTTAATATAAGAGATTCAGTAAATCCACATGAATACCCATTTTTAAGAGTTTATTAAAAGATTATGGATGATTTTGTAATCACAAAAAAAAGACACATTGAAATTGTGTTGGAAACTGGTTAAAGGGTTAAAAGAATTTCCCTAAATGATTGTTAAATTTAAACCAAATTGTACGAGGGTTGCCTTTTATATTTAGGGATTTGAGATCAAAAACAATTATTTATCAACTAAAGTGGCTTTATTGTTTCTCAAAATATTCTCCATGAAGATCAATACACTTTTGCATGAGTTTTAACCAATTTTCGAAGCACTTTGTCCACTTCGATTGAGGCTTTTTCCACTGCGATTGTCAAATTATGTAGGATCCAACGCGAACAAATCTTATTGACGGCCAAATGTTCATGCAATAGTGAATGTATGCTGGTCTCACTAATGCCCAAGGATATCTCAATCTCACGATAAGTCACATGACGAGCATGCAGTATCAGTTCACGCACATCATCAATATTTTCCGAAACAACAACCGATTTTGGACGACCTTCACGAAATTCGTCTTTAAGCGAACTACGGCCACGATTTAAGTCGGTAAACCATCGATAAAGAGTAGTCCTTGATGGTGCTTTATCGCCAAAAGTCGAATTAAGTTCATCGATGCACTTTTGTTGGATTAACCCACGTCGAAAGTTGTAAGAAATAATCGCTCGAAAACGATTAAATTTCATTTTTAGCCGAGATGATTTTTTTCAAGTTACTGTAAACAACATAAATAGCGTTCGTACGTCAAAACGTTCTGAGTACGTATACCGTCAAAAATGTCATACTTTACGATAGAAGCGCCAGTTGCCAGATGGCAGCACTGGTTTAGCGCAATCTCGAAATATAAAAGGCAACCCTCGTATTTGTCAATATAATTTTAACAATAAAAAAATTTAAAAGAAGTGTTAATTTTCACACATTTCAGGGTTTTGCAGGTATTTAAAAAGTTTAAGTATCCAATAAAATGCGGGATGTCTAGAAAAATATTCTTCTATAATCACATCAAAAAGAAGAGTTTTTTAATAATCATTTTATTCGTTGTTTGAGTACTACAAGCTTTCATTTAATTTTATATTTGTATCTACGAAATCCTAAATATTAAAGTCATAAAGTCCTAAAGTCATGTAGGTGTATATCTTGAGCGTTATCCGGGGTACTATATATCTAAAATTTCACCTACAATAAATTAATAAGTCAGTTTTGCAATTTTTTTGGCGAAATTTTGGAGATAGATGGAAATAGTTTGAAATGTTGCTAAAAAAAATGTGAATTTTTTAATATCGAAAAAACTTGATGTTTGCACTTTCACTCTTCCCCATTTCCAGTCTTCAATTGTAAAATGATGCTAAAAATAATGTTCTGTAAAGATTATTTCACAAAATATTTTGGATCAACAATAATTAACAACATTGCACTTAAGCAAGGTGTATATTAATTCCATGGGTTGAAACTAGCTATTATCGCATTTTCTTTTACTTATTGCATTCTGATTGTTCGGCTAAATATCAAATAAAAATAAGAACGTGCCAGTTTTATAATTAACTATTAACAACAATATATAATTTTCAACTCGTTAGGACGGACAAGATTTCAGATGACGAGACCGGTTTTTAAAAGCGAATTCTTATAAAGTATATGTGAGTCAAAACAATATCACAAACACTGTAAAATAATCAATTTATTACAAATAAATACATTTTTTTTTATTACTGTTCATTAGAGATTCTAATTTTATATTATATATTTGTTAATTAGTTTTTATAACATTTTGTTTAATTTTTATCATTAATTAATACTGAAAAAAATTAATTAGAGTACGCGTTTTTTAAAAATATATAAAAATATACATATAGCAACACCTCACAAAAACGGTGTCGCTTTTAAAACATCTGCATTTGTTATTTTTGAGATTTTTCGGAAATTCGCGAGCCTTAGAGATACAGCGAGTGTCTCGAAAAATAGCCGCTAACTTCGAAAGTTAACACCAACTTTGAAAGAGATATTGCTTTTTATAAAGATATGTGTGATATCCGAGAATTAACGGAAGTATTTAATGATATTAAAACTTCCTAACGAAAAGGAAATTCCGACAAAACGAAAAGTCCAGGTCTTTAAGAAGGTGGCCATCTCAATATTGATGAATAGGTTAGAGGCTTGGATAACATCGGAGAAACTTAGAAGCAAAACAAGGATCAGTGAAAAGAGGTTCCTACAAACCTGCTAGATCAGGGGGAAGAAAAAATTGGAAAGTAAGAAATTGAAGAACTGGGAATTGAAACTAGTAGAATAAGTGAAAAAGGAAGACCAGTTGAGATGGTGTGGTCATATGCAAATGTAGCGAGCCCTGCTATGTAACTTTTCATCGTACCTTTTATTATCAACTAGGTAGCGAGCCTGTGATATAATATGAAGTCTGATCTGAGAAATGAGATTCCTGACTAAACGAGTTCAGATACTAGGCGTGAGTGTTATCCAGAGTTCATCATTACGATATGTGAATTAAATGATATGTATTAGTACTTACTAACCGACTGATCAGGCATCTTGTAATTAATCTGGATCTTAGCTATTCACTTAAGTTCTTAACGGTGAAGGTTTGACACACGTTAAGTAGAACGGTTTAAAATTAATGAATTTGAATTATTATAATATACTATTTACAAGAGTAAGTTTGAAATATTAAAATTTAGGTAGTAAAATAATGAAAAGATTAAAAAGATTAAAAATAGAATCGGTAGACCACCAGAATGCCGACACAGGGCCTCTAAGAATTCAACAACTTAGATGTTTCGCTAACGGGACCGAATACTTTCTTCCCCCGTCTTCAGAGAGACGGGTGTTTTTATGAGGCATTTCTAGGAAGAAGGATAAAACGATTGTTCAAGGAATTATCAAAGTTATTAGATAATAACTTTGAACAAAAGTCTCCTTGAACAATAAACTTTAAACAAATATTTTTAAGTTACGTTTTGTAAACATCAGGTTTCTAATTTTATATTATTATCTGATTTCTCACAAATTTTGACTGAAAAGTACCCTTTAAAATCCCTAAAAAAAACGATTGCAGCCCATTTCAAAGAAATTTTCTCGACGAGTAGTTTGTGAAAGTCGTCCGAACGAACTAACTAATTCGTTACACATTTAAATAGTGATAAATGGTTAGATGCTTGTATAGCATCGGAGAAACTTAGAAGCAAAATAAGGATCAGTGAAATGAGGTTCCTACGAACCTATTAAATCAGGGGGAAGAAAAAATTGGAAAATATAAATGTGAAGAATAGAGAAGGACTGGGAATGAAACTAGTACATTAAGTGAAAAAGGAAGACCAGTTGAGATGGTGTGGTCATATGCAAAAATTGGTTGAAGGTAGAGATAGTAAAAAGGTTTATGTAGCCAGAGTATCTAAAAAAAGACGTTGAAGACCTAGGAAAGAATGGAACCATGAAATTAAGAAAGATTAGAGAAAGAAAAACCCTTAGAAAGAGGCAAGAAATAGGACACAAGACTAAAAGAAGACGTCGAGGACCCAGGAATGAATGGAACGATGAAATTAAGAAAGATTAGAGAAAGAAAGACCCTTAGAAAGAGGCAAGAAATAGGACACAAGACACACCTGTATGGAATAGAAATGGATTATGTACTAGCTGACGTTCCTGGTGTAAATTATTGCGTAATAGTGTGGCACGCTCTATACATGCCCGTTCGTACTTCTGTGTTCCATTTGTCACTAGATTGCGCAATGTACTTCGAAAGAGGGGTTTCTCTTCCCAGTCTGGGCAGAGCACCTGACATAACTGAGGTTATTTTTTAGCTTGTCTTTATAGAGTTGCTTAGGAACTCCCACATCTCTGCAGCCTCCTTACACTCTGGGTACAGTAATCTTCTGGGTAACCTAGTATTTCATATTCATTCTTATGACCTATCCAACAAACCGCAATTGAATTTGATGCAACATGACTTCAATACTGATGATATTAGCTTTAGCCAAAACTTCTATATTCAGCATATAATCTTGCCATTTGCCAGAAAAGTGCAGGGAGTACAGTTGTCTTGCACATCATTATCTTTGTTTTAAACTGTAAATCTAGGCAACTCAATATAGATGTTCTTAAAGCACCTAAGGCCTCGTATGCAACCTTTCTTTGTGACACTTCATCATCAAACGAACTGTTGCAGGAATACTACCTAAGTAAAGGGTCTTTCAATAGGGACGTTCGAAATTTGTTAGGTTATAGCAGCCATCTTGTTAAAGTGACATTTGTCAAATTTTATGTCAATTGTTTATTAGTGTACGGCAAATACCATGGAAGGTTATAGCGTTGAACTACGAGTGCTACTTATCAAATTTTATTATCAAAGTCACTGCTCCGTTCGAGAAACGTTCCGCGCAATACTTGATTTTTATCCTCGCCACAACCGTTCTGCCGAGCCGAATATTCGACGTTTGGTAGCCAAATTCGAGACAACCGGTTCGGTTAATAATCAGCCAACGCCAGTACGTCACCGAAACGCAAGATCTGCTGAAAAAATCACTGCTTTGCGTGAGAGTGTACTGGAAAACCCAAGACACTCAATTTCTCATCGTTCGCAAGAACTTGGCCTTTCTGTGACTTCAACTTGGCGAATTTTGCGTTGGGACTTGAGTCTGCACCCGTATAAAATCCAACTAACCCAGAAATTGAAGGTAAACGACCATTTACAACGCTGTGTATTCGCTAATTGGGCTCTGGAGCAGTTGGAAGTTCACACAAATTTCGCCAAAGAAATCATCTTTCGCGACGAGGCCTATTTTTGGATGAATGGATATGTGACCAAGCAAAATTGTCGGATTCGGGGCGATACCAATACACACGAGATACACCAGCACCAAATACATTCTGAGAAAGTCACTGTTTGCTGCGGATTTTGGTCTGGCCGAATCATCGGTCCGTACTTCTTCCAAAATGAAACTGGCATTGCCATAACCGTCAACGGAGAGCACTACAGATCGATGATAAGCAACATCTTGTGGCCTAAACTGGATGATATGAATACCGATAACATGTGGTTCCAACAGGACGGCGCTAAGTGCCATGATGGGCATTCTGCACGAGCGATTTGAGGGCATGGTTATCTCGCGCGGCGGCGACGTGAACTGGTCACCGAGACCGTGCGATTCAACGCCTTTAGACTTCTTCCTTTGGGGCTATCTTAAATCACAGATCTATGCGAATAAACCGCAAACAATTGATGCCCTCAAAGTCAACATAACAAACACCATCCAGCAAATTCAGCCAGATTTATGCGACAAAGTCATTGAAAATTGGACCTCCCGAATACGTGCCACCAAGAAAAGTCGCGGCGGACATTTGAACGACGTTATATTCCACACTTAATGCCATAAAATATACTTTCAAAAAAAATTGAGTGGATATCTCACACACAACTTGTTTTATTTACATTTTAAAAACGAGCGTCCTTATTGAAAGATCCTTTACTTAAAAGACTTTGCATTAATTAGGTTTTTGCCATTTATATTGAAAATGTGAGGGTTGTTGCTATGACTATTATGTGACAGAGCACCATGTTCTTAGAGCACCGAAGGCTTTGTATGGCAGATGTCAACGAATATTCCTTAAATATTTACAAACAATAAAAGATTCCATGCGAAAACTGTTCTTAATGTTTGAAAATGAAAATTAAAAAATAATTTATTTGTTTATATATGGGCCTTATTTACATAATTTAATACATGTTTGAAATAAGAAAAAAATTTAATTCGTTGATCGGTCTAGTGTCCAGTAGTCTGCTTTGAAGCCTTAAATTTTTGATTATTAACAACGTTATTTATGGTTTGACAGGGAGTTATCATGAAAAATAACCGACATTATTCAAATAAAAACTCATAACTATAGTACAGCAGTCAAAATTGGTAATCTTTGCCAGCATTTATGTAAATTAGAACAGACATTGCTTCGGGGTAAAGATTCACCCTCGGAATGGGAATTATTCATCTTGATCGACCCTCGATACTTTTATAAGCCAGAATTTCAATCATATTTTATTATAGAACGGTCAGTTTGGGACTAGTGTCATATCGAAAAATGGGGGATTTTTAACAACTAATCAAACGTAAAGACTCTAACGAACAAATATAAACGAATAAATTTCAGGCTGACGGACAAAAGAACAAGTAATTTTATGTAATTTTACAGGAAATGGGTTTTTTAGCTATTAGTCTAACTTGTTTGATACCCGATTAGATAATTTGATGCCCGACGTGACCAAAATAGTTATATACTTTTGCGTCAAAATGTATATTGTTAATATAATAGGTGAGTCGGGAGGAGAATGAACTGTATCATACATATATAATTAGCAAGTGTGTGTATGTTATATGGGTAAAACTTTGACGTCATTTTTTTCTAAGGTTCTCGTGATTGGCTAACTAGGGACTCTTGAGATCTCTTGATTGACAGGTATTTTGCAGATTTATTATCTAAGAATCTACGAATATAATTACATATAGAAATGTGTAGTATTTCGTAGGCAGAAATAAGAAACTCTAGATACTCCTGTATGATTTGACCGATAGGAACAATATTTTGCAGATTTATTCTCTAAAAATCTGCGGATAAAATAACATATAGAAATGTCTAGGGTTTTGTAGGCATAAACGTTAAACCCTAGAATACTCCTATATCCTTTGACCGATATAAACAGTATTTTGCAGATTTATTCTCTAAGTATCTACGAATATAATTACATACAAAAATGTCTAGGATTTCGTAGGCATTAACAAGAAACTCTAGACAATCCTATATCCTTTGACCGATATGAACAATATTATGCAGATTTATTCTCTAAGAAACTACGGATAAAATTAAATATAGAAATGTTTAGGGTTTCGTAGACATAAAAGAGAAAATATAGACAGGCCTATATCCTTTAATCGATATGAACAATATTTTGCAGATTTATTCTCTTAGAATCTACGAGGGCGTGTTGAAAAGTAAGGTCTCCGATTTTAAAATTATTTTTTTTTTTCACAGAAAATCAAATTTATTCACAACTTTGCGTACATCGTTGGAAAGGTTGCACATTTAGTTATTTTTCTACAAAGTTGCCTTGACGATCAATCACTTTTTGTATCCTGGTAACCAGCTTTTTAATGCCGGCGTTGTACCACTCTCCCGCCGCGTCGAGAAGCAAACGATTTTTGAATGCAAAAAAGGTTTCTTCGATAGACATTCATCGCCAGTTAGTGGAAGTGTACGGTGAGAAGTGTATGGACATAAAAAACGTGCGGAAGTGGTGCCGGGAGTTTTCTGAGGGCCGGGAAAACGTCCACGATGAGCAGCGGTCGGGGCGGCCGAGTTTGCCGGAATCAACGGCGGCTCGAATCGACGAGATGGTGCGCAATAACCAGAGAATAACACTTCATAAGATAAGGGAAGGTCTTAATGAAGGGTGTGGCTACTTCTCCATGCAGAATATTATGTCGGAGGTCCTCGATTACCACAAGGTGTCCGCCAGGTGGGTCCCTATGCAGCTCACCGATGAACACAAGAGACAGCGCGTGGAAAGTGCCACAGAATTTCTCCGCCACTATGAGGAAGAGGGCGAAGAATTTCTGGATTCGATTGTGACTGGAGACGAAACTTGGGCACTTCATTACACCCCGGAAACGAGGAAGTGCAAGAAGCAGTCGTCAGTTGGCTTCGCGACGCGGCGGGAGAGTGGTACGACGCCGGCATTAAAAAGCTGGTTACCAGGATGCAAAAACTGATTGATCGTCAAGGCGACTTTGTAGAAAAATAGCTAAATGTTCAACCTTTCCAACGATGTACGCAAAGCTGTGAATAAATTTGATTTTCTATGAAAATAATATATAAATAAATAAATAAAAAATAAAAATAAAAATAAGAGACCTTACTTTTCAATACTCCTTCGTACTAATATAATTATATATAGAAATATCTAGGATTTCGTAGGCATAAAAAAGAAACTTTAGACACTGTTATATCCTTTGACCGACATGAACAACATTTTGCAGATTTATTCTCTAAGAATCTACGAATATAATTACATATATAAATGTCTAGGATTTCGTAGGCATAAACGAGAAACCCTATAATATTCCTACATCCTTTGATCGATATGCCTACGAAACCGTAGG
The DNA here is from genome assembly GCA_963971575.1 of Liopterus haemorrhoidalis. Lineage (NCBI taxonomy): Eukaryota > Metazoa > Arthropoda > Insecta > Coleoptera > Dytiscidae > Liopterus > Liopterus haemorrhoidalis. The sequence goes on along the minus strand of OZ020612.1, from coordinate 43,582,413 downwards.
CATAAATTAACGTCTCAAATTATTTTTAGTTTTAACAATATAAATGTAATGTACTGAATAAAAATGAATTGTTTTCCCATCTTAAAAAGTTCATGAATAAATAATCTAACTATATAATTATGTAGTGTCGGTAACATTAAGACGTCAATTTTTCCTAAGGTTCTCGTGATTGGCTAACTGGGGACACCCTGTCTTTTGATTGGCTGACAGGTGACACCCTCTCCCGTGATTGGCTAACGGGTGATACCCTGTCCCGTGATTCGCTGACCGGTGATGAAATTAAGATACGTTAAAAAATAAAACCAAATACACACAAACAATTGAAATTTTTATATTATAAATCCGTCATTGTTGACGGGTAATAACCTAGTTACTAAATAAAAATTTATGTGAACTATAAATAAATTATCACACATTTCAGGGTTTCGTAGGTATTTAGTAAACAGTAAAAAATTCATAAATGTAAAAGTTCATTCTCAGTTTAATTAAAATCCTAGGGCCGGTTTCTAGAAGCTCAGTAAACTATAAGCTAATGGTCAACTACGGTTGCCTTAGTAAACTGTTGCAGGAACAAAAAACAATCCAAAGTTAACCATAAGTCAACTATGCATAGTTTACTTCGCATTTGACGTGAGTTCAACCAAGGCTTCCTTGGTTAAGTGTTGCACAAACGTTGGTCACGACTTGAACTCGAGTCAAACAATTGAATTTTTCTGACTATACCTTGATCACAGTTTAACTACGATATACGTCAATATTCGGTTTTTTCATAAATTTTATTTTCATAATTTCGGGGCTAAATAAGAGGAAAAAGTCATTTAATTAAGAAGACGGTAAATTAAATTCTTAATTTGTGTTTTAAAATGAAAATGCACCTAACTATTATTAATGAATGTGACTTTAATATAACTTAACCTACAAAATTTCCTTATAAATTCAAAATCAATTTTTAATTTGATATTTCAATAACGTTATAATACCATTGTAAAATAAATATTAAATACATGAATAATGTATATATATTTATTTTGTACCACTGTAAATAAATATTAAATACATTATAATCATTATATATTTACATATTTTGATTATTCGTACATAATTCTAGGTTTCTATTATTATTTTTTTCTTATCCCATTTGAGCAATAGAAAAATTTCAACTTCCAGCCTATGTTCTTTGCCCTCAATAGAAGATTCTTCAGACGGCGAAAACAGGCTTTAGTGAAGTACTAATTTTATATCATACAAGTACTCGGAGCAACAGATTATGCACATATTAACAATTCAGTCACCTGGTGCATTTATCAACAATTTTTCCTGACACTACCTTTGAATACACATACAAGAGTAAAGAAAAATTTTAACAGGGCCCATGTTGCAACAGGAATGGCAATTAATATTGACCGTGTCTTAACGACAATTATATCTTGTGCCGTTTTACATAATTTTTGTATACAACAGCATGATACGATAGAAATTCCTGTAGAACTATTGCAGAGCGATGAACCAAACATTTGAGAGAGTAATGATACCAATGTGGCTGTACGTAGTGCATTAATCCAAACAGTTATTGGTGTACCCTAAAAAAATTAATACAATATAATGTAATAATTAAAACAAAACCACTTTATTATTTTTTATAGTTTAATTTTTTTATTAATTCTAATTCAATTTATATTTAAGTCATAATTGTACAGCATTCTTGCTTTATTTTTCTCTATTAGCGCAGCCTCGTATTTACTCTTATAATAAACTTTTATAATGTGTTTTTATTATTATTTTATTTTTTTAAATTATGTTTCTTGCTTGTCTTTTTTTTGTTAGGATTGGAAGGTTCAGGATTAGCTTCTTGTTGCATTTCAGGTTCTGGTTCAACTTGATAAAAAATATGAACTAAAGCCAGTTCTGAATCAGTTAGGTAGGCAGGAGGTGGTAGTAAAATATATAGGCTAAACTACAGTTATCGACATATTTTCAATAATTTGTTGTTTCCATCGGTATCGACACTATATCAGTACTACATCGAAAACTGTATTTTTCAAGAAACCAGGTACTAAACAGATACTGAAGAGCGTACATTTAATTCACAAATATTCTTTTTAGTTTGTTTGTTTTTTTTTTTTTTTAATTAAAATACAAATATTGTCTCTTCACGCAACTTGAGTTAAATTCATCTGTAATCTGGTACCAAATTTTCTTTTTTTTTGAATTGTTCAATTATCACATTTTTGTATTCAGTAATATGGGAATATTTGAAAAATTATAAATACAAATTTTAGGTTATGTTTTAAGAATAGTTTAAAAATATTTAGATTTCAAAAGAAATAAAAATATATGTATACTTACTTACCGACAATATCTAGAAAAATGTTTTTATCGGTGTTGGTAAAGTTTGGTGTTCATGAATTCATTTTTTTAGTTCGTTTTAAAACGTTTTAATTCTTTACTGCTGATTACTGTCACGGGGGTCAGTTGTTACCATAGTTAACTGACTTTTCAGAAACCGGGCCCTAGTGTTAAAATGTTTTGTGTGTTTCTGTGTATTCTTTCATTTTTTCTGTATCACCCGCTTTTCTAATTTTTTTTGTTTCACTTTATCCCTGTTTCTTTTTGTCTTGTGTCTTGGTCTGTTTTTGCCTTTGCCTAGCTGTACCTGTATTTTTTATGTTCTCGTCTTGCTTTCTTTTCTTTTTGTCTCTACAGACAGCAACAAAACCGTTTATAATTTCAAATCCAAAACATATTTCTGATATTCTAAACCTAGCTAATTAAAAGCGCCAAAATTAGAATAATAGAATGGAAAATTCCTTTCATTATAATACAGATAATAATTGTTCTCTTTTCTTTTTTCATTTCGTGACAACATACATAGAATATCATCCATTTTTTGTTAATCTTCCATATTTGACGTTTAATTATTGGTTTAATTATCGCAAATCCAACAAAAAAATTTAATTATATTTAGAATTGTAATAATCCTTTCACTATTAATATTTTTACAAAATACATCATAGAATTAAAAATTCAATTTACGTAAAAAAAATCTATTTGCTTTTTCATTTGGCATTATATCCAACAAACAGATTATCATATATGAACAACGTAAAAGATGAAATTCATTGAAATTTTGTTTCATGTTGAAATAAAAAGATAAAAAATAACTGTCATCATTTGATAGCAGTGGCGGCATGTAGTTACTCAAAATGCCGCTAAGTACAAACCTTTTGTGCGCTGTAATACAGTTCGTGACAGGTTGTGAACACTGCGAGGAAATTAGTAATGGGGATTCTAAGCTTTGACGAATTGAATTCTTTCATTGGAACATATCTACAGTCAAGTGCATTAACACGTACTGATCTCTTATATTATTTTATTTGGCAAGAGAACGTCTCTCAGTTATTACGTAGCATGTGAAATGTTGTTTACAATACTACTTGAAGCAGCAGGAGTTTTAATAAGGCGCAGGAGCGCAGGACGGTAACTCTGACCAATGAACAAATAGATAAAATGATTGTCAAGTGGATTTCTCACATCCTAAAGCAAGCAGCTGCGTTTTTACAGTTTTGATGTCTGACTGTGACATCATAATAATATTAAACTTTTATTTACAAGTATATACAAGTTAAGGCAGTAAAAGAGAAAATATACATACAATATCAATTAATTATGTATATCATTACTTAGAAATTCGGTTATGGAATAATTTGGATTGCTTTGGAAAATGTGTTTTAATTTATGTTTAAATTATTTCATTTCTAACTGTCGCTATGATAAGGGCATCTTATTGTACATGTTGAAACCGACATTTGCTCTATTAGATATTAGCAGTCTGGTTGTGGGTCTTGTTAAATTATGTTCGAAAGGATGTTGTAACTATGACAATCTTGACGAGTGTTATGGTTGCAGATATTTTTCTAGATTTCTAGAGCTTGTAAGAAGATGAATTGTGCATGCAACGTTAGAATTTTCATATTTCGAAAAATAGGTTTGTAGGAAGCAATCGATAGTGCAGCAACATTGTTATATGTGGTGTTCCACAATGTAGCATTATTCATCCACTACTCTTCATCATTTTCATAATTTATTTGCCAATAAATCTTACGTGCGGCTGCATTCATTACGCTGATGATACCATCTTGATAATTCATGACAATGCCGGTGCACTAAAAGAAAATCTGATATAGCCAACACGGAGGCTAAATCCTCAAACAGCTTTCTTTGTAAGCGAAATATATTTTCCGCTTGCGGTGAATTTCCCCATACGATTAAACCATATGTCATTATGGAGTGAAATAACGAATGATATACCGTTAAGTCCAGATCTTCATAAGATAACATTCTCACTCGTCTTACGTCTTGCGTACATGGCTTTATTTAGTTTCGAACTTATCTTGTCAATATAGTTATTCCATATCAATCCAAGTCCAAGCTCAAACCTATGAAGACACCTGTGTCATGATGTAAATTTCTTCTGTTTGACGTAAATTATTGTTTTGTTTTTTTTTGTTATTCAGAACCAATTAATTTCGAACCAGGATTTAGTCTCCATGTTGGCTATTGAGAAATGACATTACCGGTAGTGGCGCTGTGATCCAAGGCAATATGGTTGTTGGCTCTAGTACTCAGCTGTCAGTATGCTTTGTCCTGTCTTGAATGACAGCCAAAAACACTACAATATATTCTGCTTTTATAGTTTTTTCTGTCGACATTCTAACAAAAATTCGACACTAAAGCATACATAATAAGTTCAAGCAGTACTAGAGTGCCTGGTACAATATTTGACCACCGACAGCATATTCAAGAGTGTCATTTCTCAATATCAGCTTTTCTTTTATCGGCATTGTTGTCAGGAATTAGCAAGGTAGTGTCATCAATGTAATGTATGCAGTCGCACGTAAGATTTCTTTGCACATCTTTTACGAAAATGATGAAGTGTAGTAGACCAAGAACACTACCTTGTCGGACACCACATTTGACAATATGTGATTAGCTCCACTTGGAATTGTGAGCTATTACTTACTTACAATTTTCTAGGTATGAAGTCAATGGAAGAGTCCTGCCTCATCAAGACCCAAATGCAGACAAGTGTAATGCAATTTGGAGAGTTAATTGTTTTCTTTGATAGCAAATGATGATAAGCAAATCAGTTTCATGGTTCATGACAGTTTTTAATTTTTTTGTTTCTTTTGCTACGAAGATTTTTCAGTCCAGGTTGAGGAGTTCTAGAAGAAATTGGTTATTTGATTGGTTTTATAAAATTAGAAGTATGGGCCCGGTGAATCTGACCCCCAAAGACAAGCCGCCCCTGTTTGATAGCAATATCGTACTTAATCATCAACGTGTATCATTTTGCATAATAATCTTTTGAAATAAAATGATTTTTTTAAAACAGTGTAATTAAAAACGAAATTATTATACATGGAATTCTTAATTGCAAACTTTGCATAAATATAAGCCTTTAATTTTTTCATTAAAGCCAGTATTTTGTAGCCCACGCTATATAATTTGAATTCTGTGTACTTTTATTTCATTGATTCAATTTTTAAGTTCATTTATTTTCATTCTTCCAATTTTTAATCCTACATTTTTTAATTTACATTCCAAGAATAAATAATATAACGGTGTAATATGCATATTCATAAATAGATTTGCAAAGGATAATGAAACAATTTTTTTACGAATATTTTTTTTCATCAACCCTTTTTATATTTATATTTTTAAGGAAAATAAAATATATTACAACTTGTCTGAAAACTATACATGCAAAAATATATACAAGTCGTGACGTAATATTGTGCTTCTTAACCCAAAACTTACCATGGACTGGCATATCCATTTTTTTTAAGCCGACTGGCCAAAATGTTATTTTAGAAATATCATTTTCTACGACTGTTAAATAAACTGTTCTATATTTCACTTGTTTTTGTGTGTTTTTGATTACACTTGACTGTTAAAAAATATAAAAAGTATAAAAAAAATCTCCTAAACCTTTAAATTTTTCCACACTTTCCATAAGCATAATACATAGGCTAATGGGGGCTGCACCATGATCTTAACGGACTTACATGAGATTATGGGGGAGACAGAACTATCTTCAAAGACTGCAGGCGTGTCTGCGCAGTTCGAAAAAGAATCAGAGAATGCATTGAAAACAATTAATGTCGTGATCTTAATTTCAAAAATCTCAAATATGTCCTAGATTTTTTTATTGTGCCAGACGTAGAAAATATAGCATATTTCTTTGGTTTAAGTGGAATTAGATTTTGACAACTAGTAATTTTTATTGGTGAAATGAGGTTTTTAATCATTTTGTATAGCAAAAGCCTTCTTCAAATAGAAAAAGTTAGAGAAATTTACAAAAATTAAAATTCCATTTAGTCCCGCCTAAAGGTTTGGAATAGCCTATATATGCATACATCTTTATTTTCAAATTGCAAGCAGTCGTAGAAAAAATATTGTATGAAACTCATGCTTAAAAGGTATATTTTCACTCATGTGATTGCACCCAAAAGTTATGCTTTACGTAGTTAATAAATATATTATTTATCCAACTCCAAATACACAATGTCGCTCATATTACACCCCATGAATTTCATAATCTTCGCATATGCATGCGCATGTGTAGAATATAAAATTTTAAAAATATTGTTGTAAGTTTCATACTGCTGATTGGTTTTCAGTTGCAACCTTTTTAAATTAAATACTAGCGGGAATGTTAACTTTAGTTTGTAAACATTAATGCTTCTTAAAATGTCAATAAATAAATAATGTAAATCTTCCTGTTGCATTTACTCCTCGGAATTAAAAAACAGACACAAGAAAAATCGTATCGTTTTTTCGTTGCGTGCAACAAAATAATAACGCGTGATTGAAAATTACAGGGCTCTTTATGCTTGTTTGAAAGGGGAAGGATGAAAAGAGGAAGAAATTGAGATTTTGGCATACAGTGGTGCTGTTTCATAAATTCTGAACTCTCAACAACTTTTTTTTTAAACAACTCTTTTCATTTGTCAAATGTTATGATGACCGTTTACAAGAATATTTTGGCTTTGTAATAGTAGATAAAATTAAAAATACATTTTATAAATAATTATTTTTGTAAACATTGTGAAATATGTATTGTCAACAGCTGAAAATATTTTTGTTACATGACAATTTTAAAATAGATTTTTCTTTGAAAAAAACTTGGATCTAGAAACAAGCATTGTGATGTATTATAATTCTTTTATTTTTGTTTTCACTTTTATTAAGTAGATCTCATGATTTATTCATGATGTTAAAATAAAATTTCAGCAAAGCAGGCGATTTATCTACCACCTTCAAAAATATAGATTCCAGCCAATGACTTTAACAAACATAATAAGTTGAAAACGCGTTTAAAATGGAAAGAATACTGGGAAAAGATTACTCAAAACGAACGATAAAAGAAAATACAAAACAGTGCAAATGCCATGAAAATCTTCAAATAGTTCTTCTTATTGGACACACTTTGTGTACGCATGAACACATTTTTGAACGCCAAGAACCACCAGAATACAAACTTTTGATAAAAAAAAAAAAAAAAAAAAACAGTTAAACACATACAAGAACAAAACACAACGATTAGCTTGGTTTGGGTACCTTCACATATAGGCATAAAAGATAACGAAAAAACTGATGCCGCAGCCAAAGAAGCCACCAGAAAGGATCCAGTGAATAACTTGACCGTACAAGACTATGAAAAATGTAATAAAACGTAAAATCCAAGAACAAGTAACATATGACAAAATATACTTAATAAGCTAAAAACAATAAAATCCGACACGAAGAAATTGCCATTCTCGGGAACAAGAAGAGGGCAAACTTTCACTACCAAACTACGAATTGGACACACAACAATTACACACAGCTACAAGATGAAGAAAGAAGATCGCCAATTGTGTAATGACTGCAACGCAATTATTACAGTACACCTTATTACAGAGTGCACCAAATATGACACAATAAGACAAACAAAACCGTATACCGGACACCCTACAAGAAGCACTTAACGACAATTATAACGACAATACAATAACAAAACAATCTTACATAAATTTCTAACAGACACAAAACTCTACAGACAAATATAGACTAGCACCAACATAAATAACACCCACATAATGTAATGTAATTAACAATATATTATAAAATACAATACCGGGTACTAATAACCCAAGATGTTGATGTACTTTAAATTACATAAATAAAAAATAGAAAAGATCACAACATACCAGTACTGCCAAAGTAAGCTCTGAATAACCAAAATGAAGTAGAAGCAAGCATCAATAAATACCTAATTAATAGGATTCCTACTTACACAGAAAAAATATAGTTCAAAATAAATGTCGTATTTGGTAACAATATATTCTATTTTTGTTTAGAGTACGTTGAAAACGTAATTTGTATTTTAAAATACAGTATTGATTTATATGAGACGTTCTTTTATTATAAAAAATGTCTTCATGCATATTTGATCGATTTGAATTAAAAAAAATAAACATTTATACTACACTGTAATTATAATATAATTATTGCCATAAATTACCTTAATATTATAATTAAAATGTAATTAATACATTACTTTAAAACTTTTTTCTCATGTTATTAAAGAAACTTTTATTTTGGTTTAACTACATTCTTCTATAATTTATATTAAAGATACACTATTTTAAATTTTAAAATTATAGCAGTTACTTCAGTTATACAGCTCCTTCGGGTAGTTTTAAACCTAGATTACTGGTTTTTAGTGTAGATAATTTTCTGAGGATATTCTTTTTCTACGGATTATATTTCCGGACGGATTATAATGAAGAGATATTAATGAAATTCATGATATCGTGTTGGAAAACCGCCGAGTGAAGATACACGAAATGGCCAAGATGGTGAATATCTTAGACGAACGTGTATTTCATTTCCTGCACCAACATTTGGCCATGAAAAAGCTATGGGCAAAATGGTTGCTACTCACGGTGGATTAAAAATGGAAATACGTGATCATTTCGAAGCAATATTTGGACATGTACAAACGCAAACAAAGGGCGTTTACGGCGTTTCATAACTGTTGATGAAACATGGATCTATCACTACAAACCAGAAGTGAAAGAAGAGTCAAAACAGTGAATTTCTCCTGGCAAAATTTGGGAACTTGCGAAAATGTGCTCCCAAGAAGGCAAACAAGGTTTTTTCACACGGAAAGACCACGACTTTTTGAAATTCGATAGGCATAATCTTTATCTACTATCTGGAAAAGGGTAAAATGATCAAAAGACAATATTATGCAGCTTTATAGGATCGATTTTACGCTGAATTTATCATGTGGGATTATATTGACTGCAGGTTTTTAAATGAAGAATGCCAGTGTTAGAGTTTTTAAATGATTTGCATTTCAAGAGATATGAGATGTGAACAGCTTGAAGAGGTACAGGTAACTGACTAATATTATTAACTCACGGGCTGTGTGACCGTAGCGGCTAATGGTTTATGGCCCTTTGGTATAAATGGTTTCTAGGAAAGAAAAATACGAAACGTGACAATTTGTAAGATATAAAACTTTGTAAAAATATTAATTTTTAAAAACTTAAGAAACATTTTAATGGTTAACGGTTAAATGATGCACTTGGTATAGTTTCACAAATTGGTTTATTAAACATGCTCACTCCACTTTCTGTATGTAAAACCATTATCAAAGCTACAATGAAAATCAATTTGTGAAACTATACCAAGTGCATCCAACCGGTTACCTATATTCGAGTTTCACCAAGCAAAACTATCAACTATTCAAAACATTAAACATTTTACACCCTACGGAAATGTGTAATAAAAAATTATTGGACCAAACACCGCCACAATCAAAAAGCGGCCCTATTTGGCGAAGAAACAAGTTTTGTTTCACCATGACAATGCATTTGCTGTGGCCAAATTAGTCATATTGCGCAACGAACTGCTCCCTCATCAACACTATTCTCCAGAATTGTCCTCTTGAGCCTTTTTTCTCTTTCCAAACATGAAAAATAGCTCGCTTGGAAAAGATTCGCATCGACCGAGAAGATCATCCCTGATACACACGCAATGAGTTCGAAAAATCATACTTTTTGGAAGGCTTAAAGAAATTGGAATGTCATTGGGGACAATATATCGTTATAAAGGGATACGAAGCTTTGGTGGAGAGGCACTGGAAAATATAGAACATTGAGAGAATGCAAGGAGATGGAGACGGAAACAAGGAACAGAGTACATTTATTGGATGACGAAGGAGGAGGAGTTGAGTGGATGAAGAAGGTTAAGAAAATAAGAGTTCAACTTAACGATAGCATTAAGTATTGTAAATGATCGTTACGTTATTTATTTATATTATTAGCAGGGACCTAAAGCTGATTTTATTTAGGTTCAGGTTCGGATTCAGGTTTAATGTGGTAATTTCGGTTCGGTTTCAGGTTCAGGTTCAATAACAGAATATTTTTAAGTTCAAGAACCTAAATTTTTTCAGGTTCAGGTTCAATGGAAATTTTAAATAAAATTATAAGTATACTTCATTTTTTATGTTATTATATTTATATCATCAGGGTGGTAATTCTGAAATGACAATTTCAAAATATTTGACAATTAATTGAAATTAATGACAATCTTTCATATGTATTTTTTGAATTAATATAATCTAAGAAAAGTTAAAGCCATATTTACAAGTTGACATTCTTCCTAAAGCCCATTTACAACAGAACAATCACCAAAGTCATCAGATTTTGTAACGTATTTCAAAATAAAATATACTATAAGCTGATTTTTTATATATTTATTTTTTTATTTTAATGGCCTTTGCTGCTTCGGCAATTAGCCAGGACAATTATTATTTATGAAAATTATACCATGCCTGAACGGGATTTGAACCCGAGACCTTAGCAATGTAGAGCACATGTGTTACCACTACGCTACGCCGGTCGACCACTATAAGCTGTTCACTTCTGTAAGGACAAACCAGATCTAGTTATTTTGGTTACTTTTATAGTGTAACACGAACTTTAAATGTCAGTTAAAAATATTCCTTACGCTGTAAAACCGACTTTTAGATTTATTGGTTTTGATAATTATTAAGAAAGTGACATTTTTTATAATTTTTTAATACCAACATGACATACAGTTTCAAAGGTGCAAACTATTGAAAACAAAATTTGCTCTTAGTTTGTTCTTACAAAAGTGAACAGCTTATATAAACACTTTTGTAAGGACAAACTAGATCTGGTTATCTTGGTGATTTTTATAGTGTATTTAATGACTTTTAGAAACTTGGTTAAATTGTAAAAAAGGCTTTACAATTTTGGGTTATGTTTGTATTAGTTTCGGTTAGTATTATATTTATAAAATATTTAAGATATTACTATTCAAAATGAAATATGACATAAATGAAATAATATTTTTTAAATGACATATTTATAATCTGACTTTTCAAATTATTTTTCTGTAATACTAACATCACATAGAATTTCAAAGGTGCAAACTGTTGAAAACTAAATTTCCTTTTAGTTTGTTCTTGCAAAAGTGAACAGCTTATATAAAATAATAATTTTAAAATAATAAGTAAACAATAATTTCCTGAACCTGTTAAAAATACATGGTTACCATGGTTAGTCATAAAAGGTTCGGGTTCAGGTATTGGTTCACGAAAAATATAGGTTTTATCGCATTTTCGGTTCGGGTTCGGATTCAGCTTCAGTTCCCTGATTATTAGATTATATACTTTATTGTCTTGTATTAGTCTTGAACAAAGAGTTGTTGCAAAGAACTGCAGCAAAAAGATTTCTGCTTCAAAATATAAATACGAGCTAGCCTGATGCGGCATATTTTGCGACATGAGGGTTTGTTGAAAATAATCGTGGAAAGTATGATCGAAGGAACAAATCCTAAAGGAAGAACCCCCTTAAAATAGGGTGACCATTTTCTTAAGAAGGCAATGCGGGACGGAGCAAAAAAAAAGGTCCTCACCTCCAAAATCCAAGTGAAGAGCAAAAAAAAAATTGATGTGAAGTGTGAATTTTCACACATTTCAGGGTTTTGCAGGTATTTAATAACTGAATGATGATTATTTGGGATGCCAAAACAAATTTTATGTCAAAATATTTTTTTATGAATTTTAATTCGAATGCCTAATACCATTATTTAAGTTTCTAAATATGTGCAGTATTTTTTTTACATAGCAAGATTCATTAAGATTTTGAAAATTGCGCCTATGGCTTCTATTGGTTGCTTAAATCATTTGCCCCGCCCTCTGATTTCGTATACATCAAACAGAATTAAATTATTATTTCAACACTTCCCACTGGTTATTAAATTTACGCTTTTAAAAATTAAATGCAACATTTACCAAAATATAACTAGAATTTAGACAAAATAATTTAAACAAAAGAAAACTGCAAAAAAAAAACAAAAAAAATAAAATTGACAGGATTCGAACTCTAGTTTGCAAGTTACCTGTTTACAAATTAGAAAACCAATGACTAAACGCACATCGCCATGAGCGCTGACGTATCAACTTAGTTACATAGCGAATTAAATATTTAACATATTTTGGTTAAAAACACAAAAAATGTATTATTTTCCGAAAACATAATCTGATCAAAAATTCCTGTTGTACTATTCCGGTTCACACCAATATACATTACTTAGAATTTTTTCAGATTTTTAGTTTAAACCATCTGAACTACAGGGTGTGGGACAAAAATTTTTTTGCACAATTTTGACAAAAATCGCGTCAAAATAATTTATTTTGCAAAAATAAAATTTTGATCGTTAATCCACGAACTAAGGGCTTTCATTTGATACCCTATTCAGAATTTTAAAAAAATATTTTTTTTTTTTTCGTTGAGCACATATTTGTTCATATTTTTAGGGGGATATGTTTTTTAGATGTTTTAGTATTTTTCCTATGTGCGGGTCAAAAAGTTGTACAAGCATGCCAAATTTCAACTCTCTAGGTTTAGCCGTTTGGCTACAATTTTTACCGAACAGACAGACAGACAGACAGACAGACAGACAGACAGACAGACAGACAGACAGACAGACAGACAGACAGACAGACAGACAGACGACAAAATGACGGTATAAGGGTTTTTTGATCATACCTACAAAACCCTAAAAAGGTCGTCATCCCCCAAATCCAAGTGAAGAGTAAAAAAAAAAGGTCTTCACCTCCCAAATCCAAGTAAAGAGCAAAAAAAAGAGGTCCTCACCTCCCAAATCCAAAATGTTAAAATGCGGGACAATGCGGGACAAAATGTTAAAATGCGGGACGAATGGTCACCCTACCTTAAAATATAGAGTCAGTTGAAGGAGAAACTCAGCTGTCAGAAATATGTTGATCTAAAGAGAAAAGTCAGAGAGGAATGGAGAACTGCAATCTTAGGATTGTAAACTTTAAGAGAGACTTTATTGTTTACTCTATTGGAAGCCGCAAAGCATAAATAAAATATTAAAGAGAGACTATGTGGAAAATGGAAAGGATAAACTATAAGATCACGTATAAGACGTGATAATGCAAGAAAAGACAATTAACATTTGTGTGGGTGAGACAAGGAGCTAACTCGACTAACAGTGCCCAAATAGAGACAGAGACATATTTAAAAAAAAATCATTTAAGAAAAGAACTTGTAGGCAATAAAATTTTGCTCAATAAGGTTGGGGAACTAAATTTTTATTATTAATAATGTTACATAATTTTTACCACAAAAACTAAAAATAAATAATGAAATACTCATACGGATTTATATTTAAAAAACAAAAGAACAATGGAATATATGCTGTATTTTGAAAAACAAAAATTTCAATATTTTGATTGGTATTTTAAAAATTTACAAGCCATATATAAAACATGATAATTATAAAATCTCTCTTTTGTTTAAATCAATATCCTTCGTTGAAACTTTAATTCTAAATTATTACCAAAAAATTAGAACCACCAATAATTTTTTGGAAATATACAGAAAGGGGATTAGAGTGCACTGTTCTGTTAATTAATTGTGAATAATGTGTTGTCTGCTAAGCGCACTGCAACTGTCAGGTTTTTGTTAAAACATTGGAAAAATATCCGCAAATCTAACAGTAGCGGAGCTTCACTTTTTTTTACAGGTAATTAGAACTTTTTTCACTGTTCAGATATTTTGGACATTTGTATCAAACTGCAACTGTAATCGAAAATTTCATTTCAACATGTTAATTTTTGTTAATTTTTAGTTTCGGTAATTATTCCCGAATATATTTTATTTCTGCCATCTAAAATTATTTTATTCTTTATTGTTTGGATGGTATTACAATAATTAAAACTAGGCTTCACGAACTTGGTACTATGTATAATAAGGTTATATTATACGTAATGCAATTAAACATAATATAAAGATGGTCCATCTTTATAAGAGGGTTGCCTTTTATATTTCGAGATTTGAAATCAAAAACAATTATTTATCAACAAAAATGGCTTTATTGTTTTTCACAATATTCTCCATGAAGATCAATACACTTATACATGCGTTTGAATCAATTTTCGAAGCACTTTTTCCACTCCGATTGAGGTTTTTTCCACTGCGATTGTCAAATTATGTGGGATTGAACGCGAACATATCTTTTTGACGGCCACATTTTCATGCAATAGTGAATGTATGCTTGTCCCACTAATGCCCAAGGATACCTCAATCTCACGATAAGTCACATCAATGTTTTCTAGAACAACGATTTTGGACGACGTTCACGAAATTTATCCTTTAGCGAACTACGGGCACGATTGAAGTCGGCAAACCAACGATAAACAGTTGTCCTTAATGGTGATTCATCGCCAAAAGTCGCATTAAGTTCATCGATGCACTGTTCTTGAGTTAATCCACGTAGAAAGTTGTAAAAAATAATCGCTCGAAAATGTTCACGATTTAATTCCATTTTTAGCTGAAATGACTTTTTTCAAGTTACTGTAAACAACACTAGTAACGCTCGTCAAAACGTTATGAGTACGTATACCGCCAAAAAATGTCAAACTTTACGATAGAAGCGGCAGTTGCCAGTTAGCAGCACTAGTTTAGCGCAATCCCGAAATATAAGAGGCAACCCCCGTATGAGTGGAAATTTTTTCTTTATGTTTTTGAGCTCACCTCCTAAAATAGTTGTATATAAAGAAAGAAAAGCTTTCCCTAAATTTGGTTCTTCTTGAACAATAACAGAGGCTGCCGCCCTGCCCAATTAATACTAATTACCATTATAACGCCTAATTAAATCTGCTTCACTAAAATGCTAGGCCAAAAAAAAATCGGTAAAAAAGAAATTTGTGATTTCTGGTTAATGTTTATTACTTTTGCTTTTCATTTAGGCCCAGTCTTTCCACCTTCAGGTAAACCTCTATGTAACTACCTGACAGATAAGGTTATGTGATACTTTCTGTGCTGAATAAATGTCATCCCGTCTTTCAATACTAATTTATCTATCGGATAGTTATCTAACGGATAACGAGACTGGCATATTGAATTCACTGATTGGTATTAACATTTATTCAACAGATGAAGTTCCAGATAACCTTATCTGTCAGATAGTTACCTAGAGGTTTACCTGAAGGTGTAAAGACCGGGCTTTAATGGAATAAATATGTTGGGTAAAAGATGTGGGTCTTTACCAATAAAGGTTTTTTACCACTAAAATGATTTTTCCATAATCTCTCGATAAGAAGGTGCCGATTAGTGATATCTCTAGATAACGTTTTATGTTGGGTTTAGTCAACATCGTAGTTTTAGTCCAGTGTTTTAGTTTTAACATTAAAAGATAACTAGTATATTGTTATGAGTAAGTTCATACAATAATTTGTCTTAGGTTTAGTCTTAATGATCCTTAAAACTCACCTTGAAAGTAAACTATCTTTTATCTTTTCTTACAGCTGAAACTAAAACCACAAAAATGCGCGTGCGTACACATTGCCGTAAAATGTGCAAATTATATATAGCGAACTTATGTTACTAATTTCATTATTGTTTTATTCCGGTAGATTTTAACTCAAAATATTTGTGCTTTATTCATTGTATATAACCAAAGATTTTGACTTTAGACGTTTTGGAGGGAGATAATTTTTAAATCAAAGAAAATGCTCAAAACTTTTAAATATTAATTAGTTGTGGATATAACTGCGCTTTTATTGAATAACTAAACATTTTTGTAACATTGAACTAAAATAGAAGTGACAAATTTATTTCAAATTTATATTTTACAAAATCATTAAAAACATAAATTTATAGTATTAACCCAACGAAAATTATTAATTAATTTTGGAAACAAATTAAAAAACTTTTTAAAAAATCAACCCTAACATAACCCAATATATTTTGTAAACAAGCGTTAAATTCAAAAATAGCATACAATGTTCAAATAATGAAATTCGTCTCAATATATTTTGTAGCAGTACATACCACGTCGCTCAATGTCTCCGGTGTAACTAAGAAAAAGAATTTTTTTTTTTTTAGAAATTCGAGACACATTCATTCCAACGCTCCTAAAATTAAAAAAATTAAAATTAATTTATTAATTTAAATTCAGCATACCAATCAGTATAATAATTGATCTGCCTGGTGCAGAGTCTCTATAGCGCTTATCAAGCCACTGTTTGGCTTCATTAGTATTTTTTCCCATCAACACACGAAATTCTTTTTTATCCATTCTTTTGAAAATTACAAAACTGGAGTCACTAAAACCACTATAACCTCTAAACTAACTGTCAGCATGTCATGAAATTTTCACACGTATCGTTTGAAGGTTGGTACTATCCAGAAATCATATGGGTCTGTCAACAGTGTTGCCATATATATGTCAGACCGGAGACTCATTGAGTGAAGTATTTACTACTATTTACATCTATTTCCTAGAAGCACCAAGATTATACCAAATCTTTAGTCTTACTAACAAAAAGTCTTGCACCTTATTTTAATGTGTTTTATTATTAACATGTGATATTCGATGGTAATTGCCCCTTTTACAGCCTCTTACCATCACCCTGTTCATTTTTTCGAACAGACTTTTTATATTATTTATTTGTATTTGTCCGTGCAAGATTTCTTTTATTGAGTATGCGTATTTTTAATGATTCTATTTATTTATTTATTGTCTTATTTATTGTTTTTAATATGTAGTGTAGTCATTTAGATGGGCTGCAGGGTGTAGTCATTTAAATGCGCAAATAGTCTTTGTTGCTGTGCGCCAAAAAATTTAACTAACTTACTAACAAAGTACTAAAAGTCAAAAAAAAAACTTAAAATTAATGGTAAAGATGATTGAGGGAGGGGGAGTCTGAATATCCCTCCAGTGGGAAGGGCATAGCAAATATGAAAAGATTTTTTGCTTCTCAAGGCCAAGAGTTCATCAATATTTCCTACTAGATTCTCATACATCATTTTGTCCTTAATGCGCACACCTTGATCATCATCTCCCTCTACCAGCTATCAACTTCTCCAAATACTTCTGTCGCCCTAACAATAACCAATTTTCGACACCAGTCTACCTAGTAATGAATTTCATCAAAATGCAAAGTTTTCTTTGATGACAGCAGTAAAAAGTAATTGATTGATACATTATAATAATTATGATAATATGAACCAAATTATCAACTCCCAGTCATAAAATTTTATCACCATCTTTAATTTGTATTAAAACGGTGTTTAGATGAAGTTATCAGCACTGTCTAGGTTTTTTGGTGTGTGGGGTAGTGTGTATGATGTGATAACGGCACGTCACTGGCAAACATGCCCGGTTATAACGGCTAGCGGCCGTTCAATGAAGATTGGTTGGTATCGACACATGGTAACCACACGATAGACTATCGCAAACCCACCCACTAGGATTATGGCAATTCTTTTTTGTCATCGGAAAATAAAAATTGAGTAGAAAAATGTTGGCATTTATATCCGAACTATAGTGTAATGTTACGAGATAAATTGAGATCTATACTACACTACTCTGCAGTATTTAGTACGACATGATGTTGCAATGTATGTAAAATATGCGGCTTATTTAAAACTGCGACAAAAAAGCGAATAGTTCTCTCTGACCGAAATTTTAAAAACACAAATTTTTAATGACACGTTTTATGGAATCCTATATGGCATTCATGTACTCTGAAACTTTTTTTTAGGATGATATGTTCCTATTAAAGTGTTTTGTTTATAAAAATCGTGAGTTATATGATACACTTAGTAAGTACTGAAATAAAACATTGTTTTTATATTTCATTTGATACTTTTTGACTTTAAATTTAAGTAGCTTTCATTTAATGTTGCTTTTTCAATTTATTAAATATTAAAATGAAGTACGTAATATGTTATGACTGGACGAAAGTTATTACCTAATAAAATAAATACTTATTGAATATTTCCATATTTAGTACATTTATTCCTCATGCATTATTAATGTTATTATCCCTCTTTCTTTTCTTGGGTAATGTCATTCTGGGGGACTTTTGACCAAACAAGTCTCCCATCTTGCTCTGTTATCAGGTATTTCTTTCTTCTTCTTTATCTTACCTTATCCTTTCCAAACGTTGGCTATCATGGCAATACCTTGCCTTTTTCTATTCGAAAGAGATCTGTGGATTGAACTCTTTGGCTATACAGGGGCCCTTGGGCAACAGAGTTTTGGGCCCTTTTAGAAAGTCAAAAAAAATGTGAATGAAAACATCAGTATGTACTTTTATTTAGTGACTTTATTAGTTATTAGCTTTATACAAATCAAATATTAGTGAAATGATTACTATTTTGAAAATTGGACTTACGTTAATGATGATGGGGGGTTTCTTCCTGGATTTCTGTTGTGCAAAATCTTCTATTATGTCCGCAAAATCTAATTTTTGAACGATACCACTTTCTATGCACATGATTGACAAATTAGTAAGTCGTTCTTGTAACATAGTCGTTTGTAATTAATTTTTTATTCTTTTTAGCCGTGAAAATGAGCGCTCTCCACTACAATTGGTGACCATAAATCTCATCTGGTTTTCGATTTACATTTAAATTTAGAAATTTTAACGGCAATTCTTAGTAAAATTGCACTAAAAATTGAGCTCCTCTTTTTTCCGTGTAAACGACGACCTTGGCATTTTGAGGCCCCCATCAAGCCGGGGGCCTGGGCTCGTGCCCCCTGTACCCTTATGGAAAAGACGGAATTGTTCCGAATCATTTTCTTAAGGTAGCAAACTAGGCAATTCTTGATCTTCTAGGCCCACTTTTCCCTTCAATCCAGAGTTGTAGTCAGGGCCGACAAGATTTACGGTTTTCGGGCTTCATGATCGGCTCCCAAGGGCTTGGGTGCTTCAAAGGACCACGAGTTTATAACTTTTTATGCACATAGGACCAAGAACTACTTTTATGTAAGAGCAAATGGACAATGCTTCCCTCCCCCAAAATGATTCTCTTCGTATTTCTAATTCTTAACATTTTTAAATATTATTTAAAGATGTTAAGATCCTTATTAAAAAAATAAATTATATATATATATATATAGGATCTCAACACCTATATGCCTATCTAATATAAGAGGCAGAGAAGGTAAGTTCTCCGTTTCTAGACCACCGGCCATAGATATGAAAGCCACGTGGTCAGTGTTTCGGCCGATCCTTATTACACATTTTTTTTTTTTAATTATGTTTATTTTGGGGTGCTTCAACTGCTTGGTTATTTACACCCCGTGACAATATTTACATGGTACTACATTAATTACCTTAAATATTAAATTACATTACATATTAAATTACAATACATGGAATTTACATTAAATTAAACATTATTTTAAATAGATGGTACTGAACTGTTTATATTTTGCTAAGCAAATTAGTGTCTTTTAGTAACTGAATTATTTTTGCACTTATTTCCAGGTTATCAGACAGAGCTTCCATTATTGTATCTGGCACATTGTTACACCCTCTTTCTACGTCATATTTTTCACATTCTAGTAAGATGTGTTTGACTGTAATGGATGTATTGCATACGTCGCATATGTCGGGATCTGTCCTTTTAAGTAAATGCTGGTGAGTCAGAAGCGTGTGTCCGATTCGTAGTCTAGTTATAGCGGTTTGTTCTTTTCTTCTTCCAAGAGTACTCCAGCGACCGATTTTTGGTTTGACTTCTCTCAGTTTATTACCTTGGACTGCTTGCAAGACCGAATTTCATTCTTAGAACGTTTTTTTCCGTAGGTAGCTTTTGAAGTCGTGTTGTGGGATTGGCATTTGTAATTCTTCAGTTGTTACTGCTTCCTTGGCCGCTTGATCAACCTTTTCGTTGCCAGTAATTCCTGTATGCGAAGGAATCCACAGTATTACAATTCGTTTTCCACTTGTTATCGCACTGTGTAGATTATCCTGTATTTCTTGGATAATGTGGTTTTTGCAGTATAGTTGTTGCATACTTTGAACAGTGCTTAAGGAATCAGTCTGGATAGTGTATTTTTTCGTCTCTCGGTTATCTTCCTTTATAAATCTGCTTGCTTCAAGTATACTGTATGCTTCAGCTGTATAGACGCTTATTAAACTGGGCAGATGGAATTTGCGTATTTCGTCTTTAATGAGTAATGCAGCTCCAGTTTTGTTGTCCATTTTGGATCCGTCAGTATAGATGTGCACAAATCCTTTGTACTTATTTGCTATATCACTATACAAACTTTTGTATAACTCCGGGTTGGTGTCGCGTTTTTGAAGACTGGTTAGTGTTAAATTATAAATAGGCTGTTTAATAGTCCAGGGAGGAATATTGTTATATTTTTTTAGCGGTTATTACATATTTAATTTAATACTTAAATTTATTACTTAATACAGCATAAATTTATTAATTTTAAACGTTTAAATTTTTAAATTACAGCAAATTGTTTGTTTTTATGCGCTGCGTTTATTTTGATTTGGCGCCATATTGTTCGGTCCACACACTATAATTTTTTGGACTGCCAAATGTCCATAAGAACATATTTGGGCAGTACTCAAAGCAGTGAAATAGCTACGCTATGACATGGCACGTATTGCATCTTTCTGTGAGCACGCAAACTTGAATGTAAATAATTTCACAGTACTTAGATATACTATGTATGTTAAGCAATTTCGGTTCGCTATTATTGTGACTAAATAATAAGAGAAAATCTAAACATGAATAAAAGTGAAGATATAGTTTTACGTATTTTAGGTAATGTAAATAAAAATTAAAAAATTAAACTTGTGTACAAAAAAATTAACCTATTTAATCTTAATCTAAGTCAAATATTAAATATGTCCATTTTACTGTGTCAAACTTATTACAAAGTATGGTGTATAATTAAAAAGTTCAGTGCCACTGCCGATTTTAATTTTAAAATTATAACCGTTTTCGACCACAAAACTACATAGAAAGTTGAAATTTAAAGCACTGCATCAAAGGCTAATTGCGCCTGAAAAAATCACGTGGTTGGTTTGAACAATCTTCAAACTCAAAAAAATTAAAAAATTTAAGACCCTACTGTCAGGGTGGTAGAGTAAGGGGTATAACGGGCTCCCCTTTTTTTTGGCTGTTAAGGCATGCCGACATGTTTGGGTGCATTCCAATTACGTTCAGTACTTCGCTAGTGTCTTCCGAGAGTGATTGTATAACTGAGAGCTGGCGTTTACATTTTGTAAATTGGTTAAACGTGTTTTTTGCTGTGTTGATATATTTTTCACACATATCCAGACGTTGGTTACTCCAGTGCAGAGTAAATGGCAAGTGGGCACATTGTTCTGATGCTGGAGAAGATGCTAACGATGAGGAATGCACTCACGTGTGTTCATTCTGCGCCAGATTTTAACTGATTGCCCATATACCCCGCCCGGGCTTATTCTGCCCCGACACCGGGGCAAAATGAACACAAAGAAGCTTTTTTTTATATCGTCATAACTTTTATTTTTGTATTTTTCTAAGTTTTTTTTTTTTTACTGTTTGTAATAATTAAACAATAAATCATCTTACGAATAAAAGAATTTCGAATTTTTTTACGATATTCCTTAAGATTTTATTAAAGATAATCCTTAAGGTGCCCGTTATGCCTCGGCTTCCCCTAGCATGCATGCGCATGCTGGAGGGTGCTCGTGAGTTTGAGCCTCCCCCAAGAAGAACTAATAAATTTTTGTTCGATCTAACCCTTTTTCGCATCACTAAATAAAAACATCACCATCTTTCAAAAATGGAAGCGGACCAAAAGACCATTTGCGTTTATCTATCAACTTAGCGTTCAGATGTTAACTACAACTTTAATAGAGAACCACTGCCTAAGAAGATTGCGTAAAAGTCTTGAGGATCATGTAAAATTATCTTGGGTGACTTCACGGAGTTATTTTTTTATTATTATTATGTTAATTTACCTGTTTACTATTTGTAATTAAATAATTTAAAACAGTTTTATTTTGAAATGAAAGCGTTGTTTTCGTTGTGTTTATTTTTAAATAAACACTCGCAAAAAATATCGTTTAATCAAAGAAGAAAAACATTCACACCACATACTTCAAACCTCTGGCGTCGGCACGTTAATAATAAAAGAAAACAAATTCTCCTCCGTCCTTTTATCTCTTTTAAAGGTAAAAGAGAACAATTTAATTTAACATTGTCTGACACGATGTTGACACATTTATAAACTTAATTCTTTTTAAAGCCCTAATGAAATGGATGATTTGAGATCGGATTTGCAAGTTTCAAAGTGTGTGAAAAAGAGCGTGAAGATATTCAGTAAAGCACGAGAAGCAACGAACAGCCGCGTCGCGTCCGTCGCTCTTCACTTCTACCTACGTCACAACAGGCCAAACAGCCATACAGACAAGTTCTTTACTGAATAATCCTATCCAAGTCCAGCCTCGGGGCAAATTACTCTCTGATAATGTTGCTTTATATTATACAGCGCCCATTTATTTACAGCCTTTAAACTACTGAAATTAATTTAAGCAATTTGCTGCTTCACTCGCGATGAGATCGTAAACCAAGAACAAGAAACAAAAAAAAGTCCATCTTAAAAAAAAAACACATTATTGGCCGACAAATGCATTTTCATATACATACATTACTTCTATACATATTATGCATAATGAAATATTTTTCATTATAATGGTGTAAATGCAATTTAAATGCAAATGACCTTATGTTAATTTCGTACTTCTGCGCACACATTAATTTAAGTAGCATATAATTAAATTTTATTTTTTTCGTTGGAAATATGCAATATAGGGTCCTAAGCTGTCTCACTTCAATGATGAATGGGCTTACACATGGCATGGAATTCTTGCGACCATCGTGTCAGATCAGTCTGCCAGTGGAAGGGTGAAAAACCTGCGGTTCTAAAACTACAGACTCGTCATTAATAAAAACAACAGAGCCGCTGCTGGCTATGCACTTATCAATTGATACGCGTCATTAAAATCAGTTTAGTGTCAACTCCATTATAACAGCGTCTCGGTCTGTTTGTCACATCAAGTATGCTTGGTGTTGATGAAGTACGATGCATCTGTTGCCAAATCTGACTCCACTAATAAGTCAATGTTACTTTCTTCTTCTACTTTCAACCTTAAATGTTTGTCCACTTCTGAACATAGGCTTCCCCTGTTAAATACAATAATTTGTCCACCAGTTAGTGAACTCGAGCGAGTCACTTCTCAATACCTAGTGAGTGACTATATATATTATTTATTTCCTATAGGCCGTGTTTAGGGTATTACCAATTACAAACAATTATAATTATTAGGTAGTCAGGGATGAAATTTGTAGAAAAAAAGGCAAAGTTGGTTGATAACTTACAAATATAAGGAATTATTTTATTCATCAAAGTATGCACCCATATTGTCTATACACTTTTGTCATTTAAGCGGCAGGTTGTTCAGGCCGGTATAAAACCCTGGCGGACGAGAGGCAATGAATTCCTGGAAACCAGTTTTACGGCATTGTCGGAATTAAACTGTTTTCCTATTAAAAGGTTGTCCAAATTGAGGAAGAAGTTGTAGTCAGTGGGGGCTAGGTCTGGTGAGTATGTAGGATGATGAAGAAGTTCCAACTCCGATTCTTGTAGTTTTGCCACAGTCATTTGTGCAGTGTGTGGTCTAGCGTTATCATGCAATAAGATAAGAGCCGATCTGTTGACCAATCTAGGCTGTTTTTCTTTAAGTTTTTACATCATTTCTTCCAGTTGGTTGCAGTATATTTCTGCTGTAATCAACGAGCCAAGTTTTTTTTTTTTTTTGTTTTTTAGTTACCTGTACGAAATTTGGCGAACCAATTTGATATTGTCTGCTGCGTAGTAACACTAGAGCCAAATACACTATTAATGTTACGCGCGGTCTGCGATGCCGTAGTTCCACGTAAGAACTCATACTTCATTATAGTGCGAAATTCCGACTGCGAAAATCGAAAAAATTGTAAGGGGTACCCCTTACGATTTTTTCGATTTTTGACCATTTTCAAAGCTTTTGTTTGACGATTAGGTCCCATTTTTTTCTTTACTAATCAATATACGAAGATTTAAAAAGTTCAAACCGCTGTTCTCTATATTTTATTGTTTTTAAATTAGGCCTTTCTGTAATTTAAAAAAAATGGTAAATAAAAATTTCGCAAAAAAATGTTTTGCTTAGAATTTACTTCAAAATATTCCAAAATCAATAACATAATTCATATCAAAATAGCTAATGAAAAAATTGAAGTTGTTAAAGAAATCAAATATCTTGGATTCATTGTTGATTGTCATTTAAATTTTAATAGTCATTTAACTTACATAATAAATAAAATATCTAAAAAACTGTCTATTTCAACTCTTATTATGTTGTATAAATCATTAATTCAACCTCACTTTGATTTTTGTGGAACAGTTCTCTATTTGTTGAATAAAAACTCCATTGATCGTCTGCAAAAATTACAAAATCGTGGCATGAGGGTAATTTTGAAGATGTCCAGGTACACACCTATTAAGGGTATGCTTAGTATACTTAACTGGCTTTCTGTAGAAAATCGATTAAAGTATGGCGCTATGGTCTTTATTTATAAACTTTTACTAGGTCGTTTACCGGGATATTTTCAGAAAAATATTGTTTATAATAAAGATGTGCATAATTATAATACCCGAGGTGCCAACGATCTCAGAATCATAAAAACTAAATTATCTAAAACCAATAATCAAATTTTCTGTAAAGGATTTAAAGAATATAATGGTCTACCTGATCATTTAAAATATGAATGTTTAACTTTAGATAAGTTCAAACGTGAATTATTTAATTAATAAGAGTTAGGATTTTTTGAGAAGTATTATTTAAGAAAAAATATTTTTTACGATTGTTAGTATTTAAGATGTACAATGTATGGAAACATTATTATTATTATTATTTTTTTTTGTGAAAAAAAAAAAAAAGTTTATGTATATTAGGCCCTGCCTATTTTGGTAAATAAAGTTATTATTATTATTAATGCCCTTTAGGACCTCAGGATTTCAAAAGTTTCAACCGCAGGTCTGTATCTCATGTAGAATTTAAGATAGTCTTTCTAAAATGAAATATTTACAAATTTTCAAAACTACACGGATCAAAAAGACCGTAACTGAATAAGGCCCTATTTTTTATGTTAGAAAAAAGTCTTTTTATTTCAAAAATTCAAACCGCAGGGCCCTATATTTTATTGTTCTTAAGTCTTTTTTAAGGATTTTTTTAAATTTCAAAAAAGATTGAATACTCGTCGACCAGTGGGAAGACCTCGGAAGATGGCTTGTGATTATGATTGTATTGTTATTGTCTAAAAAAAAAAAACTATCAGCTAATCCAGAGGTTCCCAATTTCTTTAAGATGTTGTACCGGTAAGAGACAGACAATATGGTGGCGTACCAGTTGGTAAATATTTTGGGAGAAACAAGTCCTACATTCCTAAATTTCCTATTTAAAAAACCCTAAATTCCCAGATAATGACCTCTTTTTTCGTCGCTTACCACTCTCAAAAATTTTGTCGAGGGAAAACGAAATGAGTAGCCCTATAATAAAACTTTCATAAATTCTAAACTGATGACCTTTCTTTAGGTAAATATGGTTTGACGATGTATTGTATTAAACAAAAACACATTATTTTACGTAAAATGTTGATTTCATTATTATTTCATTCACTTATCGCGTACCGGTATGCGTACCACAGATTGGGAACGTCTGAGCTAATCGAAGATCTATCAAGTATTGTTGTACAATGAATAGTTTAAGATGGAGGGCTTATGTGAGTGAGGACAAAAGTCAACCCAACTGACATTGCCGGAAGAAAAGGAAAAAAAGAAGAAGAAGTAGAAGAAGAAGAATAAGAGGAAGAAGGTTATGTTAATGAATACGTTATTCAATTTCAGAATTAGAATATGGATTACGTATTTTCTGTGTATAATTAAAAGTAATATAACTAAATATAGTGCAATTGTTTTGTAAATGTTGGTAAAGTTGTGGATTTAATAAAAGAGAAATAAGTATTTATTTATTAAGGTTGCAAATCTGTAACATAAACTCTATTAAATGAAGTGAAAACGGTAAATCCTCTAAGAGTTTTCGCTCGTTAAAAATCCAACAGCTCAGTAAATCAGTACGTGTGTATATGTCTTGCAATATTTATTAACAAGGGGAGAAACACGTTTCCTAAGTAGTAAATTGGGTCAATTTCTAAATCTCCGTGGGCCTTTTAATTTCCACAGATCCAACCCTGTAATATACCTGACGCGGAAAGAAGTTAAACCGTGAGTCGCCACATCGTCTGGCATAGAAAACGGAAGGTGGGTACCCTCAGTTCGACTGTCGACAGTTGACTCTTCTCACACCACTTGAGAGAGTAGGAGATCGCTTTTCCGGGGAAGTTTCATTTAAAAAGCTTTAACGTGCGCTGCGCACGTTTCAGCAACTAGTGGCAACACCGTTATAAACGTTTAGTGTGTTTTACTTCTACAAACACTACTTTTTCTTTTAATGCCAACATTTTGTGAGCGTTTTACCGAAAGAATTCAGATTTTATTTCATGCTTCTCTTGAATTCTTTATTTAGTTTTGTTAAATTAAAGTGGCTAGATTATTTTAAATGAAAAAATAACTAAATAATTAATGACAGGATGCTTTTTTAATGAAATGCGTTTGTGACTCATTTTCACGTATTACTCATTGACGGGATTAATGAAACAAAACAAAGAGAATTAAGGCAAATATTAAATATCTCATTGTCATTAATAGGGAACGAGAAAAAAAAAAATTTTTTTTCCAAAATATGTTAAAATCTTGCGGCAAATATATTCTAATGTGTTTAATTAAACATTATGTGCATATCTAGGTATATAATACATCTACCTCGGTAGTGTAATTAGCGATCAATGAGGAGATTTGTTCGACGAAGAAAACTGTATCCGGAAAGCTGAACATGCTTTTGGCCTACTCAGGGAACTCTGGAAGTCACAGCTTTACTCCAGTTCTATACTCTGTTGAAAGTCAAGAAGAGATAATCATCCAACGTTCAAGTGATAATTTTGTCAAACTCTCGTCGTTCGTAGGCTGTTGAGCACATAAATTTATGCGGCAACCAATAGGGTAGCAATCTTTCACGTGATTTTATTACAACTTCTTCATTTGAACAGGGTATACAAAAGCTACGTATCTCCCGTACTAACATTTTTTCCGTATTTCTGTATGATTGTGAAACATGAAAGGTGACCAATCAGATAAGCTCCTGGTTACAGGGTTTCACAAATAAGTGTCCGGGCAAAATCTTCAACATATTTTGGCCAAAAACAGATCTATGGTGTGTAGCGAGCCAAAAACCTATTGCGACAGAAATAATGATCCAAAAGTGGATAGGATACAAACTGAGGAACAACATCTCCAAACAGGTACTTCAATGGAATTCTCAGAGCAGCACGCAGAAGAGGTAGACTTGCAATTACCTGGCGCAGGTCCATTTCTTAAGAAATTAAATAGATGGGAAAATCTTGGCCGGAAATTGAGACCCTTGCTAAGATAAAACCAGATGGCGATGCTGCGTATAGGGCCTTTGCTCCACTTAGGAGTTACAGCAAATTATACATATATGTGCATATCGATTTCTTAAAATTGTGATTATTATTGTGTTGTTATTGTCTAAAAAAATAACTGTATTGATATGTGTCTACAAATCAAAGTCGAAAACTTCATTAATTGGATAGACTAATACAGATATGGTTTTTATCTGTGGCCGGCGGTCTAGAAACGAAGATCTTACCTTATGCCCCTATACGCTTATCTAGGCGTTGGGAACCTATAATTATTTATTATTTATTATTTTAATACAGAGATAAAATTGTAATGATATGAAATGAAATAATCCATTTAATTCTGTATCGTTATTTTGTCCATTATCATTGACGATTGAATGTCATTAAAATTTCTTTGTCTTCTTCTTCTTATTTTGTTGGCTTCGGTTTAGCACTATTCCGCCAGCGCATAACTAATGGAGAACCTATTCTATATATCTTTCTTGATTTCCGTTAAAAATCATAATATTTTGTCACAAACGGCTGGAGTGGGATTAGAAAGAATTGTTTTTAAGTTAAGTGGGGCAGTTAGGATTTTCGCCAGATCTAAATACAAAACTATAGATGCTGGGGTGTGATTTAGACAGTTAAAAAGTATGTATTCTGTAATTCTAGGTTCTCCACAACTAATTTGCTTGTCATTTTCTAGGAAATTAGTGCTAGAAATTAATTTAAAATTTACCAAATTTAAAATAAACTAGGCTTATGAAGACATATTACATCTAGTTCAAAGCATAAGCGAACTCGCGATATCCTGCATTTTTATATTTGCTTCTGTTACATCCATCTTCTGTTTTTGAAATTCTTTAAAAATTAATTTACTTTAAAAAGAATTTGTATTATACTATATATTGCATGCACACAACACCATAAAAGTATCTGTACACGTACACTTTTCAAGCTTTTATCTGCAAACGTATGCAGCTCTGATAGGAAGTATACCTCCTGAATTCCATCGTAATCCCCACTCAATGCCAATCGTCGCAATACAATAAACAATTAGTGCCAAAGCACGCAGTACATCGAGTCATTGTGTATCATAACTTGTGGAGGAACTATTTGTTTTACGCACGACGCACAACAGTAGTGACGGTTTGTAATTAAAAATTAAATTTAAAGAAAGAGAGATAGTGAAAAAATCATAAATGTCTGTAATGATTAAATTCATGTAATTCTGGGGCTGCTGTAGCTCTTATGTATCAGCCGCGACTGGATCATTTCGCGCAAAAGGTGAAGAGATCATCTGACAGAAGATCTAGTGACTATATACTTGGAGCTGGATACTTAGAGCAAAATGCAAAGGCAAAAATGAAGGACTTATCTGGAAATTAGATAAGAGTGGATAGGACACATGATGAGAATGAAAAGGGACCGATTTGTATCTAAGAAAAATGACGGAACATCCGACCAACAATGGAAAACTTCGAAAAGGTTGCTGGGATAAACTGACATAAATGCAGGAATGCAAAAAAATCAACCAGACTGACAGTGCCCGAGAAAGAGAGGGAAATAAATTATGTAGAACTAATTGACAAGGAATCATTGACTAAAATTACTATAGGCTGTTTCAAACGCTTAAGCGGAAATAACTGGAATTAAAAGTTGTCCTGAGCCCTCTTTTTAAGGACTGAAGTACAATCTTACTCTACTTAGATGGAATAAATATAAATTTGTAATTCATAATACAGCTAAGCACTGGCGGAATAGGAAACCCAAGCTAATAAACATAGAAAAAGAAGTGAGCCTTTGTTAAACAAAATGATCAAAATCCTCACTTAATCGATAAAAGTTACTAGAAATGAAGATCTAATTCCGCTTAAACCAAAGAAACAGGCTATAGAATATTTCAAGGAAAGAATTTTGATATTTCTAAATATTCAATTGAAGTTGTCCTTTAAAATGTAGGACGTCTGGTCACCTTATTCAAACAATTGGTAAAAGAAACTGAATCCTAATTCATATGTGATCTCATTTGATAACTCGCCAACATTTGTATTTCAACTGTTTACTGTTAAACGTAATTTATTATTATTGCAACATAATACAATGTTTAAAATAATGCCAAATAACTATCAACTGCCAAATTTAAAAAAACAAAAACACTATTACAAAAATATAATCATTTACTATGATGAAACTAAATGTTATTAAGTCTTGAAATGAAATATTGTTGATTTAATTACTTCTACTTATTATTCTATCGTATAAATGTCGTTTTATTTTAATTAAATCATATATCCGCTTTCAATTTATAATCTTAGAATCAACTCATTTTAACCATCCCACATAGATATCAATCTATAGAACATATCACAGATGAAATATTAGAAGAGGAAAGAAGGTGTATACTCGATGCTACAAATGGTTGCCTTCAGTAATGCTTTGACAGTTAAGTGGCTTGTTGTATGTCTTTCAACAACTGAATACTTCGTTTTGAACACATCTAGATTTTTAAGAATCAATGATGATGATATTAGTTGGAATTCTGTTTCGTTAAAATCAGGGATGGAGAGTCGGGAGTCGGAGTCGAGAGTAGGAAAAACTATCGACCCCCCCGACTCTTTGATACAATTTTTATCAAGGATGAAAACAAACCGAAAACGAAATAACGATATTATCAGAATTTTTTAAAGAACAGAAACCGGAAGGACAAATTTTTTTTTTTTTTTTGTTCGAGAACGAAAACGAATTGCAAATATTCACTACGGGTTTAAACCGATTTTCCTTAATATTCTCCAGTTTATAATTTCATTAATACTCGTATTAACAGATTAAAACGATGAGGCAATAAAGATTTTAGTTTTTACATATATTAATTTTATATTTGTCTATATACAATCGAACTTCCATAACTCGAATATCTATAAGTTAAATTTTTCTATACCTCGAATTTTTCGAAAATTTTTGCATCAAGATTGCATTTTACATAAAAAATTGTTTCTATATCGCGAAAATCTCTACGTGAAATTTTTCTATAACTCAAAGTAAAATTTGGGATATTTAAAGACGCTGAAGTTCCTAAACTTTGTAATGTATATTTTCTCCGTATTGTGTATTTCGATACTTATATGCGATGATAGTTAATTCTTGCGTTAAAGCGAATCGGCTTAAATCGAACCGGCATATATTGAGTTATATTCGTATTTATGCGCTAGGCCAGCGATGGGAAACTTTTCTCCAGACGTCAAAAATTAATTTGAAATTTTGTAGATTCAAATCGCGAGTGAAATATATAATGTGTAAAATTTTGCCGCTTTAGCGTATAAATCTTTGTGGGGAAGCCCTGCTAATCTCGTTAACTCTATCTGAGCTAGCGGCCTTGTATTTGACTGGTATAATACAGGTATAATATGCAATAGTTGAATTCCATTTCGCTATTATTATCATACTAGCAGACTCTTGCCAACAACGTTGACAAACTGATATCGAATGAAAATGAATATAAGCAGGAATCAATTATTAAAATTTGCATGATTTTGCGTATACTAAACAAAAACTTTTCTTGATTATACCTAGGAAATCCTACAAATCTGCTTAATGCGTATCGTTTAAAATTTAGTATCGGACCGGACACGGTCCGCGGGCATTACATCAATTGACACAACACTCTTTAATCAAGCCAAGGTATGGATAATTATCGCTTCCGTAACAATTGCGAATATGAGTGCCCAGAAAAGAAAACTGAATACGCTATCATAATCGGCCAAAGTGAGATTGATAAGTGAAATTGACAAAGGTATAAAAAAGAAAAAGGAGATTGCCGCAGACTTTGGGAAAATAGGAAATAGTGTAACCAATGATTGCAAACGTTTCAAAACTTGTACCTATGAAGTCATCGATAGAGTTATTTGATTTCATGTAATCATATATGTATTTACTGCCAATAAGTTCACATCAAAGTGTTATTTTCATCCACTACTGTATTGCCCAGGGGAAGAAATTCACAATGTTATGGGTTCCATCACATCGCAACATCCCAGGAAATGAAAAAGCAGATGAAGCTGCCAAGGAGGACATACATCAAGAAATAACTCAAATGCCCACCTCAACATATGATGCCAAGAGTTTTTTCAAAAGAAAACTGCAAGAAGAATGGAACAACATCTGCCACAAAATCCAAAGTCCGCAAAAGTATACAACAAGACATGAACAAATAGTTCTAACAAGAATAAAAATTGGACATACACGACTCACTCATCAATACATTTTCGAGAACAAGACACCACCCATATGCCCCACCTGCAACACACAACTTACGGTGGAACACATACTTCTAGAATGTGCACAGTATACAGCACAAAGAATCAAACACAAACTTCCAACAGACGCATTACAAATTTCAACCAGTACATATGAAAAAAACATATTAAAATTTCTAGAAGATACAAACCTATTAGACAATATATAAAACTTCACATAATTCCTAATAGTTTAATTTTATTATAATAAATATTTATATATTATATTTGATTATGTAATTGATTATGTAATTATACTAAATTTATAAAACAGATATTCCGAGGTGCTAATAACCAAGCAGTTGAAGCACCACTAAATAAATATATTTTAAAAAAAAGAAAAAAAAAGTGTTATTTTACTCATTTTGTAGTTATTTCTATAACTCGAATTTTCTATATCTCGAATTTTTTCCGTGAACTATGATGATTCGACTTAGGGAAGTTTGACTGTACACTCATTATTACGTTTATGAGGAATTAAACGAAATTTTTAGTTTTGTAATTTGTAGAGAGTTCTGTGATTATTATTTATGTTTTATGTTGGTAGCAAACATCTAAATGTCAAAAGGAAAACTGACCTATTGGAAAAAATAAAATATATATAAACAAAAAAAGAAAAAAAAATGTAATATAATGTATTCAAATATGTATCTATTAACCAGAAAGTCCAGATTCGGAGTCGGAAATCGGGAGTCGGAGTTGGTTTTCAAAAATACCAATACAGGAGTCGAGAGTCGTTTAATTTTCTACTAACTCCCCACCCCTGGCTATTGCGTTTTTAAGGTCTTGTAGATTTGCGATTCAGAGACCTGTAATATAAAAAACTCTTCATTATAAAACCCTAGAGAGACCTATACTACCTATGTCAAAATATGAACACCGTCGAAAATTAATGAAAAAATTTTAATCAAATAAGATTTTGGATGATAAATTAGATATAATAGATATAATTAGATAGAAAAAAATATCGCACCGTGAAGGAAAACCATGTGACGACAAATATACAATTTTTATCTGTTGCACCATGTTAAAATTGGACGCCTAAGATGGATTGTATTCTAATTACGTAACGTTAAAATGACCTCGCTTACTCCTATTTAGTTTAGTGCTCTAAATACTGCGAATAGCTTTTTTTTCCGGAGTCTTACTGTAATTACCTTTAAGGCGAGGGTAAAAAACAAGGTATTATCTTTAGCGAGACAATCACATGACATGTAGGTAGCTCTTGAATTAAACGTAAATACAGATCTAATTAAACAACATTTAAATATTTATGAAGTGAAATTAAAGTGCGTGAAGCTTGATAGATATTTAACTGAAGAAGCCAGCAGCATTTTACGACGCCTCTGACAAGTACAGTCAACATAAGCAATAGGTACGTTCGGCAAGAGAGCAAAATCAAGCACTTAATTATTCCGTCGTTTAAATTAGCGCTAATAGAAACAGGAGTGTAGATCGTGACGGGCGACTAAAAGAATCTGCGAACGAGAAGTGAGAAGGCACTTTGTTGATGAATGACGTGACTTGTCCGTCCGTCCGCCGATTGCCTTATTGCTGATCGGAGGCACCGCGCGCTGTTAAAGACGGAGAACCACCCCCGCTGCCTCTTCCTCCGCTGACAATCAGCTCTCTCGCGCCTCCTTCTCTTCGCGCCGCTTCTACAAATCATAACTCGTGTAATATAATTATAATATTCGAAATGATTCCTGTATTCCCACTTTATAGGCAAGTACAGGGACTCGAGAACTAAAATGACTCACGCAAAAGTAAATTATACATTGAAAAGGCTTTAATATAATGAATTCATTCATATGCATGAGGCTGTGCTCACAGTGTAGAATGCTGGAGCAATATTTGGTGGCGTAATGAAATGAATTTATGCAGAGCTGTAATGCTTGAATATTTAGCATATACCCTTCATCCTTGCATAGTCCTCCTTCTACAAACCGAACGCCCTGTTTCACCTCCCCTCGACACCCGAATTCAGCACGGCCCCACGACTCGTCCGAACACAACCCCTTCACTCCTGGTCCGTTCTAGGACCATGTTCACTACACGATATTTCCCCCTTTTACCCTCGACGGACGAGTCCCTGTTCACCTCACCCGCGCGTCCGTACATCGATGACAACTCTCGCGCCAACCCTTTGTGCACGATTGTCTTTTATCAATAATTCTTTATCATCACAGTGACCGGTCGAAGAGTGACGTTCGAACAACTCTACGACTCACTGACATAGCTCCGCAGTCCGACTCTGAACACCATCAACATTGAATGATTACAGATATAGATATAAGTGTTAGTGTACAATATGTGTTACTGATATAAATCAGTAGATATCTATTCATAAACACACTGTCAATTTCCTTTAATATTTATATCAAACGATTAATTTTTTCCACGGTATCGAATTACTTTCCACCTCTGTTAACTAATAATTATAAGATTTTTTATGTTATTAATTGAAAACTGACAGCAATATATCTTGCCAATTAAAATGTTTGAAATACACGTGCAGTGAGTAAGCAATGCTGGCTGAAGAAGTATAAAATGTTTATTGCCAGTGGACTGATCGTTCGCGGACAACTAAGTTGCTTTATGACCCATACGGTTGACACCCGTTGTCGGGAAGCTCCAGTTTTACGTCCGCGGCACGGATTTCATGAAAGAGTCAAGTAAGAAAGAGACGGAACGCGGATTTGTAATTAAAATGAGACGGGAATATCGCCGGGCAAAAATAAGCATTCAGAATCTCCCTAAGTTAACAGAGAGTGGATTTTTCAACTATAGTTAATAGCCGCAAGTGTTGTAAATTTGTTAAATACATTCAAGAGCGGACCAATTGCTTTAATCAGTTCAGACTTTCACAGCGATGGTTTTTCTTTCCAGTTTTCGACTCCCTGAATCGAAAGATAGGGTTGAACTTGTCAACTCTCTTAACTAACTTTTCGATAGTAATGTTTTACGTGCAACTCAAATACAACTTTAAATTAGCTTTGTGAATAATTTTACCGCATTTTGTATGCAGTTTATGTTTGCTCATTATTTATTCAGAGAATATTTATAATTTTATATTTAAGAGATTTTGTGCCGAGTAGTCCGTTGTCAAATTGACTCGCAGAGTGTAAAAAAACCCTTGATCCCTGGTAATAATGTTCTCGCAATCCCTCTCTCTATGTTCGGAGAGCAGAGAGCGCGCCGCGGCCTATCGTTGAGACGTCGGAGCCGCGTCGCTCCTCGCTATATCCAGCCGCTGTCTTATCGCGTTCGAGTGGCCGGCATTTATTGCCTCACGTGGATTTGAATTTGACTTGAGAATCTTTATACGTCGTAGAGGCGAGTTACGAAGACTTCAATCAGCTTACTCATTGTGGACGGGGGTCGGCCGCCGGCGTTACCATAGCGACCATACATAATGATCTTCGACCATCTACGTATGTTCGTCCAGGTTGCCACATCAAATACCTCGAAACCGACGGGCCGAGTCCCGTGAGGGTGGGTCCGCTCACCGCTCGAGCAGCGCCCGTGTTCCGTGTGTGCTACGTGTATGTGCGGTGGTTTTTTATCCCGACATAGCCTCCTCGTCCGCGAGAATCCCCGCCGCCCACGCCTCTCTCGAGCGCCCTTCCGCACGTCAGGGCTCGACGGCTTCCACCCTCTCTCGTCGTATTATAATAATACCCGCAGTGCCGAGTCAATCGCTGGACGATTGTTCATCCTGGCAGATCGGTCCTGAACACCGGCGAACGAATAATTACACGTACTTTGCGAATTGCATCTCGAAATGTTGATTGGCCAGCACTAAACAGCATTACGTTTCATATAAAAATGGCGATTGTCGATTGGTTCTGGACAGATGACGTAGTCCGGTGAGAGAGAGGGGCGAGGGAACATACAGGTCTCTCGTTGTTGCAAGGGAGTTAAAAACGCGGTCTCACTCGGTGGGATGAGGCGAAGCGGCCGGCGGCCGGCGGCGAGGGAGAATGGAATTGGATGGAAATATCATTACATTGGAAAAGCCCCCTGCAAAGCCCCAGCACAGAAAAAAAACTGACCGTTCCGAAAGGGCAGAAAAATAGAGGGAATTTGACTGCGGAAAATAATAAAAATTGGGAGATGGACTTTGAATTATGTAGCAGGCCAAGTCGCAGCGAACGAAACGGAACAACGGTGAGTCGGAGGGTGAGAGGCAGCCGCGAACACTGAGTGTGCGGGGAGACGGGAACTCTTGAGGGTGGCGCGGCCTGCGAGGGATGTCGAAGCGCTTATCATCATACATATGCAACGCGTACATCTACATACGTGTACTAGCCGACGCGAGCGATATAAAAATACTGGCGTGGCCCTCACAATTCATCCGAGCGGCTCTTGATATCGCAATGCTTTTTCCATCATGCCAGAAATTAAATAATGTACCGCAGTCGAGACTCGACGGAAAATAAAGCAGCATTACTTTTAATGAACTCGGTAAATAATGAGGCACGTTTTTCAGATAACTGTGACAAGTATTCATAGCGGTGGCCATCATCATGACCGAGAGGAGGCAGACCTAGGTACTGGGTACCGGAGTCCGCACCCTTCGTCCCACTGCTCTGCCCATCACATGCATTATCTTATTATAATTGCAGAACCTATAAACTTCAATTAATGGCCCGAAATAAACATAAAGTAGACGTGGCATCAAAGTTTCACCGTGCCCTGACTTATGGGATCGTGTTGTCTGAGCCGGCCGAGACCACCGCTCCCTCGCGCCTCGCCGCAGACCTTGTGCACAGATCTGCACTGCTTCTTACGTTTCACAGACGGGACCCGTGCAGGTCGCGGTCGCAGCCGCAGCCGCTCTTCATTTAGCGCGGGCCGAGCCGTCCCACGCGCTCTAATCAATCTGGAGCGGATCTGTGGAGTCCACTACTCTTCAAGAACGATCTCTTTACAATTACGCTTGACCATTGCAGAGTGATACATGTGTCATGACTGAGATAGTTGCGGTGCACTGCCCTTATATGCGTGGGGAACTAGGAGACCTACAAATAAGACTGAGATACCGTGATGGAAAGCACTGACGGACAACTACACTGACTCGTGCTTTATGACGGAGATATGAAGTGAACAAGCGAGACTCGAGTGGCATGTGCGTGAAAGATAGACGGCAAGAAACGTGTATTAAGCAAATTAGTATCTATAATATTTCAGTAGCTATAGATCACTCACACAGTGGCCGGTTACCGCTCTCGTGTCGGATATTGATATATTTTATGGACGGAGTGCGTAAGCGTAACGCCGATACAAAAAGTACGACCGCCTGGAGAGCAATGTGTCAAAGCAATGGACGGATATTCTGAGGTGTTCCGGCCTAAATAATCAATAATTTTTTCGAACGTGTTTTGCGACAGTCACACATTTAACGAAGGATTACGCGAACATAAAAAACACACAGATATAAAAGATGGAACACGGAATAGATTACGATTGACAGTAATAACAGGTATAAATACGTTTCCTTCGATGGTCGAAAATAAAGCAAACAAACTGTATCGTATCAAGAAATGTTTCGCATATATCAGCACGTAACGCTAAGTCATTCTGTTTGCCATTTCGAACGCAGCCAATCTCGGAACTCGCCTACAAGGATTCGATGATAATTATGGCCTAGTCTTTCAATTCATCTAATTAGCTGTATCGTAGTCTGCTAGCCGGAAACCGGAATGATAAAGAATTAGGATCGGGCGTGGTTCGATAGCAATACATTACATTATGCGTATATACACCGCACTCATGCAAGCTCGTAAAGTAAGCCTACGGTCTCGCGACGACGAGAACACACACAGACACACAGACAGCCACAAGCAGGGACACTCGGTCGACAGGACACCATACATCTGTCCGATCTACAAACGGAACATTGGATTTACCATGTTAATTTAGACAATGACAATTCACTGATACCTAATTAATTGATTTTCAAGAAAACTTGACTAAACGTAAACGGCTTGTGTTTATTTCAATCTGATGTATTTATTTAATTTACTTCTCATTACTCGTTATGGTAATTTATTTAGAAAGGATGTAAGTATATGACTACAACAGATCGCATTTCAATTTATGGTATCCTGGCTATTTTACATTAGAAAACATGTCGCATTCTAGAAAATTCCATTTATTAATCAATATGATTTGAGGTTATAATTGCAAGAATAGCCCATCCCACAAAGAATTATAATATATCGACCAACAGACTAAGAGTCCAACAGAAGATGGATGAATGGTGGAATGAAGGTCCAATAGATGGATGAAAATGTGGCCTACCCCAGAAAAAAAAATTCTTCAATATGTTAATCTAAAATAATAGGCAGCACCCCCAATTTTCATCATGCGTTTTCTTTAACTACCTTATTAATACAATCGGTGATAATAGTGAAAGCATGACACTTACACACTCTTTTACTTTGCCCTCTTTTTTTGTAATCACTTCGGTTATTCTTTAGTAGAATTCTAGTAGATTTTATTGCCACTTTTGGTCGAAAACGATTCTCCACTGTTGGCAAAACTGACAGCAATATAGAAGATTTTTGTGACAATCAATATTAATTCCAACTGATAGTGTTCTTGAAGTGAAAGAGAGTGTTGAGTTTTGCAATACCTTGCTACAAGAACAATTTATGCATCAAGTAGTATCCAATATTTGGCATGTGACCCACAACTTGAAAGCCTTCATATTGTTATCCCAATCATTATTTTAACTTATCCATTTTATTTTGTTGAAGAGATAATATCAAAACAAATAACTCTTTAATTAAGTACATCTATCAGAACGTTATTGAGTGAAACCGATCCATAAAGAAAATGATATGTATCTTTAGGTTTAATTATCGAGGAAACAATATGAAAAATGGTCCGTGCATCATCGACTTTATCGTTGATTTTAATCTCTGAGATCGCAATCGTTAGCAATGGAACACGAACGTGAAGAATAAATCGCGTAAAGAATATTCGTTAATACGGACAAGACATTAATGGGCCATTGGGTAGAATATTTTACTTTTTAAATCTACTTGATTATAATTTAGCTCACCGGGTTTTTTTTATAAGCGACTAAGAACAACAGTATAACAACTGAGCTTAACAAATGCGACAGCGGTTTCGAATCGTTCAGATCGTTCCACCAGTGTGGGCTTGCATCATTCTCTCCTGATTGGAACCGTAGGAAATATATCAACAACATTTATGTGAATCGAACTGTTACACAGATTCAGTATTATTCAGGGTAGGCGAAAGATAGGCGAACAATGTATTTTGGCCGTTCTTTTAGTTGGTTAGTTAACATTTTTGCAGCATAGCGACAGCAACGATTCGATAATTTCAGGTTGATGGTAAAAAAAATTCCAAAAATGCGAAAAAAAATTGTATGGGTTCACTTCATACATCTTATTTTTGATGCAACAATCGGATAACAAATTTTCCTAGGGCTACAGGTTAGACTACCAGATAAAATATTTACTGCTTTTGTCTACCAGCCTGAGAACATAACAAACAAATAAATTTCAATCCACTTACAATAAAAGAAATCCTACATGGGCAAACATAAATAAATTAGAATAAAAACCTACTCGAATTTACGAATAGACACAAGACATAAAGGGGCCAATAACCATCAAATATAACAGCGGTTCCCAAAGTGTGCGCCGTGGCGTCCTGAGGCGCTATGGCTGGGCTACAGGTGCGCCGCGAAAACGTTCCAATATTCCTCCAACTACGTTAGTTATACCAATATTATGACTTGGGACGCCACGGAAAATTTCTGATACCTTCAGCGCCGGGAACCGAAAAAGTTTGAGAACCACTGATATGTAACACAAATTAGGATAAATAATCTATTAAAATAAGG
Source organism: Liopterus haemorrhoidalis (assembly GCA_963971575.1). NCBI lineage: Eukaryota > Metazoa > Arthropoda > Insecta > Coleoptera > Dytiscidae > Liopterus > Liopterus haemorrhoidalis. The sequence goes on along the minus strand of OZ020612.1, from coordinate 43,542,241 downwards.
TGCAAGACTTCAAACAAAAAGCAAAGTTCAATTCCCTTAGAAAGAGTATCAGCTTGTCTAACCATCGAAAATCGTGCAATTAAACGGTGCGCTCTCAAGATCCCAGAAAATAATGCACGGGATACCACAGGGTTCCGTTATAGGCCCTATTCCATTCTTGCTAAACCTTTCTATACGACCTAAAAAAATATCAGTAAAAAACCCTAATAAAACTTGCTTTTTACAAGCCTATTGGTGGATACTTGTCAGTATGTTCAAAAATTCAGTAATAATCAATTTCTCATATCCGAAGAAATTACATAAAATAAAACTGCTTATTAAGAATGGAGCAAGCCTGTGGCATGTATCTGCTGTTTGACAGCTAAGCAAGGGCACGGGCTTCTTGATGGCATGGACTCCAAAGGCACTTGATTTGCACTCCTGCTAATATCAACTAATTTGTGTAAACGTATTTATACAAATTACAGGTTCTACTTAGCCGTTCGCAACCGACTATAAACTGTAGGTGTCTTTCTGTGTACGCTAAAAGATGGACGTAATACTGACCATATTACTCCAATGTACATAGACTGAAAACATATTCATGAAACATGAAAACGGGAGACCTAGGCTTAACTCGGGCTGTCGCGCCAGTGATGATGATGATTAAGAATGGAATGGCTGGTCTCTGTAGTGCAGAGGTACCTACCTACCCAAGGTTCCGCGTTTAAACCTCGGCTAGAACATGCACATTGATATTCATTCTTACTACCTCTTCCTCATTAAATTAAAACATGTAGATGTAGAGTTGGTCGTGGCCATAAATAGTGTGAAGGGGGCTGTACGGATTTCACAAATAAAAATCAAAATTTAATATTCGCCAACGGGAATATTCGCCAACTGGCCCAGCGCGTTGAAGGACGCAGTTATGACTAGTAAAAACAGTCTGAATTGTGAGGTAGCTCGTTCAAGTCCCCGTTGGTGATATTATTCGGGCGAGAATTATATGTTAACATTACTCCCATTTTGATAATAATTCACCCCTCATCCAGGTGTAGGAGCTTAGAGCTCGCCCTCCTGGCATCGGCGATTAGACTCGTTGCAGAAATAGGCCGATATAAAATAAATATAATTTTAAAAAAAGAATTGAAAATTTATTAGCTGATTACAAAGTTTTATAAAAATATACCTGATCTAGTAAAATAGGGTGATTGTTCTGTGGTTAAAATTTAAAAAAAAAAAAACAAAAACAAAAAGCAACAACCTAATCGTTAAATGCGAATGTCCTATAAAAAAATTGATTAATTTATAAAAGTTGTTAAATTAAAATTTACAAAATTGTAACCTCAATTCTAGCATTCCAAGTGATATAACGTAATATTCAATATTGTAAAGTAGAGATACTAAATAACAAGTAAAATTTATTTTCTCAATCTGCAATTAATATATCGTTTCAATTCTTTTGGCCGCTAAGTAAGTTTATAAATATATTCGTAATAAATGTCTTTGCGATGATTAAAGTTGGTAAGCACATTAATTTGGTGGAAGCTGGGGAGGCGTGCCAGAACAGAAGCGAATGGTGTAAGATTGTGAATATGAGAAATGATGTATGGACATTGGACCAACCCAGTCCTTTGAAGAAGGCGTGAAGAGCTCAACGAACTACTTATAAATTATATTATTGTCTCATTCAAAACATATGAAATTTACTTCACTTGTCACAGTTTAATAAATGTGTTTAAAGACGATTCTCTTAAAACGATTATGACCAAAAGAGATATTTGAGTATAAAGCTGCGTTCAGAACTTTTAAATTAGTCGACTCTAGACTATGACCTATGCACTGTTGATTGTCATATGATAACGCGAGCAACCGTTCAGAGTAGGGTTTCCAATTATCCGACATTAATGAATATCCGAATATCGAATACAGAAAATTCAAAATATTCGGATATATCCGGATATCTGGACAACAAATAAGAAATTGGAGATAGATTCAATCCAATATTCATGGTGTTTTATAACTCATTTATTTAATTTAATTTAAGTATTTTAATTATATACATTAATAATTCAGAAATTACAAAAAAAAATTATATAATTAAATTTATTTCATTTTTAAAAATGCGTATTTAAAAAAAAATATTGCATTGAAAGTTTCAAAATTCAAGCGAGCTCTAATTTTTGTCCTAGTCAGGCCTGCAATTGAAAAAACGCGCTGTTGCAGTAGATGTTGGTTTTATGGTAAGAAGTGCGTTAAATAATATATTTAAATTATCTGTCCTTGTTTTTGTGTTTGTTAAAATCATGAAATCTTTTTTCAACAATGTAGTAATAACGTTGCTCTGCCCTTCGACATGGGTAATTGAAGAAATTGCCGCTTTCAGTTGTTGCTGTAGAGAAATTGCAGCGCTTTGACTATTGTAAATTAAAAAAATTGTTGAAAATAAAATATTTTGTTTATTCAAAAAATATCCGAATTATCGGATATTCAATGAAAATTATCCGGATTATCGAATAGTCCAAATTGGTCGGATAATCCGGATATTCGGATATTCGGATTGAAAACCTTAGTTCAGAACTCTGAATTTAATACGTTATACGTTGTCGATTATCGATAGTTTTCCAAACTTTGCAGTTAATGCGTTATTTTAATGAGACAGACATATAAACACACATTGACTACCTCAGTCTACATCGTATAGAATGTTTACATTTTATGCCTTTACATAACCTAACAAATTTTCAACGCGCCGATTACAACAAATCTCGCCCAAAATTACAAAGACGAACAGTAAAAATGATCAATTTAGGTAATTAGGTTAGGTTTAGTTAGTAAAAATCTAGGATTGCAGATTTAGTAAAACGATAATAGATAATAAACCTATTACGAAGGGATTTTCACTGGCAAAACTAATGTGTGTATGAACTTAAAGACGCAAAGATGTCGCAATATTCGTAACGCACTTTTCCACGGCTGTAAGTGCTGTCTTAAACGTTAAAATTATCTACTTATCTACAACGCACAGCGAACAGTCAACTAATTTAAGAGCTCCGCGTGCAACTTAACGGGGTGACGGCCCCGGGTGCACAAAGGAAAGGGGCGCTGACGGCGCCGAAATTTTTATCAAAATAAAAATATCGTAATATTCGTAATTATGATTGTAGTAAAGGCAAGAAAATCACTTTAGGTTTAGGACAAAATGTAGCGGACAAAATGTCGCGAGAACAAAATGTAGTTGGACAAAATATAGCGGACAAAAGGTCACGAGGACAAAATGTAGTCGGATAAAATGTAGCGCACAAAATGGTGCGGACAAGATGTTGCTGGAAAAACTGTCGCAACAAATTTTCTTATCAAAAAAACACTGCATAGATGATGGAACAAATACATGGTCAAATGGGTTTCATAAAATTTACCTAATTTAAACTCTAAAATGTAAAAGATTTTTTATGGTGTCCAAATTTTGAATGTGTACGGCTAGTATTAATTTTATCTATCTATATTATAGCCAATTCCGATGTCCTCTGTTCTTGAGCTAGAAATCTGAAATTTTTTATACAGATAGGCCTTAGGCCAAAAGGGTGCAGGAATATGTTTTTGTACCAAAATTATGAAGGAGGGCGCAAGAGGGTGGTTTTTACTACCCTAACCTAACGTTGATTTTTAGCAAATTTGGACAAAATATATTTAAATAAAATAAAATTAATACTAGCCGTTTACATTAAAAATTTGAACAAAATAAAAAATCTATTACGTTTTTTAATTTAAATTAGGTAAATTTTATGAAACTCATTTGACCATGTATTTGTTCCATCACATATGCAGCGATTTTTTGATACGACAATTTGTTGCGATATTTTGTCCGGCACATTTTGTCCGCACCATTTTGTCCGGCTACATTTTGTCCTCGCGACATTTTTTCCTCTACATTTTGTGTTGTTTTTGCTCGTTTAGCATTATTTACAATCTTCAATGAGTCAGGAACGGCTTACGAATTTGGCGCTAATTTCGATAAAAATGTCAATAGCAAAAGGTTTAAATTACGAAGATTTAATTAACAAATTTGCTCAGTTGAAAGCTTGAAAAGTGAAGTTATGATATTTGATGGGCATATATACCTGTATTTTTTCATTCTTTTTAATTTTCATTGTTGGTAATAGTTAACCTTGCTTGTGATTTTTTAAAGTTTTTTTTTTTATGATGAATAAATAACTGATAGAAAATTTGTAATTTTTGTCATTATTAACCTTGCTGTATTTTAGTTTAGTTTTTAGTTTTTTTAGAAGTTTTTTATGATGAAAAAATATCTAATAAAAAATGTTTTGTTTTTTCTTTTCTTTTGTAGGTGGCGCAAATTATAATTTTGGCCCCTAGCGTAAGTTTTCCTTACTGCGGCACTAGTTACTGGCGCCTGGAAGCGCTAAATATCTTGCGCCGACAAGCGCGAATAAATATCGTCTTACCGTCAAATTTACCCAAGCTACTACAGGAAAATTCATTATAAATCAAGGCAGTTTTTGATAAAGAAATTTCGGTTGTACCCGGGCACATAGAACCCTTGTTGGTACTTGTCGGCGCTAACAACATGCGTCGATATATAACCGGATTAATTTGAATACTATTTATCAGCTTAGATGATGTTTTGTTGATTTTTTTGTTAGTAATAAAATTACTTACATTTATAATTACTTATCGACAGAATATATTTTTTTATTACGTTATTAAGAGTTGCTGTGGCTCCGTGGTAAGACGGTAGTCTACAGAGCACACGGATCCGGGTTAGAGACCCTCCACCTCCTTCGGATTTTTATCTTTCGAAAAAGTCAGCTCTGGGGCCGACTCAACCTCAAGTACTTCATTCTTAAAAAGAGAACCTGTTTATACAGGGATAATAGTACCGGTCGAAACGTCACACTGACCACGTGGCTTTCATATCTATGGCCGGCGGTCTAGAAACGGAGAACTTACTTTATCTGCCCCATATACGCCTATCTAGGTGTTGGGATCCTATTATTTTATTATTTTATTTATTTATTTCGTTATTAATTTGCCTTCCAGCGTATGGTTTGTATGGTTGCAAGATTTAGTAGATATATTACACCCCAAGCAACTACAGGAACAATCATTATACATCATGACTATTTTTAATGAAGAAATTTCGGAAAACAGGCGCCGATAATATTGTTTCTACGTGTCCTATAACCGGTGTCGACAAGTGCCGACAATAGGCCTATATAGGCGTCTGTTTATGAACGCCGGAAACAATCTTTCTAAGTGTTTGTAAATTATTTGAGCTCAAAATCACGGAAGTTATCTTGTATTGAAGAAAACTTCCCCTTTTTCGAAGTTAATTATTTCGAACAGAAGAACAAAGAGGTTCACCACCACTGGTACAGAAGATATCTGGAGAAACATTTAACATTATTATTATTATTACATCGGCCTTTATTTCTGCAACGAGGCTAATCGCCGATGCCAGGGGGCGAGCTCCTACACCTGGATGAGTGGTGAAATTATTCTCGCCCGAATAATATCACCAACGAAGCAGGCTCGAACCACAGACCGGACAATCGTACTGGGTTCCCACCAGTACAAACCGCACGACTAAGTGCGCTCGGCCACCATGTTGGCAGAAACATTTAACAGATCAAGATGCATTTGATGGTTAAAAGTGATTCCGGATGACAATATCCAAGAAAATACTAGTCAACTATAAATTCATTATTAATAATACTTTTAAATTAATACAATTTATTAGAAAAAGAAAAAGTATCACCTCCACTAAAATATTATTTCCATCACGATAATCTGTAATTTGAGCTTTCCCAATTGGATACTTAAAATAATGAACGAATTAATGAAAATACTAATATAGCGTGATATAATCAAAAATAGTTATTTTAAAATAAGTTTTAAAGTAATAATAAATATTTAAGTATCACTAAAGCAACAAAGATAGATATTGAAATACAAAATGAGGTCACAAATAATGCTACTAAATTTTCAATACGATCATAAACAATGTCGTTATACATATTAAATTTTAAAAAATATTTATTTTTTAGCCGATTTATTATATTTCAAAGCTTTATGTAATATTACAGAGCTCATTTTTTATTTTTTATAAAATTATTTTGTTTTTATTACATATTTTTTTAGTTCAATGTATTTAATCCAAGCAGTTTCAATGCATTGTTATCGATGCTGTGTGCGGACGTATTTACGTGCAGTCGAAATGGGTTACCGATGTTGCTAAGGGTATCTTGGATAAATGGATTGAGTAACAACAAAACTATGGAGAGCATGAAGAAGAATCACAAGAAACAAGTCGGTTAAAACTCTTAGAGCATCTTGGCTATGCAACCTAACAGAATTATTCGACCTGTCAAAGCATCTATAATATAATATCCCAACCTGTGTCCCTGGCTGTCTGGGTGCGTGGAAATCTAAAACAATTGAAGCGAGGTTCTTATTATATAGTAGTATTAATTTATGTATTGGACAGTAGTGTGCTGTGAATTTTAGTTTTCAGTGTTGACAATAAATTAGTAAAAATGACAGTTGTGTTTTTCATTAAAAAAACAATTCACAATTACCAGGTCTACAAGTATGAAATGCGGATTTTTTTTTTTTAAATAAAACACATAAAACTCAAAAGAACAGTAAAAGTTTATTTATTCAAAGTATGCTCCATTAGAAGTTATACATTTTTCCCATCTTTCAGGCAATTTGTGAATACCTCGCAAGTAGAACTCTTCCCCTTTCCCCGCAAACCATTCAGCTAGCCATTCTTTCACATTTTCATATGAAAAAAAGTGCTGCTCGGCAAGTGCGTGATCCATCGATGCGAACAAGTGGTAATCTGAAGGGGCCAAGTCTGGTGAGTAAGCGGCATGGGGTAGCACTTCCCACTTGAGTGCCTCCAATGTGTTGCAAACTGCTTTTGCCTTATGTGATGAAGCGATATCGCGAAGAAAGATTACCTTGTGCTGTCTTCTTTCGTATTCTGGTCGTTTTATGAGCAGCGAATGGTTCAATTCGATCAGTTGTTGTTGGTAGCGTTGGGTATTAACTGTTTCACCAGGTTTTAGCAATTCATAATAGACCACACCCTTTTGGTCCCACCAGTTGATGTGGATGGTGAGCCTGGGTTCACCCATGATTTTTTGCGTTTGGGATTTTCAAAATAAATCCATTTTTCATCGCCAGTAATGATACGATGCAAAAAAGACTTTCTTTTGTATCGTGCAAGCAAAATTTCACAAGTGTTTTTGCGTTTTTCCATCTGTCTCTCATTCAATGCATGTGGAACCCATCTGCCGACTTTCTGGATCTTACCCATCTCTCGTAGGCGATTGGAAATAGCTTGTTGACTAACGCCTAACTGCTCTGCTAGTTGTTTTTGTGATTGACTATCGTCTTTCTGTAGCAATGTTTCCAATTTTGTATCTTCATATTTTTTTGGAGGTTTTCCATGTTCTTTGTCTGTAAGATCAAAGTCACCACTTTTGAAACGCCGAAACCATCGTTCACACGTATCTTGCGATGGAGCATATTCACCATAAGCTTCTCGAAGCAGTCGGTATGTTTCAGCAGCAGTTTTTTTCAAATGAAAACAAAACAGTATTACTGTCCGCGAATGCTCTTTATTTGGCACAAACTTTTGACTTTTTTAACACAGTAAAACAAAACTATATGATCACTTTTCAAATTATAACCTATACGCATTTGACACTTAATGATAACTTCACAAATCGCCATATGTGTTGAAACTTTGAACTATACACACTGTTTGCGAGGCAAGTTTGAAGAAAATCCGCATTTCATACTTGTAGACCTAGTATTAATTTAGTTGTGAAATACCCGCATCGATTTTTTTACGAAACAAAACACAGAAAAACGTTATCCTTCCGTGATATTCGACATTTTTGATTAAAATTATTATTAGCAGAAAAATTATTATTTTTAAAAATATTTGGATTTGATGAAAGTAAGTAAGAAAAATGTGACTTTTTTTCTTTATTATTATTTTTTCAATGCTTTATTATTTTTTTATTTCTACGCAGTGCCGGCTGTGGGTTTTGCGGGGCCTTGAGAAAATAATGCATTTGGTGTCAAAAACTTGCCCTAGCTACTAATAATTGTTAAAACTATCCACTTATAAGCGCGGGGCTTCGGGAAAAATCTCCGAAGTCCCTACCTCTGAGCCGGCCCAGTTTCTACGATTTCTAGGACCAGATTTACAATACTCTACTGCAAACTATACAGATGGCAGCACATAACGACTACACTAAAGAGGTATCAGTGGCTCTAAAACAATGGTTTCTGTTTATTTATCGCATTAAAATATCATTTACCTTTTAGTTTAGCTTAGATTCACTTTAAAAGCACTATCTTAGGTTATGGTTGATAACTGTTTATTTTTATTTTTTTATAAACCACCTAAAAATAAATTGTGTTTTAAAAGTTCTGCACAGTCCCACCTGTTTAGAATCTCTGTATATTGAACAAATGACGTGTGTGTGACGCATGTGCAGTGTTCAGTGGTATATTGTATATCTACCCCCAAATGTGAACGCAATATATTAAAGCGGGCAAACAATTAAATTTTACTGTGCAATAGTTTCTCACGATTTATTTCAAACTGATTTGAGATATAGTGTAAGTACGCTTTATTCCGTGTGTGTATTTTTTCATGTGTGCTTTTTTCCGTGTGCGTATTAATCCGTGTGCGTTTTTTCCGTGTGCATATTTTTATATTATACTACTATAAGAAAATGGAAAATTAATTTTAATAAATATATTTTAAATTTAACGTCTCAAATCATTTTTAGTTTTAACATTATAAATAAAATGCACTGAGTGAAAACTAATCGTTTTCCCATCTTAAAAAGTTAATGAATAAATAATTCGGAATAATACTCATTATTTGTCTAGTTTTTAATAATACGCGAAGAGTTGATTCAATTTGAATTGGATGAAGTTAGACGTATGGATAGAGAAAGAAGTCTGAGGTGTCGAGCAAATTCCACATTAAGGTAATGATTTGTTTGCCAACACAGTTGGCAATGGGTCCACTAGTATTTAATAATTCCCTATGTCTGTTGTTTTCCGTGTATATTCAGAACAATTCGTTTGTGCTACGAGTACTAAAATAATTAAGCAACGGTGAGCCAGTGACTTATATTATCATTTAAAATAATAAAATATTACTTATACATTTTTTTTTTAATTGGATGAACATTTAGGGAATTACAAGGGGAATACCTAGACTAAAATTTTTTTATCTCATAATTTTTTTTTTACCTCAAAATTGTATATAATATATGTGCGTAGAATTTGTAAAAATGGAATAACGATTATTTTCTATTCAGTAATGCAGTTAATAAGATGAATATTTGGGAGACTGTGGTGTCACTACCTATATTTAAACTTACTCACTACCTCATTTATTATCTTATCTAATTATTATTTCTTAATTTCTTATTTTCTTATTATATTATAAAGCAGGCTGTTTTAAGCAGCTAATATGTTTGTATTTTCGGTGTAATATCAGTAACTATCGAACCGATTTGAAAAATTCTTTCAGTGCTGAATAACTTATACCTTCCAGAAGTTACCAAATTATTATTAATATTATTATTTTGGGTCTGTCAGATCTTGACAAGCGTCCACTAATCGCAAACTTCAGTAACCTTTTGAGACACGTCATGCTAGAGACAAGTGAAGCTAAATATACACGGCTGCATCCCAAATCCTGGCGGTACGCAGACGCGGAAATTACGCCAGATCCAATGCCCGTACAATGCGAAACGATTGGAGCAAAACTGTTTTCTGCATTCTGCAGATCAAGGTGGCAGAAGATACATAGGAGGGAATGGATTCGACTTACATTAGGAGACTTTCATACCACCCAGAACACCATCTATCAGGACTACTAGCTTAACTTTATACCCTGGATACAGCTCGGACAAGAGATCCATATACTTAGACCTCTTTTCCCTCCTTCTTGAGATAGATATTCTTCTCAGCAGGACTTGGAAATTCGATCATAAACATCTGTTTGGTCATTATATCCAGGAGAGTTCTTCTGTACAGCTTAATGGCTATCAGTAACCTCGAGGTTGGGAAGGAGTTATGCCAATAAATACGGCACTTGGAATTTTCCATCACAGAATCTATGTCAGAAGGAATGTATGATATAATTTGTAATTAGTCAATACCATAGCATATCTAAGATGGTAGTAGAGCACGCTAAGAGCAGCATTGTCAGAGACGCGTAGCTCAACGCTGTAAGTGATGGACACGCAGACAGAATGTGCATAACAAGGTAATATATAGTTGTGACCTACTTATAGACCATTCAAACGTTTAAATGCAGTATTGCTCATAGGAAATAGGAGCGGTGTTGCTACATGTTGTAAAACTGTCAAATATGTCAATGAACCCAAAATATAATACGTCATTTTATATTCTTTTGTTGACAGTTTATTCAATTTAAATGGAATAAGTATCAAGGAAAAAGTAACAACCATTTGTATTGCGTTTTCAACGATCAGCCCGTTTTACAGCTGGCAACCTCGTCAGGGAAGTAAAGGATAGTGTTATCAGGAGAACCCATTAGAGAGAAAGAGCTACTTGTTTGTACTGCATTCTAACGTTTGAACGGACAAAAGTTACCAAGGTGAGTTATTTGTAGAATTAGATGAATTTTAAAATGATATACAGTCCTAAATTTTGTTGTAATTATAACTAATTCTTATTCTATCCTCTTAAAAAAAGTTGTCCAAGAAGTAGAATATAATGATCCCCGTTTAAATTATTCATTTTGTGTATTTTAAATTTGAAAAAAGTTTCTTTAATGATGTTCGATGCTGGATAGACAATTGATTCGAATTATTTACAACCATGTTAAAAGGATCTGAGACGATTTAATACAGATGTCAAATTAAATCTGTATTTATTATGTCTGCATTAACGACAAATAAAGATGCATATTATAACTCAGAGAACAGGTCGGAGCCAGAACGGAGAGACTAAACCCAGTTTATTGGGCTAAGCGAATATCTGTGTAATGAGGACCACCTAAATGATCATTAGTAGACCTGGCTGATCTAATGGCGAGAATTATCGCCACGTTCAGGAGGGATCGTGTGTGAATATATGCCATAGAGGTAACCATATTTGCACAAGGGATATCCTATTAAAACAATGCATTATTGGAAGCATTTGGCTGTATTACTAACACCAAGATATGCCTATCTATTAATCACCAATTAATTGATTTTTATTAAAATTCCAAACTTCTTTATCATTGAAGTGATTTTACAATAGTTTCTCAGCTATGCAAAAAAGAACTTGAGATTTTTTCGAGGCAATTTTTTTTGGTTTTGTATGTAACTTACAAAGACCTGAAATGTGTGTAAATTCATACCATATCAATTTTTTAATATTTAAGAAAGTTATGTGTTGGCCAGTGGTTACATTACAATTATTTTTAACTACATCACAATCTGAATGCTCAGAATGTGAGGGTAGAGCTGTTTTGGATACCGGGACATGTTGGTATTAAAGGCAACAAAGCGGCAGATGCATCTGCCGCCTCCCACAGACCTTTGATTGATGTGAGTTTCATTTTTCCAGATGACGCAAAGAGTCATCTGAAACACCTGGTTTTAGACATGTGGCAACATGAGTGGAGCCGCACACAGAACGTTAAGTTGCGACAGATTAAGGGAGACGTTAAACCATGGGGTTCTTCCTGCAGGATTAACCGCAGGGAGGAAACCGTCATCACACGCTTTCGTATAGGTCACTGTTGGTGGACCCATGGACACCTCCTTCGAGGTGAAGAGTCCCCTGTCTGTGAGACGTGTAACACAGATTTGTCTGTGTTACACATTTTAACTGAATGTGTACAGTTCGAGGATATCAGGGAGAGGCTAGGCCTGTGCTATGACCTGTCAGTTGCTTTAGGTGACGACAGAGTACTCATGGACAGGCTGATACTCTTCCTGAGAGAATCGAACTTATTGTTTTATGTGTGAAGTCTTGCACCTTATTTTAATGTGTTCTATTTCTTAACTGTGATATTCGATGGTAATTGGCCCCTTTACAGCCTCTTGCCATCACCCTGAGTCGAATTTTCGAATAGACTTTTTATCTCATTTATTTGTGTTTGTCTGTGCAAGATTTCTTTTATTGAGTATGTGTAAATTTATTGATTTTATCTATTTATTAATTGTTTAATTTATTGTTTTTGATATGTAGTGTGGTCATTTAGATGGGCTGTGTTAGGCGCAAATAGCCTTTGTTGCTGTGCGCCAAAAATTTTAACTAACTAACTAACAATTATTTTTTTACCTTCTACTGATGAAGGACTATAATGAAGAATGTGCTATGTACAGTTAGGATTGAAAACGAAACATCAACAAGTTTCGAAACACAAATCGGGTTGCGACAGGGAAATGCGCTTTCATGCCTTCAATTTAACATTGCCTTAGAGAAGGTAATTCGTTCCTCAAAAATTGACAACAAAGGGACAGTTTTCAAAAAAGCTTCCCAACTGCTAGCATATGCTGATGATGTTGATATCATATGCAGGGACAAGAATGAGTTAAGTACAGCTTTCCTAGCACTGGGACACGCACACATAAGATGGGTCTGACAGTCTATGAAGATAAAACTAAATATATGATTGTTTCTAACAAAGCTATACGCCAACATGAACGAAACATCTCCATAGGTAGATATAATATTGAGGCTGTCGATGAATTGAGGGGGCTAGAAGTAAAAGGATTTAAGCGCATATTTTAAAGTTTCGGGAAAATTAGCTTCAAAGTTAATTGCTCTAGGAAAATTTTTTAGTTTTAAGATAAATAAAACAGCGATCTTTCTCCATCTTAATGTGGTATCCATCAGTATTGTTCTTAGGATCTTGCAGTAAAATGATTCAAGCCTACTTAAATCGTTTTACCAATAACTAAAATAGCAATTTATTTTTTCAAGTTTTTTTTTCAAGTTCGACAGTAAAGCGACAGTAAAGCGAATTCTGTTGAAATCGTTTTACTATCTAATAATAATAATGTTTAACTGACGAAATATATACTTAGCTAAAATTTAGAAAAAATTGCACTTGAATCATTTTACTTCTAACCCCCTCAATTTGACTATCTTGGAGCACAGATGACTTCCAACAACAATACCACCAGTGAAATCAGAAGTCGCATAATACTTGTTCAAAAAAGCTATTATGGTCTTATTAGACACTTTAGATCTAAAAGACTTTCCTACAGATCAAAGTGTCTTATATACAAGACATTAATAAGACCTATACTAGTATATGCCTCTGAGATATGGACACCATCACAATATGACATAAACATCCTGGGCTCATTTGAGCGTAAAATCCTCCGCAAGATCTTTGGCCCCGTCCAAGAAGACCAGCTATGGAGAAGTCGTTATAACTTTGAACTTTATGAGGTCTTTAACGACGAAAATATTGTTCAACACATAAAGATTGGACGGCTTCAGTGGTTTAGGCACGTCATGAGGATGAGCACGAACAGAACTGCGAAGCGCATACTAGATGTTCAACCGGTAGGAAAGAGAAAAGTAGGGAGACCTAGAGTACGTTGGCAAGGCGGTGTTGAGCAGGACATCAGAGTCCTGAGAATTCAGAATTGGTGGAAGGTCGTACAGGATAGGACAGAATGGCGACGTATCTTACGGGATGCCAATGCTCAGCTTGGGCTGTAGAGCCAATGATGATGATGATGATGACTGATGAAGGCTGCTTAGTAGTCGAAATGTGCATTTAGTATTATACATTCAATATTGAAGGAAATTTTCAGTGTCATCATTAAATATCTAGTTTAACTTTCAAACCACAAATTAATATTTATTAAGTAAAATTCCTTTGCATAAATTGATAATAGTACCTTAACTTAAAAAGTTAAAAAGGTTTAAAGGTATTTTTTATTTGATAACCTTTTTAACACCCGAGAGACGCGTTTTCTACCTACCTAACTTCAAAATAAAACCTGATGCGTAAATAATCTTCCACCTAATCTGTTTCACCCTTTATTCACAACCCTCATTATGTGAAATGTTACATATTTTTAGTAGGAAATCATCAGATTTCAGTTCCAAAAATAGAAGTTGAAAATTTTCGTAAGGGTAGTAAAATGTAATTACTTTTACAAGGGAGATCTCATTAAAATATGTAAATACAATTCAGAGAATTCTTCGTAAAGAATCAAGGAAACTTTACGATTTTGAATTAAAATGAACTGCTAAATTATTTGATTTTACCCTCTCTGCCCTAACTAACAAGGAATGGGATGAAATTAAGATATAATTTTTGCATTTTTTATCTCCTAAAATTCCTAATTACGAAATGGCATATTAATGAATTTAAACAGAGCAGTTTCAAATCTCTATTCTCATTCTTAAATATAACTTTCGGGCAACCATATCAAAAACAGTTCTTTTTGTCATCTAGTACAGTGTTTCTCAACAGGTGGTCCGGTGGTCCGTAGAAAATTTTTGGTGATCACGAAAATTTTTGTATGAGTTTTTTGCAGTTCTTTTTTTCTTTTCTTTTTTTACGCACATTTTTAATGTAAATAATGTATATTTTGTTTATTTTCTGTAAACTTTTTTTGTTTTTCTACAAATAAAATAAATGTATTTAGTAGTATAATCCGTCTCAATTTGTAATACGAAACTAGATCTAGTTACTTTGGTGACTGTTGTGGTGTAAACAGACTTTGGCGTATCCGTGTGAACCAATACTATGATAATATTATAAATGTATTGTCAATATACAACATAAAAAATGAACATTCCCTGTTAGTTACGAATTACAAAATGAGATAGATAATACATTAAATATATTTGTTTTGTTGCAAAAAATAAACCAACAATTATTATTTGTGGTCCGCGGTAGAAAATTATATATTTTATTGGTCCCCGGTGTGTTTTTGGTTGAGAAACACTGATCTAGTACTAACCAATTTTTCGATCTAGACCAGAGGTTCTTAAACTTATGTAGTCCGCGGACCCCCTTTTGAACAACATTTTTTTTGCGGACCCCATCCCAACCCTAGGTATTTTATGTCGTTCTTGAGACTTAATTTCTGGCTCAATATGCTCATAGGCACTACGTTATAATAAATATTGGTAAAAATGTATCGCTGGTTATTTTAATAAATGGTCTTGCGCATTTGTAGACATGAACATTTTTATTAGCATATAGAATATCAAACATAAAATTAATAAAAATTGTAGTAAAAAGAATTAAAAAAAGGTAAAAATTATAATACGTTAAACTCATGCAAACATTTCTTGGTCAAATATTAGACAAAATAGATCTTATTATAATATGTTTTCTGTAAATAATTTGCAGTTGAATAAAAATAATTAAATTTTTACTAATTATTGTTTAGTTATGTCAATAAGTAGTTAGATAACAACAAATACAAAAAGTCTTGACCATGTAGGATTTACATTAAATAAATTAATTGAATAAAAGCGAAAAGTTGGGGGATGTAAAGTTAATGTCAACATTGTTTCGCGAACCCCCAGGGGTCCGCGGACCACAATTTAAGAACCGCTGATCAAGACCATTCGCTTATTTTTTTGGCAGCTAGATGCTTAATTTCTTAAGTTACAAGATCTCCATGGTTACATGGAAACAACCGAAGAACATCAGCGTCTTTGTTAGCTGATGCCGGAGTAGATATGTTAACTATAAAACGTCAAGGGGGTTGGAAATCTTCAACTGTGGTGGAGGCTATGTTGAAGACTTCATTTCAAGTAAAATAGCAATTGCTAATACGATTCTAAAAGATAACAGCAACTCGTCAGACAATAACGGAGCTGGTACAAGTACTACTCCTTACACCAGCTCTACCAATGATGAGATTGTTTCATCAAACTGATGAGTTTGTTTCATACTGTCAAAATAAAGAAAATATACATAAGAATAATGGAGCTACAAACATTTATAATTATAATAATTGTTCAATAATTATAAATTATCTAATGTAAAGAAATAAATTTAATTTTTCTACTAAAAATTTCTTTTGGTCGCCCAAAAAATATAATGTGCACCTTCGCCAAAAAGATCTACTTTTTTCGAAAATCCATCGATGAAAAACATCGCAAAAATCACGAAATCGCTAAATCCAGGAAAAATAGAACTACCCGTAAGCGGTAGAGAAAATTGGGGAAAATATGGTCAGCCACCTTCAGCGGACTCTACCCCATCTCTGAGGCTAGATTTTATACGTTGCTCCCCAAAAATGGACAAAATCGCATGTCCCAGAAAATTCGAAACTACCCCAAAGCGGTAGAGAAAATCGGAAAAAAGTACTTTGTGACTTTCGGTGGCCTTTCTTCAATCCCTGGACATAGATTTTACTCGTTATATTCCCTATAAAATTGTGAAAAATGGCGATTTTTCAGAAAACTTAAAACCACCCCTATTAGGTAGAAAAAATTTATGTGAAGTGTGAATTTTCACACATTGCAGGATTTCACAGGTATTTAATAAGTGAAAGCGGCATGCGTGTGTAGGACAAATTTTGCTTTGTAGTAATCACGGCAAAATTAACGATATTTTAAATATAATTTATCGTCTGTTAATCTAAGAGCTTTAAAAACCAATTTTATGTTAAAATATGTTTCTGTTAATTTTAATTCGAATACCTAATACCATTATTTAGGTTTCTAAATATGTGCAGTAATTTTTTTTATATATATATATATAGCAAGATTAATTAAGATTTTGAAAATTGCGCCTATGGCTTCCATTGGTTGTTTATATGCACCTCTGGTTTCGTATACATGACACATAGAATGAAAATATAATTCCAACAATTCCAACTGATTATTCAATTTACGCTCTTAAAAATTAAATGCAACATTTGCCAAAATATAACTAGAATTTTGAAAAAATAATTTAAACAAAATAAAAATGAAAAAAAAAACAAAAAATTATCTCCTCTGCCCGGGAGCGAACCTTTGTTGCGTAGCAAGTGAGCAAGCTAAACATTAGACCAGTTTACGCCTTGTAGTATAGTGTGTTACATAACTATAACTTTTGTACATCGTCAACCAAAAAACACAAAATTTATTATTTATTAAAAAGCGTTATTTTCCGAAAACATAATCTGATCAAAAATTCCTGTTGTTCTATTCCGGTTCACACCAATGTACATTACTTAGAATTTTTTCAGATTTTTAATTTAAACCATCTGGGCTACAGGGTGTGGGAAAAAAATTTTTGCACAATTTTGGCAAAAATCGCATCAAAATAATTTATTTTGCAAAAATAAAATTTTGATTGTTAATCCACGTACTAAGGGCTTCCATTTGACACGCTAATCAAAATTAAAAAATTTTTTGTTTTTTTCGATGTGCACATATTTGTTTATATTTTTAGGTAAATATGTTTTTTAGATGTATTAGTATTTTTCCTATGTGCGGGTCAAAGAGTTGTATAAGAATGCCTGATTTCAACTCTCTACAGACAGACAGACAGACAGACAGACAGACAGACAGACAGACAGACAGACAGACAGACGGATGGACGGTTGGGCGGGCGGATGGACGGACAGACTGACAGAAAGACAGGCAGGCAGGCAGGCAGGCAGGCAGGCAGGCAGGCAGACAGAGAGACAATAAAATGACGGTATAAGGGTTTTTTGGTCATACCTACAA
Source organism: Liopterus haemorrhoidalis (assembly GCA_963971575.1). NCBI lineage: Eukaryota > Metazoa > Arthropoda > Insecta > Coleoptera > Dytiscidae > Liopterus > Liopterus haemorrhoidalis. The sequence continues at coordinate 43,524,532 of OZ020612.1, read as the reverse complement.
AACCTTAAAAATCGGAAAAAAGTGGTCAGTAATCTTTAGTTGGGACGTCCCCTACCTATGAGGGTAAAAATTCCTTACTTCGTCCCCCAGTGCGACTGAATATTGAGAATACCACAGAGTGTTGAGGTAGACCTGACTGTCATTTAATCTTTGTGTCTTTTAAATAATCAACTACCAACAAAGATCATTACTAATCGCAACCATCTGGTTGCTCTCTTATATTTCCGGTACCTACTTCTAATATAGGTCAAAATATGAAAAAATGCTGTTAAATATATAATATTATTACTATAATATTTTCGCATGTCGTAGTAATTTAATAATCTACATCACAACCCATTTGACTTAAGATATTTTGTTTATATTAATATAAAATTTAGATTATCGTAACAAAGGCATAGAGTTGAGTTAATAATAAATAATTTTTTGTTTCGTTTTAAATTTAGATAATATAAATTAAGTTTTTTTTTTTTTTTATTTATTGTTTATTTAGGGGTGCTTCAGCTGCTAGGGCTATTAGCACCCACAAATCTTATATATTACAATGTGTGTACATATATATCTACATTTATATACTATACATTTATAAGAGTCATAATACAAAGTGTAACATTATATTTTATTATATAGATCTATGCTTTTAAGATATGAGATAACATTATTTATCGAGTCTGAGTTGTTGCCTAAAATGTCTTTTATTGAGTGGTCTGTGATTTTGTTGTCTCTTCGTTGTGTGGTGTATTATGGGCATTCTACTAGGATGTGTCTGGCTGTAAGTGTCGTGACACATGTGTCGCATTTTGTTGGTTCGCAACGTTCGAACAGATGTTTGTGGGTGAGTAAGGTGTGTCCAATCCTAAGTCTCGTAATTACTACTTCTTCTTTTCTATTGTTTCTTCCGGGCCATAGGGTAGTGTCGGTTTTTATTTGCCGGAGGTGGTTTCTAGCTTCATCTATTTCCGACCATTGACTATTCCAACTATTTCTTATATTTTTCTTTATACTGGTTTTAAAGTCTCTAGTTGGAATAGGCATATCTATCTGTTCCGTGGACTTGGTGGCTTCTTTGGCTGCAGTATCAGCTTTTTCATTGCCTGTTATGCCGACGTGGGATGGTACCCATACTATAGAGATGAATTTTCTATCAGCTATGCAGTTATTTATTTTTTGTAGAATTTCTTCTATCATTGGGCTTGTCGAATACATTTTCTGTAAGTTTTGTATAACACTTAACGAATCGGTGTGGACTATAAAGTTTCTCTTTGTATTATTACTGTAAATGTACTCGACAGCCTTTAGAAGCGCAAATTCTTCAGCCGTGTAAGTAGATACAACATCTGGCAGGTGGAATTTTTGTACTTCTTCTTCAATAACTAGTCCTGCTCCTACTTTGCCGTCAATTTTTGAACCATCGGTGTATATCTTGACATGATCCATTTCGCTGAAATCTTCCTTTATTTGTTGATAAACAGCTTTATATACGGTTGGGGATGTGGAGCTTTTTGGATATTCTGTTAGGGTTAGGATAAGTTTTGCTTGTTTTCTAAGCCAAGGAGGAGTATTACGAGGGAATATTTTTTGTATCGTGGGAATTGTTAGGTTTATATTTGTTAAAATGTTGTGAATTTTCAGATGGAGTTCATTGGAGGTTTTTACTGTATAATTGTTTTGGAATATATGTTTGAATGTGGGATGAGAGGGGTTAGTTACTATGGTATTGATGTAGGATAGAATTAGTTCGTTTCTTCTTGATTGTAGGGGTGGTTCAGCTGCTTCGCAGAGAATACTTGTGATGGGGCTAGTCCTGAAGGCTCCAGTTGCGTATCTGATGGCAGTATGGTGGACTGCATCAATCGTTTTAATTAGGTGTTTTTTGGCGAGACCATAAACTACGCATCCATAGTCTATTTTGGGTCGGATGATAGTCTTATAGAGTGTTAAAAGAACTTTTCTACTAGCTCCCCAATTTTGACTTTTCAGAGATTTCATGATATTTAGCCTTTTACTACATTCTGCTTTTAGAGATTGTATATGTTGATTCCAATTTAATTTTTTGTCGAAAATCACTCCGAGATATTTTATTTTATCAGTGTAGTTAATATTCGTGTTATTAAATTTTAGCGTTGGTTGTTCATATTTTCTAAGTTTTGTAAAATGGATAGCATTCGTTTTTGGTAGTGATATTTTAAATCCTGTTTTCTTTGTCCAGTCTTCTATTGTAGATATAGCTGACTGTAAATATTGCTGGGTTCTTTTGAGGTTTTTTCCTCGACAAAAAATTAATAAATCATCAGCGAAAAGGCTAACTGACACCGGAAATTGGATGTTGGCTACAATTTTATTGATTGCTATTAAAAACAATGTGACGCTGTAGGGGCTCCCCTGTGGCACACCGTTTATTTGGACTTTCCAATCTGATACACATTTATTAGCTCTTACTTGAAACTTTCTATTGCTAAGGAAGTTTTTGGTGTAGTTAAATGCATTACCTCCAATTTCACATTCTTTCAGGGACTTTAGTATGTGGTACTTCCAACACATATCGTAAGCTTTTTCGATGTCAAAGGTCACTGCAATTAGATGTTGTTTGTGTTTAAATGCATTTAATATTTCAGAAGTAAGAGCAACTATTTGGTCTGTGGTTTTTCTTCCTTTTCTGAATCCACATTGTTCGTTAATAAGTAAGTTGTTTTTTTCCAAGTGCCACACAATTCTTTTGTTGACAATTCTTTCTAAGATTTTGCTCATTGTGTTTGCAAGTGCTATTGGACGATAGTTTAGAGGATCTGTTTTATTTTTGTTTGGTTTGTGGATTGGGAGCACTGTGACTTCTCTCCATTTGTCGGGGTATACGTTATTTAGCCAAATATTATTGTAAATAGCTAGAAGGTATTCAAGAGTGTTTTTAGGCAGGTGCTGTATCATTTCGTAGGTAATGTTGTCTGGCCCTTGACTGCTATTGTTTTTCAGTTCCTTCAGTACTTCATAAAGCTCATTGTGTGTTAGTGGTAGATTCATATCTTCATTTTCTCTCTCATTTACTATTATTTCTTCTTCTTGGTCTTTTTTATAATGTAAGAATTCGTTTTCATACATAGAGTCACTCGAAGTATTTTCAAATACGTCTGCGAAAGTATTAGCTATTTCTTGTGGAGCTGAGATTATCGTTTGGTTTCTAATAAGGCAAGATGTTTCGTATATGGTTTTTGATCCTTTAATTTTTCTTATCTTGTTCCATAATTCTTTAATAGGAGTGTCAGCGGTCAGGGTAGACACATATTGCTGCCAGCTTTGTTTTCTACTGTTTTTTAACACAATTTTAGAAAGGGCTCTCGATCTCTTTAAGTTTATTAAGTTCTCTTCGTTGTTGTTTTTCTTGAATTTATACAAGGCTTTCTTATGATTCTTAACAGCATCTTGACACTCACTATTCCACCAAGGGACAGATTTTCTTTTTATTTCTTTCTTTTTTTCTATGGAATGGTTTGCTGCGTTCATAATTGTATTTGTGATGTTCTCAACTGCTAGGTTTATTTCTGTGGTACTCATATCTTCAACTTTAGCTAAATATAAATTAAGCTTTATAAATTAAGTTTAAAAATATCAGTAAAAAAAAACAATAAAATTGAAGTCATGCAAAAAAGTTAAGAATATTATTGCGCCATTTATATAAAATAAATTGGGTCTGTCGAATACAATATTGCTATTTAATTATAATTTGTTTCGCACTTTAAGTTATAATCGCAAATGAAAACTCCATTGCAATAATTGTTAGCGAAGAAAATTGATAATTTCTTCAACACTGGGAACTATTTATAATATATTTAATTTTGCGTTAAATTGTTTTAATTTTATTACTACAATAAGTAAGAGAGTTCCACCTATGTCACATCACGAGGAATGAAAGCAGATGCCATCTACTGCAGAATATATTACAAGGAAAATTGCTGGGAAAACGGAGTGGAAGGAGCAGAATCTCGTGGTTAAAGAATCTTAGAACCTCGTTTTCTATGACTACCATCAGGGGCATTTTTTAAAAACAGAAAGACAGACCGACAGACAAAAAACATTTTTTTTGAGATTATTGTCTTATAATAATCTGAAACGTTTATTGCCTCTGAGTCTTTTGTGGACTTTTTTTTTACTTTTTTGCCAAAAATGTCAAAATTTTAGACCGTTACTCAAAAGTGACCATATATTTGTGATCTAAGGCTAAAAATGTATAAGAATACAAATTTTCCAAAAAAAAAAACTATGTTTTTCCTAATATTGTTTAATTTTGGTCAAAAAAAATAGACTCCGATTTAAGCCAAAATATAGTTTAAAGCTATTCTTGGGGTGAAGATCATGAAAAAAATATTTAAAAAATTCATGCTTTTCTAGTTTTTGAGTTAGAGCCGGTTTGGTAACAGTTTTTTGCCTATAATTCCAAAACTTTCGCCCAAACTTCAAAATGGGCCAAATTTTCTAGATCTATGACCAAAAATACATATTATATGTAGCTAGTATAAATTTTCAATAAAATCAGAGACAAAAATTTTTTGCTTAAAAATCACGATTTTTTTATGGTACTCCATACGATTTTATCGATTTTTGGACATTTGCAAGGGTTTTGGATTACTGCCCAAACTTCATAATTAGTTTATTATAAGCCCAATTTTTTTTTAAGACTAAACAATGTTGGATAATTTTAAAAATTCAAACCGCAGATTTATAACCCTATATTTTTTAGTTAGAATTTATTAAAATTTTCAACAAAAAAAAAAAATTTTAATAAAATTTTTCAAAAAAAAAAATTGATTGTTCAAATTATTAGTTACAAGTCAATTAGGACCTTAAAATTTCAAAAAAAATTAACCGCAGGTCTTTATCGCATTTCGTTTTTGAGATACGTCCATATGAATATGAAAATTTCTATAAATCACGCTATATTAAAATCTGTCATAACTTTAAAATACGTGACACGAATAAGGCCTCAGTTTTTTTCTAGACTAAGTAACCCAGGATTAATCCAAAAATTCTAATCTCAGGTCATTTTCTTCAACTGTTTTTTTGACCTGATATTTTTTTTAATTCACAATTTTCACAAATAATATAAATTATGCCATAATATCAAAACGCATTAAACGATTAAAGCCCCAATTTCTTTTTGACCTAATTATACTACAGAGAATCCAAAAATTTTAACCGGAGGTCGATCTGTTTGAAGTCCTCGTCTTGGTCTTCAAATTCAGATGCGGCCGAAAAAGATCTACTTTTTGGCCATGGTACATTGGCGAATGTAGGTTGAAAAATGTTGCTTTCTTTACACAATTGTGTCAACTAACAATAACATGATTAGTTTATTCATTACTGAGTCATTATTTTGGTTTTCCATTTTCAATTTTATTCGTTTTTAACATTAGTATTTATCAATAATTTGTTTTGAATTATTATTCTTGAATTATATTTTTAATTACTTATTGTATCTTTGTGTTTGGTTGTAACAATGGCGGACCTTAACGAAACATCATTATCATGATGATATCTGGATTAAAATACAATTGCAGTTAAATTATAATTTGCCATATTCAGTAATTCATCATGTAAATTTCAGTTGGCAAGTTAATATAATCTCATTGTTTGTTTCTGTAACATATGTTTTTAAAATCATTTGTAAAAGTTAATGGAGCAGGTGCCACTGTAATATATTTCTTTTATCTTATTCTTACTTTAAGTCAAATTATTATGTCATTAAGACACATTTTATCAGAATTATTTCAATTCGAATTGCTCGTTTCTTTAATTATTAAATCAAATAGTGTTACAGAACATATAGAATTATGATTACCTTCCGCGTTTACTTCATTTAAGTCTATTCTCTATAATTTTTCTTCTTTTTCTACTTTTTTTCCGTTTCGAATATTGAGTTTCATCATGGAGATTCACATTTTGTTCGTTGCCATCCGTAACAGTTCTGAGTGATCCGGAGATCCTAAAGTTCCGTTCAGAGCTTTTTAAATTAGTTGACTGGGCACTGTGCATTGTGGATAAGCTTAGTAGATAGTCTTAACGCTGCCTTGAGTGTTTACAGCGAGGGAAATTAGTGCGTTACTACCAGGTCTACAAGTATGAAATGCGGATTTTTTTCAAACTTGCCGCGCAAACCGAGTGTATAGTTCAAAGTTTCAACACATATGGCGTTTTGTTAAGTTATCATTAAGTGTCAAATGCGTATAGGTTATAATTTGAAAAGTGCTCATATAGTTTTGTTTTTCTGTGTTAAAAATGTCAAATTTTGTGCCAAATAAAGAGCATTCGCGGACAGTACTACTGTTTTGTTTTCATTTGAAAAAAACTGCTGCTGAATCATACCGACTGCTTCGAGAAGCTTATGGTGAATATGCTCCATCGCAAGATACGTGTGAACGATGGTTTCGGTGTTTCTAAAGTGATCTTATAGACAAAGAACATGGAAAACCTCCAAAAAAATATGAAGATACAAAATTGGAAACATTGCAACAGGAAGACGATAGTCAATCACAAAAACAACTAACAGAGCAGTTAGGCGTTAGTCAACAAGCTGTTTCCAATTGCCTACGAGAGATGGGTAAGATCCAGAAAGTCGGCAGATGGGTTCCACGTGCATTGAATGAGAGGCAGATGGAAAAACACAAAAACACTTGTGAAATTTTGCTTGCACGATACAAAAGAAAGTCTTTTTGCATCGTATCATTACTGGCGATGAAAAATGGATTTATTTTGAAAATCCCAAACGCAAAAAATCATGGGTGAACCCAGGCTCACCATCCACATCAACTGCAAGACCGAATCATTTTGGCAAAAAGACAATGCTCTGTACTTGGTGGGACCAAAAGGGTGTGGTCTATTATGAATTGTTAAAACCTGGTGAAACAGTTAATTCCCAACGCTACCAACAACAACTGATCGAATTGAACCATTCGCTACTCATAAAATGACCAGAGTACGAAAGAAGACAGCACAACGTAATCTTTCTTCACGATGACGTTCCATCACATAAGGCAAAAGCAGTTTGCAACACATTGGAGGCACTCAAGAGGGAAGTGCTACCCCATGCCGCTTACTCACCAGACTTGGCCCCTTCAGATTACCACTTGTTCGCATCGATGGGTCACGCACTTGCATAGCAGCACTTTTGTTCATATGAAAATGTGAAAGAATGGCTAGATGAATGGTTTGCGGGGAAAGGGGAAGAGTTCTACTGGCGAGGTATTCACAAATTGCCTGAAAGATGGGAAAAATGTATAACTTCTAATGGAGCATATTTTGAATAAATAAACTTTTACTGTTCTTTCGAGTTTAATGTGTTTTATTTTTTTAAAAAATCCGCATTTCATACTTGTAGACCTGGTAAGTACGACATCTGTGTGTCTTTAAACCAACTACGGTGGCTTCGTAAAATGTTTATTATGTATTATCGTTTCCCCAGTTCAACTGTCCAAGATTTTACTAACTAATCCTAACCTAATTACCTAAATTGATCATATTTACTGTTCGTCTTGTAATTTTGGGCGAGATTTTTTGTAATTGGCTATCTCAGTGTACATCGGAGGATATACACTGAGATAGCCAATGTGTTTATATGTCTGTCTCATTAAATACTTTTGACGCGTTCTTTAGCAACTGGTTGTTAGTAATATACTCCTTCCGTCCGAAAATATAGTACACATTACTTAAAAAATGTACGAAAGTAATATTAACTTGATCTTTTTTTGTTTTTATTTCTAAATAAGTGGTTGCTAGGCAACTAATAAACAAATGGCGAGCAAATAGTTTTGCATAATATGTCAAAAGTAATTCACAGAAAGAAAGAAAAAAATCAGCTGTGGCCACCACAGGACAGACCGCCATCACAAAGTACTTGTATAAAATACATTCTAGCAGCAGAGTAGTTATTATTGTAAAAGACAATAACGTATTATATAACGTTGACAATTTCATAATGTGTATTTATAATTTATGAAAACCATAGAAACGTGCCTGCATACCTACCCATTTCTAGTCAACCGATTTTTACCAAAAGTTGATCAACTCGTGCCATTGATGTACAAAGCTTGAATATGAAGTTTCATAAAAATCCTTTTAGCCAAATTTGCCCTTCAGCTTGCCCAAAAGCTTCAAATATAGAAGTTACTCTTTAACAGACTCATAGTCCCAATTATGCTGTACAGAAGTGAAATATGAGGCTGGAAAGAGTATAAAAAAGTGGACCAAGTACGGTACAAATACATCCGATGGGTACTGGGTTGTAAAAGAACTCCTATTTATATTCTGTTAGAGGAAAAATAGATTTCATTTAAGCACCGAGGCAGGAAAACGGGCCATGAACTATGAAGACAGAACCAGAAGAACACCATGGAAAGAAGTCGTGCACAAATGTTGGGAAGAGATAAGGAGAAAAGAAGAAAGAAATACAACAAGAAATAAATGGAAAGAACTATTACAGGAATATTATCAACAAAAAGGATACTCAAGTATAGAAATAGAAAATCGGAGGCAGACCGCCATCACAAAGATACTTGTATAAAATACATTCTAACAGCAGAGTAGAAATAATTTGGCCCAATATTTTCTAACAGAGATATTATTTATCATGACCATGGAAACGTTACATTAAGTATAAAAAAATAGATATTTATTTTCCGTTTTATCAAAAAATGTCTCAAATAAAAGTTATTAGTTATTGCTTTTATAGCAACTTTTGTTAAATAAATTTTTTCGAAATATTTTTGTGTTAAATATTTGTTTTATCAAAAAATTTCTCAAATAAAAGTTTTTAGATATTGCTTTTATAGCAACTTTGGTTAAATATTTTTTTTTTCGAAATATTTTCTGTTCTTAAATCTTAAAATCGACACGAGTAAACTCCCATTTCTAGTCCAATGATTTTTATCAAAAGTTGATCAACTCGTGCTATAGATGTCAAAAGCTTAAATATGAAGTTTCATTAAAATCCTTTTAGCCGAATTTGCTCTGCACGTGTACACAGACAGACAGACGGACGGACGGACGGATGGACGGACGGACGGACGGATGGACAGACAGACAAACAGACAGACAGACAGACAGACAGACATCATGCTAAAAATAGTCAAAACGTTATGTAGGGACCTCAATTCGTGAAAATCCATCGAAATCTCGAAATGTCAAAATCGGTATGATCACAATACCTCCCTTATATTATGTTGACGGTCGGTAATAAAAGTTTACTACTACTATTTAGGACGCAAGGAGTATCTGGTAAGCAAAACAAATTTGTTAATTTTTGATGTTTGCAAGGAACATAAAATCAAAATTCTGTTTTATTATTATATACCGAATAATTTATAAAGATATAACATTGAATCTAAATTGATATTTGGGATATTTCAAATTTAGATTATAATTTCGTTATTGTTAAGGTGGTTGAATAATTTTAACATAATAAATTAATCTTAACGATTTGTTTAAAATTAAAATGAGGTATTCCATAGAAATGTTTAAGTATTTATAATTTAATCCGATGTATTCTTTGCGGTAGCAAAGAAAACAATACGCGCCTGACGGCTAGCGGACCGCAACCCCCTCGACTCGCGAGTGAAATTGGTTGCGCCAAGGGTCTTCGTTAATTTTGAATTGTTTCGCGGAGTTATTAGGATGAAAAATACGTGGATACTAAAACATAATTAAGCTCTTTTGAACGGCGGGATACGTGCTTATACATTTAATTTAGATCCCAATCAAAACGCGGGCGAGGAGTGTACCTGTGTTCCAATGTGCTATTCGAACTGTAACTCGCCCTGTCAGGCCGGACTCAACGTCCCGGGCTATTTCAGTTTGTGGTCTTTTGATTTTAACCAAATTTTCATTTGCATTCGTTCGTTCGATTTTAATGTGTTTTTGTGGGTAGCAGTCATTCAAAAGGTAATCTAGAGGCCTGGAATTCATTATAACTTTGAGGGCAAATGTTTCCGTGTCGATAAGCTACGAACGCTAATTGAGAGGCACCAGTCCAACCCAACCACTCCCGTTCAACCCATCCACTCCGGAAGGGCTCGGATATTTTAGATTTAAAAAAAAAATCAACTAAACAAAATTCAACAGTCTACTTTGCATGCTTTCATGTTTATATCGTATCATTTTTACTTTTTTTAACATATTTTCCAATAAAATATCCAGTCGTGATGTGTATGTAACACGTACTTGAGGCTAATTTAGGTAATAACAAGAGCATTACCTGGCTGACGTCATCAGGGACGACGGTAGCGCCGATCCGTCACCTGGCGGGGGTGCTGCAAGGTAAGGCAAAGGAGTGTAGCAGCCCGCAGGTGTCTACCAGTAGCGGACTGGCAAATTATACCGACCCGCGAAAACTTGTATAGTTTGGCCTCGTTCAGTGGCGGCACTATCTTTTAAAATCTGGAAGGGTCAGGAAATATTTGATGGGGACCATTTTAAATGGGTATTTGTTAATTTCAGTGATCCCGGTTTTTGATCTGTTTTTTAGTGTCTTGTAGGTATGACCACCAAAAAAACCCTTATAGAGTCACTCATGTGTCTGTGCGGTAGAAATTGTAGCCAAACGACTTAACACAGAAAGTTGAAATTTGGCATGCTTATACAACTTTTTGACCCACATATAGAAAAAATACTGAGAGTTCACAAAAAACACATTTCAAAATAAATATAAGCAAATATGTACTTAATAAAAAAATTAACATTTTTTTTTAAATTTTGAGTGGCATATCAAATGAAACCTCTTAATGCGTGGATCAACAAATACATTTTTATTTTTAAAAATCAATTTTTTTTTATTGGATTTTCCAAAAATGTATCAAAAAACATTGGTCCGCCACCCTATTACCCAAAAGGATTGATCTAAAAATCTGACAAAAATCTCCGTAATGAACATTGATAGGAACCGGAATAGTTCAACAGGAATTTTTGTGTCGTTGATAAAAAATGTATTCTTAAAAAAAAATTACTGTGTGGTATCAAAAGAAAGCTCTTAAGACGTAAATTAAGGAACGATATATAGTTTTTTGAAATACGGTTCTTTTAGCACGAATTTAGCAAAAATGTGCAAAAGTTCTTGTCCCACACCTTTTTACCCCGAGGGGTTAAACTAAAAATCTGAAAAAAATATAGGTAATGTATATTGAACTGAGCTGGAAACGTACGAGAGGAATTTTTGATCAGATAGTGTTTATACAAAAAGAAGCAGTTTTTGTATTTTTGACAAAAGTAATATATTTTTTTAATTCATGGTTAAATTATGGCTAATAATGTTATGAATTTTTTGTATTTAAAGCTAAGATAATGCGTGTATTTTTTTGGAATTATAAATATTAAAAAAATAATATATATTTTTTTTCATTTTGACAAAACACGTTCTAATTCAGCAAAAACAACCCACGAAAAAATTCAGGACTTAAATTATTCCACTTTCACCGTATTCACCTATATCGCGCCTTCCAATTTTCACCTATTTAGGTCTATGGAACATACAATCGAAATATCAACAATGTAGAAAATCACCTGATCAGTTATTTTAAGTCAAAACTAGAAAACTTTTATAGAGAGGGTATCGAAAAATTGGTACAACGTTGGGAAGCTGTAATAAATAATGATGAAAACAAGTTAATGACAAAAAATGATTGAGAAATTATATTTTGTAATTATATATAATAAAAATTGGACTTCTGTCCGGTCCCCCTAATATGTATCTTTTGTTATTTTCTTGAGATTATTATGCCGGCCTCAGTTGTAACCGGGTTACCGGGCTTCTCCCGGTGTTCCAGTGGCTCAGTCCGCCACTGGTGTCACTGCTGGTGTACCCTTCCACCAGACAATACAATTATCGGACGATCAATTATCGATATACAATTTATTGTGTCTCGCAAACGACCATAGTTACATTAAATACATGGTCACATAGTTACTCTCCGATATATTTCATTACTCGAAGACATATCTAAATACAAGACAGATAATAACAGACTGTCGCATTATACGAATTAATTGAAGTGACATTTAACTGAAAAATTATTTCCAAGTCGGTTGTCAGCTGGCGCCGTCCATGCTTGCCATCCGAGAAATTCTAAACGCGGAGTATTAAATATGAAATTAGTGTTTTCGCAGCTTTAAAAATGAATTTAACACGCTAAAAAGTGATTCTATTAGAATATACTATTAAGATTAGAAGCAATTTATTCTTAATGCGGTCTCGAGACCGATCATTATTACAAAATATTTTCCAACCACATAATTTGTAGTCAAACTTTTGCACAATTAAAGTTGCTACAAGGGGTAATCTAAATAAAATTTATGACTAAGATTGAAACGGAGATGCCGCCATGCTTAATAAGATATAGATTTGCCCATAATATTTAATTGGAGATACTGATAACTCTTACCAATGAGGGAATAAATCTTACCGGGACTGAAACTTTAGATCGGACCTCCATAAGTTAGATCTCCCGCCATTTATCGGAGGTATTTGGTGGAGAGGTGTTCTTCTGCCTTAAAGCATGACAATGAACGTTCTAATTTAAATTAAAAATAATGGAGTTTTTTGTTGTCGGAAATTAATTTAAGAATTAGTTTGAAATACGATACACGGCTCACATTAGCATTTATTAATTAAGTGAGTAAGTTGAATTATTCGTGCTTCTGATTTACGAGAGTGTTAGCGAGCGCGAGGTGTGAACGAGAGATTTGGTGACGGTAACGCGGTGTACATAGTGTCAGTACTGGTCTTAGGGGGGCCCGATACAAATATTAGTTGCGGGGCCACTGATTGTTTTGTCATTTTAGTTTTTTATCTTCTTCCCTAATAAATGACTGTTTTATTGTGTGGGTTACTGTTAAAAAATTAAATAACTAAAGAACCATATATATACAGAAATCACAGCACTATATACAGGGTGTCCCAAATAATTTATTAAGCATGGAGATCTCGAGAACGATAAGGGAGACTAGGTCGATTAAATTAGACCAAAGTTACCTCATTTAGGGACCATTTTAACGATGTCTTTGTTCTCCTAAAAAAAAATACATAGGTTACTATCATCATCATCTTCATCATCATCAATCAGCCTTTTCGACTCACTGCTGGATATATGCCTCCCTTAGTATTTCCCATCTTGTTCGGCCTTGGGCTTCGTGCATCCAATGCATAGCGGTGCCTTTAGTGTCGTCAGTCCAGCGAGTAGGTGGTCTTCCTAGACTCCGTCTATTTGCCCAAGGTCTCCATTGGAGTATACGTTTATTCAGCGTCCATCTCCATTTCATTGTAGTTATTTTCACAAGGATGTCATTTACTTTGGTTTTGTTGGGAATTCCTGTGTTAGGTATTCTGTCTCTCAAGGTGATGCCCAACATGATTCGCTCCATGGCTCTTTAAGCTATTTAAAGTTTTTTAGCTGAAGATTTTGTTATAGTTAGGGTCTCAGCACCGAAAGTCAGAACAGGCGCGACGTATAGTTCAAAAGCTTTCCTTTTGAGGCATAATGGGATTTTGCTCTTGAAAATGTTTCGGAGCTTGCCAAATGTTTCCTATCCGTGAAATTCTTCTGAAAATCTCGCATGTTTGATTGTCGCTGCCAATTCTTATTTCGTGACCCAAATATTTATATGCAACAACCTGGTCTATTTCGACGTTGTCAATATTTGGTCTCCTACTGAAGACGAGATTTGTCAATATTTTCGTCTTTTAGGTGTCTATCTTAAGACCTTTTTTTCGATTCTTTTACGTCTTAGGTTACTATATATGAACATTCATGTCAAAATCGGTCGTCACTTTTTTAAAGATCTCTACCTTGATGTTGGATGGTATTTCTTTTTTAGTTAGGAACTATGCTTTGATGCTGTTGAACATTCTATATGCTGCGCCTACTCTTTCCATAATTTCATCATCCATTTTTCCATCTTCCGAGAAAACTGTGCCTAGGTATTTGAATTTTCCTACTTGTTCTATTATTCTGTCATCTATTTTTATTTTATGTTGCATTTTTTGTCCGGCTTATTACCATTATTTTTGTCTTTTGTGTACTAATGTTCATATTTATTTTCTTCAATTCTATATTGTATTGGTTCAAGTTGTTTTGTAGTTCGTCTTCGTTCTTTGCTATTATAACCATGTCATTCGCATAGCAAAGTTCTGCTACTTTCACATTTTTCATTTTCCAGTAGCCCACAGAGTTTTATTTAATATTTTGTCTTACTTCTTTTATGGCGTCGCCTAGTACCAGTGAGAACAGTAGCAGACTGAATACGCATCCTTGTCCATTTTGAGTTATAAAAGATCTCAATACTTCATTTCGTGTTGTTCAAATCCTGTGCAAATCCACGATAAAAGATTTTTAAAATGTGACAAACGAAACCTGAAGACATTTTATTTGCGGGGCCATTGAGGCGTGGGGCCCGATTCGGCGGAATCAGCTTAAGACCGGCTCTGATAGTGTCTCCGATTCATAGCCGGCGATCGCGCGGACATCGAGCCTAGCGAACAGAAATGCGAGACACGGCACGCCAACAGATATTATAATAAATTAAAACAGGGCCACGGCCTGATTACCCCGGCGTGCTGATATATCGCAAGCAAGACTGGACTATAAACTACACTTATATCTGTGCTTTTAATGCGTCATGTAAACTTACAATTTATTACAACTCCAATATTAACGACCTAAAAAACTCGTTATACAATATAATTACTTTATAATGGAGTTTGCCATAATGAGATTTCGCGTGTACCACCTAATTGTTAATAAAATGTTATAAATAATATATTAACATACCAGACTGGTCGATACACAAGATGTTCGCAATAACAGCTTGTCTTTGTAAGGGGGCTACCAATCATTAGGCAAGGCCGCGTCGATGTAATTAAAAAAACAACGGAGAGAATTCTGCCTGACTGCAGATTACCATGCATTAAAATGAATAATTAGCATACCTAATTATAATGTTATTAAGTGGTGATATATATGTTTCCAGTAATTATTCTACCCACTCGATCTGGGCTCGGAGTCTCTCCCTCTCCCTCTCTCACCGTCTCTTGTCTTTGGTTCGGGATGTCTGAGCGGCCGGCCGCGGGGACGTGACTGGCGGATCGTCTGTCTGTCTACCGTGCTTCTGAGGCTGCGGTGACTGACAATCGAATGCTGCCTTTCAGCACAAAGGTGTCTGGCCAAGGACACAATATAGAATTCACCACTCACATCGATAAGACACTAACTTGCATTTAGGTTTCAATAAATAACAACATTAACATTATTACCTTCTAAAAATACTGTTTAAAATAGAGGTATCTTGGTAAGTGAGGCCGTCGAAGAAGGGAAGCCCTAAAGTTGCACTTTTACTCAGGGCTAGACTTGAAACATATTAAGTGCCAGGAAATTTTTATGTGGTTTTCATAGTTTAATTTCATTGGAGCAGTTACACGAATATACGGAGATTGAAAAAAAATAAAAGTCATAGTATGCCATGGAAGAAAAAGATAGCAATATATTGCATGCTGAAGATAATCAGACAACAAAAGCAAAACTTGTGTATTACTGTCATTTTTAATAATTTAGCAAGAATTTGTGTTTAATCATTTAGATCAATTAACAGGAGAATCATAATCATCTTGTTTAGTTTATAAGTTTATTATTTTATTTATTTGAGATTGTTTATTTAAGTGTATGTGATCATTTTTATTTGCTATTTTATGAAAAAAATATATATGCATTTATTTATTATAAATAAATAAATAAACAAGATATATTTTTTAAGAAAAACTAATAGACCGGAAGCTCATGACAGTTTTTGGTCTCCGATTTCATACAGCATGCCTTTTGGAGGAGAGAATATTTACCCTGTGGCAACAAAAAAGGGATGGTACTAAACCCCTGCACGCTTTCCGGTCATAGGGAAAATTGCATTTCCACTTAAACACCAAATTTTTGTGCTTTTCTCTGATTTAATATTGCTTGCCCTTTTGTCAAAAGAAAGTTATAACAAATTTAAAGTCTTTTAAATACATGCATGCGATTCGGAGGGTCCCAAAGGGCTCAAACGGTCATGTGATCTTGTAATAAAAAAATATGATTTTCCGCGTTTTCATACAGCATGCCTATAATTGAAAGACTTTAAATTTGTTATAACTTTCTTTTGACAAAAGGGCAAGCAATATTAAGTCAGAGAAAAACACAAAAATTTTGTGCAAGTGGAAATGCAATTTTCCCTATGACCGGAAAGCGTGCAGGGGTTTAGTACCATCCCTTTTTTGTTGTCACAGGGTAAATATTCTCTCCTCCAAAAGGCATGCTGTATGAAATCGGAGACCAAAAATGTCATGAGCTCCCGGTCTATAAGTGTCTATCAAAATTTAAATTTACTCATTAGCTCTGAAGTGTCAAAGGTTATGCGAGTAGTTCTAACCTTCCAAATTTATTCAAGGACTTTTTCCTACCCTTCTGTTGACGATTTTTTTCACCACACTTTAAATAAAATTATTAAAAAAATTATTTAACTATGAGGTCCGTGGGACAGCATTACCGTGGTTTAAAAATTATTCATCAGACAGGTACCACAAACTAAACTAGACAATAATTATTCACCAAGATTACGTAACAAGTGGGGTGTTCCACAGGGAAGTTGTTAAGGACCGATATTATTTCTCATTTATGTTAACAATATTGCAAATACAGGATGCCCGTTTTTCGAGCCTAACCATTGAGATCTCGTGAACAGTATGACATACGAAGTCGGTTAAATTAGGACAAAATTGCCGCATTAGTTGGCCACTTTAATAAAGTATTTGGTTTTCCGGAAAAGTGCATAGTTTTTGACATAACTTTTTTGTTTCAATTCATACAAGTTTCTAATTTGCACGTTCTACAAGCACTTTTCTACGAAGAATTCACAGGCATCCTCAAAAGTTTTATAACACAAATTCGAGAAATTCATACTAACTTTTAATTTTCATATGGGGCTCAAAGTTGTCTTTAATGCATTAAATTTAGATTTTTTTCTTTCCAATGATATAACGCACTCCTATATTAAAATGAAAATTAACTGAGAAATTAGAAAATTATTGGTTTTGAAACTAAATGTATGTATAGCATTACAATAAATGCTCGAATGTTTCCCCTTCAACCTCCAAACTATAAGACAGCTCTGAATACTTCGTAGAAAAGTGCCTGAAAATTAGAAACTTGTATGAATTAAAATAAAAAAGTTATAACCCACAATGTAAATCGAGCAAAATCAGTTTTTTGCTCGTATCTAGTGACTTGTGCACTTTTCCGGAAAACCAAATACATCATTAAAGTCAACTTTGCTCCAATTTAACCGACTTCGTATCTCTTACGGTTCACGAGATCCCAATAGTTAGGCTAGAAAAACGGGCACCCTATATTGAAAATCGAGTGGAATTAAGAAAATTAGACCGATGTGTTCTACCGTTCTACGGTCTGTGTGTTGGCTGTTTGGGTAAGTTGCATAAGTTGCGTTGCGTAGTAAGTTGTAAGCTGCGTTCAGAACCTCGAAATTATGAATTAGAATTAGTACTTAGAATTAACGTAAATGTTTGTTATTCGTAACTGTACGTTATCGTTCACAACCTTCAAAATTAATACTTATATTTATAAATTAAAATTAGATGTTTGTAGACTTCAAACCCTTACGTTAATTTATAATTGACGCATGCGCAGTAAGCACTTGTCAACCTAAAAATTTCCATGACCATATTTTTTTGCTTCTATCCACATCTTTATGTTTTCTATGAGTATAAATATAAATTTTTCCTCTATTTTAATAGTTTTCAGAACTATGAAACACTCAAAAACTCATTAGCATATGTAAACAGCTGCCAAATATATATCGATAAAGAAGAAATCGATAGAAATATCTGTCAGTGGCTTAATTTTTTAATTTTTATTGTGAATGCTGCTTAATTTCTACGTACAAATTTTATGTTAAGTACTAATTTTACGTTAATTCTAATTTATAATTTGGAGGTTCTCAACGAAGCATAAGTTGTGTTGTTCACTCTAATGACAATATTCGTATATTCTACTCCTAGGGCAGTGATGGCGAACCTATGACACGCTTGTCACGAGTGACACGCCAAGACATTTAGGTGACACGCATTGTTTACGGACGGTCTTCGGCCAAGAACAGTCTGACTTGAACAGTCAGAGCTTGAGAATCTGGAAAGAAATCGTTTGGAGAATGAAAAAGAGTGCTATTACGAACAGAAAATTTGGAGCGCTTGGAACCGATTACCGGATACTTTTAGCACTTTGAAAAATCTAGCGATGGCTTTATTCACCATTTTTTTCTCTACATACTTTTGTGAGTCCTTATTCTCGGCGTTAAATAATATTAAAACCAATTAAAGAAACCGACTGACAGATGAAGTTAGTAGTGCTTGCTTGTGCTTGAAGTACACGAAATACCAACCTTCGGTTGAAGATTTGGCAAATGCAAATTAGCAACAAAAAAGTCACTAATGCAAATAATTATTTGTTTTTGCTTCAAAAATATATATAACTATTTTATTACTACGGCTGCATACCATTATGGATTATTTAAAATTATGGATATTTCTAGACGTGACACGGCACCCGAGTTTTTTTCCGAAATTTGACACACCGAGCTCAAAAGGTTCGCAATCACTGTCCTAGGGCATTTTAGATTTGCTACTTTTACATCGCATACACTTATTTGTTTTTCAACCCATAAATTTGTTTTACAGTCTGAAAGAGAAATTCCCAACATCATGGATCTTGTGTGACTTATATTCCTCTGCCGTTGAGGTGAAATTGTACATATTCCTGTATACACATTAAAGCCGACTGTGTTAATATCAATAGTAAATATTCTATGCTTCATCCTTAAATAGGACAGTGCTCGTACATCTGAAATTGTTGAAACCCACTGACTGACAAACTGCGGTCATACTGCATATGTCCGCTGTCGAACACGTTCTCTTAATGTACTTATTATGTTCGATGCACACCTCGTTCCACAACCTATGCATACAGATAGAATGATTCATATTTTTCTTTAATTATAAAACTTGTTACTAATTTTTTCATCGAACAGACCTTTTAACTGATAGATAACGATTTTTTGTAACTAAAATAATTTATCTGTTTGTTATTAATGAAATTGATTAATTTAATTAATTAAATGCAGCATGCTTATTTTGGAACAAGTTTTTTTTAATGTCAGTTTGTGACAGGATCGGGAGTATTATAGCTCCCTTGGTGAATTTTTATTTAGAGAACCCTTTTTTTAACTTTTTATTAAAATTTAGGGGAACATACATATCCTCATTCTCACTACTCACAATGAGATATTAGCAAAATATTTCTCCTACAAATTTTATTCAAATTCTTTTCAATCTTTTAGGTTTGTGTTGATTTAGTAAAAAGGTAATTTTGATAAAGAAGTCAAGTTTGATGTCTCCCTTGATGAATTTTAGTCTGAACACTTTAAAATGCATTAAATTTTGGACGCAAATGTGTGATCTCGAATTAGGTGAAGTAAAATACTTTTTAGCTTTATTATCCTCTATACAGCGATATATGTAAAAGAAAAATGTTTAGAAACCCAATTATTTTGGATACACCCAATATTTAAAAAAAAATATGTGAAGTGTGAACTTTCACACATTTCAGGTTTTTGCAGGTATTTAATAGGTGTAGAATGTCAACATAATACTGGATGTCTAGGTATATTTATCACATCAAAATCAACAGTTTTTTATTATCATTTTTATTCGTTATTTGAGAACTAAGAGCTTCCATTTAATTTTTTTAAACAAAATTTAATTAATTTGCCAAATATCTCAGCGTTTTTTTTCTGCATTTGCTTCGTATTCAAGTCTTCATTAGATTAATAAGAAATATTTTACAGTACTGAGTGTAGTGTGGTGTAAGTAATTATTATATTTTTAATTCCAAAAAAATACACGCACTATCTTAGCTATAAATACAAAAAATCCATAACATTATTAGCCATAAATTAACAATGAATTAAAAAAATTATTAATTTTTTCAAAAACACAAAAACTGCCATATTTTTCAAAAACACAATCTTACCAAAAATTCATCTCGTACGTTTCGGCTAAGATCAATATACATTACCTATAATTTTTTCAGATTTTTGGTTTAACCCTTTTAGTAAATGGGTGTGGGACAAGAACTTTTGCACATTTTTGGTTAAATTCGTGTTAAACGAAATGAATCCAAAAAACTACCTATCGTTTCGTAATCTACATCTTAAGAGTTTTCTTTTTATATCACACAATGAATTTTAAAAAAATATATTTTTTTATCAACGACACAAAAAAATCGAAATTTTTTGAAAAATGTATCTGATTAAAAATTCCTGTTGAACTATTTCGGTTCCCATCAATGTTCATTACGGAGATTTTTTTTTAGATTTTTAGATCAATTTTTTTAGGAGATAGGATAGGAGACAAAACTTTTTTGACACATTTTTGACAAAAATCCAATTAAAAATAAAAAATAAAAATTTGTTTGTTGGTCCGCGCATTAAGAGGTTTCATTTGATATGCCACTCAAAAGTTAAAAAAAATATTTATATTTTTATTAAATACATATTTGTTTATATTTATCCCGCGCTGTATTTTTTGGAACTGTATAATTTTCCTATATGTGGGTCAAAAATTTGTACAAGTGTGCCAAATTTCAACTTTCTATGTTCAGCCGTTTGGCTACAATTTCTACCGAACAGACAGACAGACAGACAGACACATGAGTGACGTTATAAGGGTTTTTAGGTGGCCATACCTACAAAACTCTAAAAGCCGACATTATTTGAAAAACTAATATGTTAAAAAAAAAAAAAATCATAGAACCATTCCGGTTCCTATTTCTTCACCAGACGTACGTTGGTACGTGTAGTTCAAATATGTTACTGACAGATTTGTGTGAAAAATACCTATTTTACAAATAAACAAATATATATTTGTTAATTGGTTCTCAATCGATCGATTGACACCTGATTTCTCGGCGAGTGTATAAGTATTTTGTAATAATTTAAACCATGGCTAGAATACTAGTATTCTGATGGTGAATTTTTAAAATTGTCCCTTATTTTTCTTGGTTTCCCGTTCCGGTCCTGTTTTTCCAAGTTATTTATCATGGTAATTTTGACATTAAAACAATCATAATTGCGACATCTGACACACACAAAGTATAAATAAAGTGTCGAGTGATTCATGATACGTGTTATATACATTCCTAATTTTACTGTTGGTGATGAATGTTGTCTCCTTTCTGTGAAACTGGAATCATAATTTAAATTTTCATTGCGTCCGAAATTCAGCCAACGAAGCCATTTCGTATATGGGGCATTTGTGACAATAGTCTTTTTATCATTTTCAAAATTATTTAGGACCAGACATAAATTTTATAACATCTGCTCACTTAAAAATATTTTCTAATTTATTCGCCAGAGATTCACAGACCAAACACTTTTTTAACAATTAATTTATATAATTGTTCTCAATTTAAAGATATATGAAAATAAAAATTAAAGTTTCTAAAATTTACAGACTTCTACTTATTAGCTATACACTTTGGAAACTAATTTAAAGATAATAAACTAGAATTAGTTAATACACGCAACAAGCTTTGATTTGATATCCCATTCGCAGCATTAAGAAATATGTGTCGCGTTATTTTAAAGTTTCAGTATTTTTATCTATATGCAGATTAAATGTTTGAATATACCTATATATAACAGCCACGTCGAATCGACGACAGCACTTCGCTACTAAAAGATGAATACTTCAAAGATTTTGACGAGAGTGGCTTCATGACTGAAGAGTCCAAATCTGGATACGAACATTTTGCCGCAAATAGCGCAGAGATAATTATAGGCATAATCAGGCAACATAATCTGGAGTCTGGATTTGCGTTTATTGTGTACTAGTGTGGCACGCTCTATACGTGTCCGTTCGTTCTGCTGTATACCGTTTGTCACTAGATTGCACCATGTACTTCGACAGAGGGGTTTTTCTTACCAGTCTGGGCTGAGCAGGCGACATGATTTGAGGTTATTTTTTAGCTTGTCTTTATAGCGTTGCTTAGGAACTCCCACACCTCTGCAGCCTCCTTCCAACTCAGAGTACAATAATCTTTAGGGTAACCTAGTATTTGGCATTCTTATGACGTGTCCTACCCACCGCAAATGAATTTGGTACAGCATGGCCTCAATACTTATGATCAGCTTTAGCCAAAACTTTTCAAATGGAACGAATATACCTGTAGACAGGGTAAATCCCAAAGTAAGTGGGTACCAGATTTTTTACCTTGGCGACTAAAAACTACAGCTGCGAGTACAATTTCAAGTAACTTTACTACCGAATTTTGTCTGACTACGATTCATCGCGATTTATCGAGCCCTGCTTATAGATGACTCATTTCTTGGTCCAAGCATTTGGTCACGATTTCTACCGTATGACAGAGTACCGTAAGGCGGAGATAACAGCTATGATGACTTTTTAGCTACACCAACGAAAACCAAAAAATTAAAGATCTCATAAGTCCCTGACAAAATTTATTTATATATACAGTAATACCCCGAAATTACGCAATAGATGGGTCCGACGAAAATCGTTTAAGTCGAATTCGCGTAAGTCGGGGTACAACTTTGCATATAAATACATATAAATTTTATTTAATTAGGACATAGGACTAACAAAAAAATTTGTTTAGAAGAAAAATATTTAGTAAATTTGCAGTTCTTTATACATATTAATACAATATATTAAAAAAATAAATGATGTACGTAAAAAAGTTATTTCGATGTCGATGGCTTCATAAAATCTAACAAAACAATACCTTCTTTTTTTCATGCCGAATTTCTTTGTAGAAAGTTAATAATTTTTTCATTCCTTGCTTTGTACTATAACGCGTGCTTCGTTGGAGTCTATTTTTTCTAAAATTTTTAAGTCCATTTCAATTGAGCTGAGACCTTCTGTCATTCTGCTATCAAAATCCTTGATAATGTTAAGTTTACATTCCAAAGATATCGTTTTCCTTTTCTTACTAGGTGGAGGAGAATCAGATTTACTTCGTTTGGACGACATATTTTTTAAGGGTTTAGATAACGTGTAAGAAAATAGTCTTGACTTTCGTCGATCGTAGAATCGTAATCCTGCATTGAGTTCGCGCGAAACGCGTCCAATACATATCACAACAAGAGATACACTGAAGAACCCGCTATCTTCAGTGTTGTCAAACGAAAAAATCAAAAACCGCATAACTCCGAGTTCGCGTAAGTCGGGGTATTACTGTATTTAACATTGCTAAAGAACACTGGTAAGATTTTTGCTTCCACCATTATTTCATATATATATTTATTTTATAAGTATTTGACAAAATATTAAATATATATATAGATAGTTTATGTATCTGTCCAATCCGTAACGCATTCCGTAAGTAATCTGTAAATTATTTACAGGTTACTTACGCCATTACAACTCATGTGGCCAGAGTCATGTTTACCATTAGGCTCATGAAGTGAAAGCTAGAGGCCTCTCTAGACAGTGGGCCGCATGTTGGATCTTTAAAATGTTTGTTTAAATCACATACTCTTTTATTATAACTCAAAATATTTCGCCATTATAACGAATCCAATTAATTATTAAGTCGATTGAATAATTAAATAACAAATTTTAAATTTATATTCACAAAATTAGAAGCTATATTTGTTTTTTATTATTATTATTATTATTTTTGCGACCTCATATTTGTTTTTTAGACGTTTCAGACGAATATAAGACAATATCCGCAAAAAAAAAATCTGTCTACCTGTCTGGTCTGTCTTTCCGAGATTTACGCAAAAACTGCTGGACATATATTTATGTAGATGATAGAATAAAACCAAGAACATAGCCTATATGACATCTTAAATATTTTTATTATAAGGGGTTGTTTTGGAGATCTTATTATTGACTAAACAGAATAAAGTATATAATAAAAATTGTTCATAATAATAAAAAAACTTTTTTGTTCAATACATTATTTCAGTTAAATGAATATTTGGGAAACTAAACTTTTAAAATATCTCCCTTATTATCACATAGACAGCAAATGTATCTGACAAAAATTGTTTATAATAAGAAAACAAATCTTTTCCTTCTATACACTTTTTCAATTCTATAAATATTAGGGGAGTTCCAGGGGGACCCTAAAAATAAAATTATTGAATTTATTATTTACTTTACATCAAAAGAGCTCCAGAATCAATTTAGTAAATACAGTCCTGCATATGGTTTCAATTAATATTATATGTGTCATCTTGCCTAAACCACGACATTTTTGTAATGTGTTATTGGTTAAATATTTAAATGTATTATTATAAGTATATATACGCACTTGGTTAACTGATGCGCACCCGTAATATTTACATGTAACGTTACGGGTGTCCGTAGAATTAACCAATTGCTTATAAGTACCCGTAACGCCTATAGATTTTTTACGGAATGCGTTAGGATTTGCACAGAATTTAGTCATTAATCTCCACTAGACTATGCTTATTTATGTCGTATAAGGTAAGCTGTTTGAGAAAGTGCTCGCCTCTTATTATGCAACTTGACAAACACCTCCGTGAAACTGGTTGTCTAAGAGAGAACAGACACTAGGTTGGCGGTTTTACTGTATTAGTTGTTTTCGCTCTGAATAGTTAAATTGTCATAATTTGAAAAGAAGATTAAATTAATATTCAGTTTTTTAGTCTGTTCAATGACAAATGAACGAATGAACCAGCGTGTTTCTTTGGTTTAAGTGGAACTAGATTTTGAATTCTAGGAACCGTTAATGTTTGATTGAAGCTTACGATCATTTTGTTTAGCAAAAGTCAACTTCAAACATAAAAAAATTAGCTCGTGACAACTCAAGAAAATTAAAATTCCATTTGGTTCCGCTTAAACGTTTGAAATAGCTTATATTTAAAATTCATATTATTATTATTGCCTATAGAAATCAATTTATCAATAGTTTTAGTGTTTTATTTGCCTTCCAATAGTAGATTTTAAACAATAATTTATTAAATATGATATTAATTATTAATAGTATAATAAACTCTAAAATGTCACAAGTATTGGAAGCTTTTATTTGCTGCAATTTATTGTTAAGTCGCCTTCGAATAAACTGCCTCAAGGAATTACAGTGCAAGCCGGTTATAACGCGGTTTTTATAACGCGCATTCCGATGTACCGCGAGACTATTTTGTTCCCTTTTAAGTATATTTATAATGCAATTATCATAATTATACCATGAGTTTAAAAAGTAATTACATAAGGGTTGGCTATGGGAAAATAAAATAATGTCTACTGCAATCTTTATATAACAATATAAACTTATGACATAAAACAACAGTGATGACAGTTAATTAATTCTAAAGCTTGTAACACCTATAGCCAACCCTTATGTTTTTACTTTTTGAACTCATGGTATGATAAGACATGTTATATATGACGTATGATATATAATGACACATGATAAAAGAGTAGGACACTACCCCCCTCCCCCCGCACAAACCAACGTTATAATCAGCTTACACTGTAATTCCAGAACCGTCGAAAGGAAGTAGCGACAGGGGCACAGGCCCAGGACATGACGCTATGAAGGGCACCAAAACAAGCAGATATACAAAACAGCACTCAGATATTTTGAAACTAACAAAGCGCCGCATTTTCTAGTCTTACTCCGGACGATAAAAGATCTAGACTCCTACTGCACACGTGAAAAATAACAAACAATAAAATTAAATACACACTTACATATATTCTCTTTACCTATATTTAACGAAGTATTAAATTTCTCATATAGTTCGGAAAAAGTTTGTAGCTCTTCTTAAGATGTCGCAAGTGGCGGTCGTCTCAACACTTTGTCCTGGCACTTTCACCAGATCAGTTAACAGAAAACTTAAGGAAACATACACGATGGTTGAAAAGACTTAACACAAAGGCCAAAAGTCAATTCAAAAAAGAAGGCTCTAAGTGTTCTAATTTAAAGTGTTATAAATTTAGAAGTAATAAAATATGAACACATTTATTATTATAATATGATTGTTTTCGGTCTTTGGCAAAATTCCATCGTTTACATTTAAATGTCAATTATATTTTGGCACACATAGCTCATTAGTCATCTGCTCATATTTCATAAATAAACGTGAAATATTTTGCTAATATTTATTACACATAAATTTTCTAAATTACTGCTGCTATTACTTTTTTTAAGGAATATTACAATATTTTTTAAAGAAGTGTAAATACCAAAACTTAGTCAGGGCAGTTCTTGGCGGGGATACAAAAAGTGCCTCAGCACCTAGGCGACTGAACTTAGAAGCGGCCGGCTAAAGACCGTTGGTTTTGTGGCAAATGACCTAAAGATACTTGAATTATTTAACTAAATATTAAGTTTTCTACAAAACCCTTAATTACTTTGGAGTACAAAATAGACAACGAATTAATATCTTAATTTCACAATTTTTCCGTAACTTTTTATAACTCTGTCTGTAACTGCCTCTGATGCCAATCAGAGGAAAGGAGTTTTTTTAAATTAAATTTATTCAAAAGTTACCTCAGGTCGTCGATGTCACATGAAAGGCAACTAATGTTGCACGATATTTGCGAGAAATTGGATTGATCAAATATAATTTATTTCACATTCAATATATTTAATACTAATAGTTGTTTTTGTAATGTATTACAAAAGGTACAAAACTATACCTTTTCTAATAGATTAAACAAAAATTCTTTAAACTTGCTAAATAGTCAAAAATGACAGTAATAAATAGTTTTTGTTTTTGTTGTTGCTCTATTATCTCCAACATGCCCTATATCAGCGTTTCTCAACCGGGGGGCCGTGAAAGCTGCGTCGGGGGGCCGCGAATTCATACAAGATCATGAAGCCATACAAGATCGAAACATAAAAATATAATAGAAATGAGCTCAATCTTGCAAGACATAAATTGTGTCCATATTTATAAATATCTTACATTTATATTCATAGTAGAAAGTGATTTAACGTCCAAATTTTGAATATAGGTAGAAATGGAAAATAATTTCACTCAGCTTTTTGGACAAGAAGCGTTTATTTTAACAAAACACAACGTTTCGCCAACAACATTGTTGGCTTCTTCAGGTGCTATAACAATAACATCATAATAGAAAACAATATTGTGCAAATAATAACAAAATTTACCTATGTTAGTTAAACGTAGTCATAACAGACTGTACATCAATCATCTCCAAGAATAGTGAAATTGCAGAATACATGGATATTATGTGTACTTGAAGGTAACAACATAGGAAAAACAGGAGTAAAATTTAAGTTAAATTTAGAAATATAGTGATCCGAAATTTAAAAACTATTGTATGAGTTTAACAATGCAACTGAGACAAATAAAACATATAAATGTCCAACATTAACTTATATAATAATATAATGAAAACAAGTTTCATCGCTGCGTCAATATGACAGGCCGCGACACTACCCCCCCTAACTACTTGGTACGCACAAATCGACAGAGTTATACGACCATTTCGAGGTTATACTTATTCTTATCTGGTTTTTTCAGAATTTTGAAGAGTTTGGCGAGTTAACTTGAACAATATCCATTTCACCTTGTGTTTCTTTCCTTCCATCTCCACAAAATCAAAAAACATTTTAAGTAAATTTAACGTAACAATATCATTTAACATGTGTTAGGCAGTTCGGTCTGGATTCTCCGGATGAGTATAGCGCTTGGGTCCAATATACAGTTTGGGGTACTCTCTCCACAAGATCCTTGTACGTACCATCGATTTTGGGGATTGAGTACGTCGGAATGTATTAAGATCCAATACTCTATTCTTCCTGGATTTCTAACTGTTACTGTTAGGGTTTCCCGGTGTTTGTACCGGTTTAAAATTTATTATTTTTGCAATTTCATATTGTACTTAAATATTGGATGTAAGGTTCCTTAAGTGTTTTTTTTTGGGGTTTGGACTTGATATACCGTTTGGGGTACCTTTATCTCATTACTTTGTACGTACCACTGTTTTGAGAGATTGGTACGTCGAACTGTATGATTGCTCCAGATCTCAATTAATCACTCTGGTTCTTTCAACTTAGTTGATAGTAGTGTAAATTTCATGATTGCGGGGTTTATCGTTGCGTTACGTTGTACAGGGTGGGACACTGTCAACTCTGTCGATTTGTGCGTACCAAGTAGTTAGGGGGGGGTAGTGTCGCGGCCTGTCATATTGACGCAGCGATGAAACTTGTTTTCATTATATTATTATATAAGTTAATGTTGGACATTTATATGTTTTATTTGTCTCAGTTGCATTGTTAAACTCATACAATAGTTTTTAAATTTCGGATCCCTATATTTCTAAATTTAACTTAAATTTTACTCCTGTTTTTCCTATGTTGTTACCTTCAAGTACACATAATATCCATGTATTCTGCAATTTCACTATTCTTGGAGATGATTGATGTACAGTCTGTTATGACTACGTTTAACTAACATAGGTAAATTTTGTTATTATTTGCACAATATTGTTTTCTATTATGATGTTATTGTTATAGCACCTGAAGAAGCCAACAATGTTGTTGGCGAAACGTTGTGTTTTGTTAAAATAAACGCTTCTTGTCCAAAAAGCTGAGTGAAATTATTTTCCATTTCTACCTATATTTATATTCATATCATAAATAAAATAAATATTTTATTTATTATTGTATCAAAATATACTTATTTTGACAACTAATTTAAATTACAGGCCATTCCAAACGTTTAAAGGGAACTAAATGAAATTTGTATTTTCTTAAGTTGTCACTAGCTAACTTTATAATGAGTAAAGTGAGCTTTTGCTAAACAAAATGATCAAAAGCTTCATTCAAATGATAAAAATTACAAGAGTTGAAAATCTAGTTCCGCTTAAACCAATGAAACAGGCTATAAGTAAGCTATACCAAGGTCAAATAAGGTGTATGTCGGTTGATGCATCTCTATGACAATGGTTCGCGTTAGAGGTACTTGAAGTACTCCCAAGTACGACTTGAAAGCGCAATATCTTTTATTATATTTTGTTCATTATGCTCCGAGCTACAGATAACTCATGAGTATGGATGCGAAAGTGTTTAAATCAAAATGCACAAGCACTTTGAACACTTGTAAATAAAAATACTTCACTTTCAAGTCATTATAGGGATATCACAATTTTTGGTCAACCATAAAAAATATTAAAAATATGTTTAAATAGAAGTTGTTTCTTTTCAAAAGCTCTATCCAAAGAAATCCTATATGGCATACGTTCCCATTTAAATATTCTAATTTGTCCTTGATATCCTCTACTTCCGGTTTATTTCGGAAAATTTCAATACTACCATTCAATCTTTTGGATAAATTTTTAATAAATTATCAAATCTTTTTTCTCAACTTGCTCACACGTCGCCTTTTCGAGAAAAATGGTATTCCCTCTATTTTGATACACCATATATAATATAGGGGGGCCGCAGACAATATTTACATAATTTCGGGGGTCCCATGCTAGAGAAAGTTGAGAAACACTGCCCTATATCACTGTTTTTCTCTTCCACGGCTTCGAAGAATTCTTTGGTTTAAACGGAATTAATTTTCAAATCTAGTAACTTTTACCGATTTATTGAAGTTTCTGATCATTTTGTTTAGGAAAATCCAACTTCAATGTATAGAAAAATAGCTAGTATGAACTTAACAAAATTTATAGGCGGTTTCTGTGGATTAAGCTGAATTAGATTTTCAAATCTAGTAACTTTTACCGATTGATCGAAACTTTTGATCATTTTGTTTAGGAAAAGCCCACTTCAATATATAAAAAGTTAGCTAGTAACAACTTAAGAAAATTTAAATTCCATTTAGTTCCGCTTAAAGGTTTGAAATAGCTTATAAATTCCATTTAGTCCCGCTTAAAGGAATAGCCTAGACCAGCGTTTCCCAAAGTGTGTTCCGCGGAACCCCGGGGTTCCGCAATAAAATTCAGGGGTTACGCGGGACCCCTGGATTTATATCACTCTTGTTTCATAAATGTTTTAAAAAAGAATTTAAGATATAGTTTATTTTTAAATTTAATGGCCTTTGCTGCTGTGACAATTAATCAGGACAATTTTTATTTGTGAATAATTCCATGCCTGAACGGGATTCGATACCGAGACCTTAGCAACGCAGAGCAGATATGTTACTACCACGCTACGCCAAAATATTCTGATACAAAATCGAAATATCGCAGTAAACTATTTAAATGCTGCACCAGATATGCGAATTGATTATCCAATATTATACCAAATTTTGAAAGGATATTAGAATTGAAAAAGCAAAAGCATACTTCTCATTAAACCCACTTTCCAATACAGCTAATTGGGAAAGTGTCTCACACTTTATATGAAAAATATGAATTCATGATTTTTTTTTTTTTAATTTTAATGTCCTAGTTTTTAGGAAGACAATGAAAATAACTACTAATTTATAAACTCATAATTTTCTATCGTATTTATAAAAGGAAAAAGTTTGCAGTAATGTAATTTTTTTTTTTTGTATTTAAAGTCGTATAAAAAAATTTCCAATAAAAGGGTTCCGTAATTTTTTGCACAGCGCATTAGGGTTGCGCGACAAAATAAGTTTAGGAACCACTGGCCTAGACACTAATTTGACAATTAGCCATGACCTCGAAACCGGACAATCTCGAAGTGCCACAAAAGTCACATATAAAATTTGAGACAATATGATTTTTTTAAATACAATCAATAAAGTATGAAATACTTGTGGAATTTCGCGATATTAGTTAATGGAATAAACATTCGACATTATTTCTGCACAAAAAAAATTTACAAAAAAATAACTTCAAAATTAATTTTGTTTTTGGTATGTAGAAGAGAGAATCATCGAAGAACATGTAATTGATAAAAAGTCAGTCAATTATTACTTTCGATTATTTTATTTTTAATTTTTTTCAGTGTAAAAATTCAAATTAAAAACGTCAAATTCAATTCTCTCAGAAAAAATACCGGTGAAAAGGTTCATTATAAAAGTGGCCAACCTAACGGCAAATTTAACATCAACTTTGACAGCGAGTAATACATAGATTACACATTTACATTTTTTCATTTTTTTATATCAATGAGGCAGAAGGAATACATACACAATTATCAGCGAATCCAAGCATAAAATATTAATTAATATTTTCTCGAAATACGTTTGACGTTAAAATAAATAATGAATTACTTTTATATGTCGATAAAGGGGTAAATATATAAAATACAGAGAATTGCGGATATAGGTCGCGTCTATATACGGCGTTTCGCAAATACATCGTGGACTAATTAGGAACCATAAACTCGCTATCCATCAAATAAATTCAAACTTAAGTCGTTTGAACGATTCACGGTAAATTCATCGAAAATCAATTCATCGAAAATCAATTCATCGAAAATCAATTCATCGAATATCAATTCATCGAAAATCAATTCATCGAAAATCAATTCATCGAAAATCAATTCATCGAAAATCAATTCATCGAATGATCAATTCATCGAATGATCAATTCATCGAAAAAAAATATTTTGTAAATATTTTAGAGGAATGCCGAGGGGATCGGAAAGCCAAAAAAGCAGTGGTCAATAAAAGTTGACATACTACACTTATTAAATAACTGTCATACTTGGTTTATTAATAATTTTTAAATTTTCCATTCAGAAAATACGCCAGGTAAAAGATACCTGTTGGATTATTTTGAAATCGAACAGGGCTCCTTAGATCAGAAAAACCCGTTTAATAGGATCATAAATGTACTTAATACACCCATTCTTAAGGATTATAAAAATGGTATTTCCCCATCTGTTAAGTCTTAAGGGTTTTGTTTTCTGTACATAGTTTTACTATTCATATTTACTATACTACACATGATTTGTTCAATGTACGGTGATTCTAAACAGGTGGCATTGTTATGTTAGTGTGAGTTTGTTTTGTCATTAAACTAGATGATGGGTAGCTCGCTTCGCTCGGCTTCTTCTAACCAAACCCTTACTAACCTAACCTAACCTAAGATAGTGTTTTGACATTAAACTAGAAGATGGGTAGCTCGCTTCGCTCGGCTTCTTCTAACAAAACCCTTACTAACCTAACCTAACCTAAAATAGTGCTTTTTTCCTTAAACTAGAATATGGGTAACTCGCTCCGTTCGGTTTTAGACTTTTACTAACTAAACCTAACCTAATTACCTTGTTTTTAGGCGCATAGTACTTTATTTTCCCCCATATTAGCCCAATTAAAATGCGTATCATTGTGTATGAATTTATAAAAATTATTTGCGTGCAATTGTCCATAACCTGTCTTATTAAACCTTAAAAACAAAACATTTATTTCTTTTATTATATAAGTTTTCTTATTATATTTCTTTATTTATATTCAAACACTATGTCACTTTATTTACCTTTTTTTAAACCATATAAAAAAAATTACGCAATTATTTCTTAGTCTGTCTACTTTTATTGACCACTGCTCTTTTGACTTTCCGATCCCCTCGGCATTCCTCTCAAATATTTACAAAATATTTTTTTTCGATGAATTGATCATTCGATGAATTGATCATTCGATGAATTGATTTTCGATGAATTGATTTTCGATGAATTGATTTTCGATTAATTGATTTTCAATGAATTGATTTTCGATGAATTGATATTCGATGAATTGATTTTCGATGAACTCGTCGGTTACCGTTTGAACAGCCACGTCAGGATTGGTTTGTCCATAAAAGGGCCCAGGTGCAAGTAATTTGGGGCTCTAAACAATTTCTCAACAATAAAGAAACACAATACTTTTTCACGAAAATAATAATAATACAATTCGTAAAAAAATGCAATAAAATAAGTAAACAAATTGTAATTCAATAATTTTTCATATAAAAATCTCGGACAATATGGTAGACTTGCAGAATGATATTAAATTAATGAATTTTTGTATTTGCACCTCGAAGAATAGCAATCAGAAAATATTATGAAGCAAAAAAAAATCTTATTCCATAAGAATGTTATTAATTATTAAATATTAAACAGTTTCAAACGCCGGCGATTAGTGACATATCTGGCTATAGGAAGTGTCTTAGATTAGTACGCGCCACAATGATGTAAGTCAAGGGTGTCAAACTGGCGGCCCACTTCTTGCATTTTAGCGGCCCGTTATGACTTCCCCTACTATAATAATTTTTTATACTATATATAGTATAAACATTTATTTGAACGAAAATACCTCGTGACAGAAGCTGTCCGGGCTGCGGCGTCAAGACTTCGGCAAAGGCGGAAAACCAATAGTCAGGCAATAACTGTTCCAGTTAGCCGTGCGATAGTCAGTAGATCAGCGATTCCCCGTGATTCCAAATAATACTCTCGTAAGCATAGCTTTCAAATACCACTTTTCTATAGGTGCAACTGCTCTGTACAGTACCAGCACGCTGATTTCGACCCGTTTTTGTTTTGTTGTTCGATAAAGCAAATATTTTGGCAAAATTTAATTGTTATTATTTAAATGTTATTTCCTTACTTCCTTCAAATAAATATTCAGAAAAATTGAGGAAAATAAAAAACAGAATAAGTAACAATACAAATATAGGTTATTCCAAACGTTGAGATGGAACTAGATTTTGAAATCTAGTAATTTTTATCTATTAATTTGGACTTTTGGTTATTTTGTTTAAGCTTTGTAAATCATACTCACATTGCAAATTCTAGATTAAATTGATTGTTATTATAAAATGTCTTTTATTTTTAAATTTTTGTCATTTTTAATAAAAATTTCCCATTTATTATTATTTTTTTTTTTTTGTCTTCAAAATAAGTGAAAATGTATTAAAATTTTTAATAAATGTCATCGTCTCTATGGTTTTACTGTTGGAATTTTTAATTTTCACATACCAACCTTAGACTTGAAATTATCCAAGCAAGGTTCCTTCTCGTGACAACCTTAAAGAACGAAATTCCCATTTAGTTCCGCCTAAACGTTTGGAATAGCCTGTACATAAAGTGCGGCCCGCTTAAATTTTACTTGTTAGAAAAATGGGCCGGGACTGAAATGAGTTTGACACCCTTGATGTAAGTAATGCGCGTTATTTTTTCATTTTCGTTCATTTTTTAAACAAATGTTTGAAATTTAAACTGATACATATCTTATGTTTGATAATATTAGCAAAAGATAGCATGTACATGCATGCACTCGAGAGTGAGATTATACACCTACGGCGAATACTAATAAGCAGAATATCCGTTGGCGGCAGCTACGTCACAATGACGTAAATTTGAAAATGTAAAAGTTTTAATATATATGTATATGTATATATTTTCTTTTTTGGTAAAATCGTAACGAAATTTACAAAATTAAATATGCCAATGTGTATAAAAACACTTAATATTCATAAAAGATAAATAAATAAATAATAATTACTACAGGTCTATAGCTAAAAATTCGCTCCTGAACATTTGAGGAGTGGACTGTACAAAATAGCTTCCGAACTGCATCCAAACTAGCTTATACCACACGCCCCGGTAACTACGTACTCGACGTAACCCGTTCTAGCGCGGAAACGCTCTTCCTGTCTTCTTGCACAAAATAAGGTGGCATGCAGCAATTTCATATCAGCGTCTTTTTAATATTCGACATATTTTATACTATAATTTATACTTTATACATTCGACTCATTTACAGTAATTATTATAACCATATTCCACTATAACAAATAGGAAATAAATAAATAAATTATTTTTTAGCCAATTATTTCCGTCTGACTGTACCTAGAATCTGTTAAGGGAGTGGCCGAACTCGTTAAATCGTGTAGATATGACTGGTTAAAACAGTCTGAATTGTGAGGTTTCTGGTTCGATTCCCCGTTGCTGATGTTATTCGGGCGAGAAAAATATGTTTACATTACTCTCATTTTCATAATCATTCACCTTTCATCCAGGTGTAGGAGCTCGCCCCCTTGCATCGGCGATTAGCCTCGTTGCAGAAATAGGCCGATGTAAAATAAATAAAATAATAATTATTATTATTTTATTTATTTTACAGTACCTAGAATCTTTTATTATTAGGATTATTTTAAGGTACCTAGGATCTGTTATTCTATTTACATGATTTTTTCAGTTCCTATAAATAGGTATTTTATTGTTACAGCATATGTATTTTTGTTTTCAATTTGTGTTTCGGTATTTGGTATTATGTCGTGATATTAATTTTAATAGAATACAAAGTAATTTTCGTCTTAAGTTGTGAAACGAACCTTACTGCCAACATAACAAAACTAAAATCTACAGTATGACATAAATTAATTATATTCAAATATAACTTAACATATCTTCCAACCATAAAGTTCTCTTAAAATAACCTAGATCTCAACATCATAATATAAACGACAAATTACCGCTCGCTGTCATATATTCACTACTTTAGCAGCATAGCTAAATAGCCAATTAAACTAATACATATAAAAATCATTTTAAGATGGTAATAAAAGTTCTAAAATCGTAACTGCGATATAGCTTAAGACGTTTAGCAACACATTTTTCAATAAGATTTACGATTTCCGATATTTATATAATCAGTAAATGTAGTAATATGTTGGGTTAATGCGTACTTAATAAAGGAAATAAAGAATTGGATGCAACTGCACCATAAAACTATATTACTGGATATTAAGGATTATTCTATATTAAGTTTGTAATGGTTCCTTTGGAAATCGCCCCCAGCAGCAGATACACAACCGCTAACGTCTTTTCCACTTCTGGAAGTGCTCCTTGTACGCCCTTGTGGGAATAGCTTTTAAATTAGGGTTGTGCATCGAAGGCCAAACATCGATGTTTAACATCGATGTTAACATCAGCGCTTACTATCGATGTTGAAAAAATATCGAAGGAAAAACATCGATGTTTCCGATACATCGATGTTTTATTAATATTAAAAAAAGCTATTTATTTATATTATATAAGCCTTATTTAATAATGTAAAGATAAAATACGAAAAAAAAGTAACATATAATACACAAAAAGCATTTATTAGATTTTTAAATAGAAATATTCTTGTTTAATAGTAATTAATTTCACATTAATATTATTATACCCAATATAATAATTCTAATTTGTACCTACTATTTTTACAATTCTAAAATGAAATATTGCATTTTATTATAATACTAAAATAGTAATCTTAATGTTAATTTTATATTATTTAACATAAAAATAACATACTGTCATACACAACTTTTTTAAGTTCCAATAAAGTCTGTTCCTTTGGTTTAGTCGGTAGATTTTCAATTCTAGTTACTTTTACCGATTGATTGAAGCTATTGATCATTTTGTTCAGGAAAGCCAACTTCAATACATAAAAAAATAGTTAATGAGAACTTACAAAAATGATTCGTTTCGCCTAATCGTTTGAAATAGACTGTACATATTACATTTTTTAAAAATTATTATAGCAATCCTAATATTAATTTACAATATATTACACTAAAATTACAATATAATAACCCTAATAATAGTAATTCGGTAATTCCAGGAATTGGAGGAATAACAACTGGGAAAGTGTTAACAAGACTCAAAAAGAAACAAGTGTGTTGGCGTCGTTGGTTGTTCGCATTGTTTGCAAAAATTAGAAGTTTCTTCTTATTTTTTTCTTATTCTGCTAACTGCTAAGAAGAATAAGAACTAACACTATTAGTATTGTTATATCACAAGCGCTTATATTTTGTGTACTAATTTTAATAAAAATAAAATTTTTATGATTCCAGCGCCTCTAGCGGTAGTTTCTGAATTTCAAAGTTAAAACATCAACATCGGTAGTAGACATCGATGTTTTATCGATACTATCGCCATCTGAACATCGATGGTAAAAACATCGATATTTTTTAAAACAACATCGATGTTTTCGATACATAGATGTTTTTTTCCCATCCCTATTTTAAATCAGTCTCAGGAATTTTTTATCTCTTCAATATTTGTTTCTCAAGAAATCGGTGTCCTTATTAAAAGTAGGTACTTATTTTTTGGGACAAAAAAATAAAATAAAAGTGATTTCGTATGAGAAAAAACTTTCATCTTCCTACTCCAGGCCGGAAGTTGGAATTTTTGAATTTTTTCAGGTTGGAAGTTAAAATATTGTTGCATATCTAAAACGAAACTCAGGTCCAAGTTAGAGATGGCAACGATTATTCGAATGATTAAATTAATCGATTAATTTATTATTAATCGACTATTTTATTTTATTTTCAAGAAATTAGTTGTATTGTTGAAACACTGGTCGGTAAATGACTTTGCTCTCTTTTCCTTTCAATAAAGTCCCTAGATTACTAGGCCTTCAGAACACTAGTTCTCACCCATCTGGAGAATTAAACTCAACTGCTAGTCATTGCTGTACAATGTACTGCTATAGTTTGCGTCCAGTCAGTTCAAATGCTCACTAGCGAAACACAATCTTCCAACTCGATAATTTGCGAGAAAAGTCTAGCAAGTTGCAAAGCTTCTGGATACACGCCCTTGTTTCCTCAATCGTCTTTGGACAGTTCGTGATGAAATTGTCAAATTTCGAGCTTCCAATATTGCGGCCATCTTCTTATAATGGCGCAGCTCGTACGTCTTCCGGTCACATTTTAATTTTATTGCACAAAAAAACAGACTTGGAGGAGTTTATAAATCTCTAATATGGGTAGCTAATCGCAAAATTTTATTTTTTTTTAGTTATTTGTGTTAAAACTTACGTACTTAATATGCGATATTATGTAGTCTTCGTTCAAACGAGCATTACTTATTGTTAAAGCCTGTTTAATTAGCAACAAAAAATATTTGTTTATGCAGACATTGTATTACTTCCCATTACTTATAGTTTCCTAATAAAACGGTTAAATAATTTTTTATGAGCTTTTAAAATACAACATTAAGACAGTCCCATTTTTTGTTGGCCAGTATCTATGTTTTTTTTTTTATGATCGATTAATCGATCATTTTCCACCAATTTAATCGAAAATCGTTTATAACATTTCGATTAATCAAATGAATAATTAATCGATTAATTATTTTTATTGCCATCTCTAGTCCAAGTATATGGATCTCTTGTCCGAGCTTAGAAAGCTGTATCCAGGGTATAAAGTTAAGCTTGTAGTTCTGATAGTTGTTGTTTTGGGTGGTATGAAAGTCTCCTATTGAAGGGAAATCGAGTCCATTCCTGCCTGCAGATATTCAACAACTTCTTTGATCCTAAGGATGCAGAAAGCAGTGTTATAGACTGCTGCCGAAGTTTGAACTGCTGGGAAGGACACCTAGCGCACCTAAATGACAACCGCTGGACGAAAAAATCAACTTTATGGTCGCCAGGACGCGATCACGAGGAAGACAAAAGATAAGATGGAGAGACATCACTAAAACAGCCGGTGATCTCTGGCCCAGGATCGCCCAACACATGACAAAATGGAAGGACATAAAGGAGGCCTTTGGTCAAAGATTGAGATAATTTTAGGCTAATTATTATTATTAGTGTTATTAATTCGCAGTTTAAAATATTTTAATTTGGAACGTATATCATAGCTTTTAATGTTTTTTTAGTGTTGATAACTTTTAGACATATTTTCCTTGTATAGCATTTTTACACATCGATTTATGATAAGCTTTTGTGCCGTTATTGTAATAACAAAAAACGTCCAAAACTATTCTCAGGTTAAAGTTGATTTTTTACGACGCTTTGTGAAGATTTTTAATTAATTTCTGAACATAGCGTCACAATTGATGTTGCACCATGTAATTTACGTGTACCAACATTAAAAAAATAAAATTTAGTTTTTTAAAATAAGGAGAAAAAAAAGCGTGAAACAATTAAGAATGAAAAGAAAGCTATTAACCTTATTGTTAAAAACTTGAGATCATTATAAATGGTGTATGAATAGTTAAAAATGTTATAAATTATATGTAAATAGCAAAATCAAAACGTTTTTCTGTTTTCATTTTTGTAAAAACAAACTAAGAGGAAATTTTGATTTCAGTTATTTGCACCTTTGAAATAGTATGTCGTGTTGGTATATAAATAATTTAAAATGTTATTTTATCATTATTCTTAGATGATACCAACATAACTCCAAATAGTGAATTCTCTTTCACAATGTAACGGATTTTTTAAATGACGTTTAAAGTCAGTAATACAATACAAAAGTACCCAAAATAACCAGATCTGGTTTGCCCTTACAAAAGTACAAACAATATATATATATATATAGAAATATTATTTGATATATTAGCAGTACAAATTAATTTGGTGTCTTTATATTGAAATAATTATAATTCTGTTATGAATTTAAACATCTTTCCGCTGTTTCTTGACCTTAAATTGGCAATATAATCATTTCAAAAACACTATATATCTTGAAGAAGTAGATGACATAAATTCACAAAACACTAGTGAACATAATGGTGTCCAAAAACCAAGAAATTAGACTCTTTATATTCTTCTCGCGGTTCATTATATTTTTAAACCACAGTAATGTCCCAATTACACTGTGGCTCACAAACATCCATGCCCTGACCAGGATTCGAACCCAGGACCTTCCATCTCGTGAAGCAGGACCTCTACCTTTACGCTACCAAAGCCGACGATTCACTTCATTTGAAGAAGCTCTTAAATTACTAATGATTCAGAGAGTTACTAAAAACAACTCGCATACATATGTTTGGGTAATGAGAAAATTTATGTGAAGTGTGAATCTTCACACATTTCTGGGTTTTTCAGGTATTTAGTAACTGAATGATGATTATTTGGGATGCCAAAACAAATTTTATGTCAAAATATTTTTTTTATGAATTTTAATTTGAATGCCTAATACCATTATTTAAGTTTCTAAATATGTGCAGTATTTTATTTAAACAGCAACGTTCAGTAAGATTTTTAAAATTGCGCCTATGGCTTCCATTGGTTGCTTATATCATAAGTCCCGCCCTCTGATTTCGTCAAACAGAATTAAAATAATTTCAACACGTTCTTAAATTTACGCTTTTAAAAAATAAATGCAACATTTACCAAAATATAACTAGAATTTTGACAAAATAATTTAAACAAAATAAAAATAAAAAAAAAAGAACAGAAAAAAATAAAATTAACAGGATTCGAACTCTGCAAAGTTCGCACTGCAAATTACAAAGTGCATCACAAAACCAACTGAGCTACCAGAGTTACTGATCTGGAGTGTTACATAGCGAATTAAATATTTAACATATTTTAGTTAAAAACACAAAAAATGCGTTATTTTCCGAAAACATAACATGATCATAAATTCCTGTTGTACTATTCCGGTTCACACCAATGTACATTACTTATAATTTTTTCAGATTTTTAGTTTAAACCATCTGGTCTACAGGTGTGGGACGAAAAATTTTTTGCACAATTTTGACAAAAATCGCATCAAAATACTTTATTTTGCAAAAATAAAATTTTGATCGTTAATCCACGTACTAAGGGCTTTCATTTGATACCCTACTCAGAATTTAAAAAAAACATTTTTTTTTTTCGATTAGCACATATTTGTTTATATTTTTAGGGGGATATGTTTTTTAGATGTTTTAGTATTTTTCCTATGTGCGGGTCAAAGAGGTTTAGCCGTTTGGCTACAATTTTTACCGAACAGACAGACAGACAGACAGACAGACGCCAAAATGACGGTATTAGGGTTTTTTAGTCATACCTACAAAACCCTAAAAAAATTATGTGAAGTGTGAATTTTCACACATTTTAGGGTTTTGCAGGTATTTAGTAAGTGAATGACGATTATTTGGGATGCCAAAACAAATTTTATATTAAAATATTTTTTTTGTTAATTTTAATTCGAACGCCTAATACCATTATTTAGGTTTCTAAATATGTGCAGTATTTTTTTTTTTATATAGCAAGGTTCATTAAGAGTTTTAAAAATTGCGCCTATGGCTTAAATTGGTTGTTATAAGCTCCGCCCCTCTGATCTCGTGTACATTGGTACATGAATTAAATTATAATTTAAACAATTTCCACTGGTTATTAAATTTACGCTTTTAAAAATTAAATGCAAAATATAACATAACCACTACACCAGGATACACCTTCCATTATAGCGTGTTACAAAGCTATAACTTGTGTACATTATTAGCCAAAAAACACAAAAAATGCGTTTTTTTTCCAAAAACATAATCTGATCAAAAATTCCTGTAGTACTATTCCGGTTCACACCAATGTACATTACTTAGAATTTTTTCAGATTTTTGGTTTAAAACATCTGGGCTACAGGCTACTGAGCACATATTGATTTATATTTTTAGGGGGATATGTTTTTTAGATGTTTTAGTATTTTTCCTATGTGCGGGTCAAAGAGTTGTATAAGCATGCCAAATTTCAACTATCTAGGTTTAGCCGTTTGGCTACAATTTTTACCGAACAGACAGACAGAAAGACAGACAGACGACAAAATGACGGTATAAGGGTTTTTTGGCCATACCTACAAAACCCTAAAAAACGAGAAAAAAAAACACTGGGCTCACAGAAAGCTTGCCATCTAGCGCCTCACTTAGACCCAACATCGTAGCCAAGTGCATAAGATGGTTAAAAATTCCAAACTTCTCAAATTATCCTTTAAACCATTGAATCATTTAATACTCACCTCCCAAATTTATAACTTTCGTGAGGGCAAAATTTTCTTACCACCAACTAATATTAAAATTTTAAAAAACTACTCTTTTGCCTGCCCCTTTTTAGCCATTTCTTAAGTAACCTGTAAAATTATGTGAGTATGAAATTCAAAAATTAATATTATTATAAGTTATTATGGATACGGGGGCAGTATAAAAATAAACAATGTATTAATAACACATTTTATAATAAACCCCATGAGGTAGCACAGTGATGTCGTACCTATGACACACGTGTCACGGGTGACACGCCAAGACATTTTGGGTGACACGCATCGTTTACGGACGGTCTTCGGCTAAGAACAGTGCCCACATCTGGGCTCAGGTGTTTCTCGACTTGAGGTCCAAACTTGAGAATCTGGAAAGAAATTCTTGGGAGAATGAGAAAGAGTGCCACTTCGAACAGGAAATTTGGAGCGCTTCGAACCGATTACCGGACACTTTTGGCACTTTGAAAAATCTAGCGATGGCTTTATTCACAATTTTTCCCTCGTACTTTTGTGAAAACTTATTTTCGGCGTTAAATAATATTAAAACCAATAAAAGGCACCGACTGACAGATGAAGTTAGTAGCGCTTACTTGGGCTTGAAGTGCACGAAATACCAACCTTCAATTGAATATTTATCAAATGCAACTCAGCAACAAATAAGTCACTAATGTAATGAATTATTTGGTTTTGATTTTTTAACCAATATATCAAAAATACAACTATTTTTTTTACTAGGGCTGGAAGTATCACAAAATTATGGATATTTCTAGACATGATACGACACCCGCTGGCCCGACAACAGGGGGGGCAGCCGGGGAAAATTCCCGGCGCCCTCGAGAGTTTGGGGCCCCGGAGTCATGGGAAGAGCCCTAGAAACGGCCTAGCATCGGGGCAACTGGCCGTGACTCACTTGTATTTTGGAAGTGAGCACCTTTTTTTGCTCATCACTTGTATTTTTGGAAGTGAGAACTTTTTTTTCGGTCATCAGTTGAATTTTCACCTGTATTACTATTAGTATTACAATAAAAATAAAAATTCCTACAAAAATTCCAGTTTCTCTCCGGGGCCCGCAAAGAAAGTTTCTCCCCAAGGTTCCAGAAGTCCTCTCGGCGGCCCTGGACACCTGAGTTAAGCTAGGGTTTTTTCCCGAATTTTGACACACCGAGCTCAAAATGTTCGCCATCATTGCCATAAACGATGCTATGGCACTATAAGAGTTCAGCTCTTATAAAGTTTTGAGGGAACATACGTACATACATACATACATACATACATACTAACGACCTAATTTCTATATTAATAAGTATAGAAGTATAGATAAAGTAGCAATTCTAACAATTACATCTGGAATGAATGAAAAGACCAGCCAACACCGCAATGGCAATAATGAAAAAGGTAAGTAAAACAAATATATATATTTTTTTAATTTCACATTTTTATTACCATATATGTTACAAAATTATTACAAAATGCAAAGGAATACATTTATAAATATAATATCTAACTAATGAATATAATTAAAGTGGTAAGATGTTTACAAGAAATTTTCTTAGTAGGTATTCTTAAACAAAATTCAATTCGCAGACATAATAATGAAAAATATGAGTGTCTCAAATTATTCATGTGTGAAACACGTAAACAACATTATTCTGGCCGTTTTCCAACAAAACATTTTCACTACGTTTTCATAATTGGCACAAGAATATGAATACTTAAATCTGAAAATCTAATTATAATGTATAAATGGTTTAGTTCAAATATACCATGGTTAAGACCAACGAACTGGAACGGAATATATGACGCCCTCATTTTAATTCTTCCGTTTTCTTTTGGTTGCCGCTGGTTTTTCTTTAGCTGATGATGATGCGGTTAACTCATCTGCCTTTTTTGCAAGATGCTTTTTCTGTTAATAAAATAAAGTTAGATCCAGCAATTTTGATTTTTAAATTAAAACATTGATGTGAAATGTGTATTTTCATCAATATTACATGGTTTTGTAGGTATTTAGTAGAGTGCTAACAAATTGTAAGTATACATATATTAAAAATCATAAATATAGATAACTTATAAAAAAATAATCACGTGCTTCTATCCGTAGACAATAACCGTACTTGAGGTGCGCTTGCATCAAGATCCAGCTATAGCTATCCAGTTGTAGTAAGGCCCCGTCTTTCCACCTTCAGTTAAACCTCTAGGTAACTATTTGACAGATAAGTTTATGTGATACTTTCTGTGCCGAATAAATGTCATCCCGTCTTTCAATACATATTTATCTATCGGATAGTTATCTAACGCATAATGAGACTGACGTATTGAATTCACTGATTAGTACTGACATTTATTCAGCAGATGAAGTTCCAGATAACCTTATTTGTCTGGTAGTTACCTAGAGGTTTACCTGAAGGTGGAAAGAACGGGCTTTAATAAAATACTAAATATTTTCAAAAATATCTCTTATCTTTGCACCCCCTCCC
Organism: Liopterus haemorrhoidalis; assembly: GCA_963971575.1. Classification (NCBI taxonomy): domain Eukaryota; kingdom Metazoa; phylum Arthropoda; class Insecta; order Coleoptera; family Dytiscidae; genus Liopterus; species Liopterus haemorrhoidalis. Next base: position 43,480,333 of record OZ020612.1, on the reverse strand, counting down.
CTACAGATAAATATTGTAAGTACGGTGTTGCAAAAAATAATTATCTGATCCAAAATTCTTGTGGTACTATTCCGGATCACATTAATGTGCATTACTCAGATTTTTTCAGATTTTTATGTTATCCCCCTATGTGTGGGTCACGCGATTTTTTATTTTCAAACATTTTTGGCAAAAATAGTATTAAAAACAAAATTATTATATTTTTAGTTTCAAAAGAAGACATCACTACCTCAGCTATAAATACAAAAAAATCAACATTATTAGCCATAATCTAGCCATGAATTAAAAAAATAATGAATTTTGTCAAAAACACAAAAACTGCAATATTTTCCAAAAATGTTAGTTTATTTATTTTGTCAAAAACTCAAAAACTGCTTCGTATTTAATTCTTTATTTAATTAAGAAATTTTTTTAAGAAACATGGCTTCGGTTTTTTTTAAATTTAGAAACATATTTCACATTATTAACAATGTGTTATTTGGTTTATAAGTATTTCATTACTATAAATGATTTATTCATCTTTTAAAACTTAAAAACAAAAAACTAAAGTAATTCAAACAATAAATTGAATCAAAACGTATTATAGTAGGCGGAGGAACACTACACACTACACTCTACACACATGAATGCGATTCTCAGCTGTTAACATTTATTTATTATATTTTTTATTTAAAAAAAGACACACACTACCTTAGTCATAAATACAAAAAATCCATAACATTATTAGCCATATTTTAGACATGAATTAAATAAATAATTTTGTCAGAAAAGCAAAAACTGCAATATTTTCCTAAAACGAAATATGAGCAAAAATTCCTTTCGTACGTATCTGCTTCAGATCAATGTACGTTACTAAGATTTTTTTCAGATTTTTAGTTTAACCCCTTTGGTAGAAGGGTGCGGGAGAAATTTTTAGTACATTGTAGCAAAAAAACATTTTAAAATAAATATATATTAAAAAACGTTATAGTTTCCGTTCCTTAATCTTTGTTTTATGAGTTTTCATTTGATATCACACAATAAATTTTAAAAAAATGTTTTTTTTTTTCAACGGCTCAAAAAAATCTTTCGAAAAACTGATCTGATTATAAATTACTGTTAAGCTATTCTGGTTCCCATCAATGTACATTAATTTTTTTTTTCTTCAGATTTTTAGATGAACTGCTTTTGGAAATAGGGTGGGGGACAAAAGTTTTTTGACACATTTTTCGCGAAAATCCTATTAAAAAATTAGATTTTTCAAAAATAAAAATATTGGTTTACCCAAGCATTCCAAGAGGTTTCATTTGATACCCCACTTAAACTGATTTAAAAATATTTATTTTTCATTTAACACATATTTGTTTATACCATGAGTTCAAAAAGAAATTACATAAAGGTTGGCTGTGGAAAAATAAAATAATGTGTATTGCAAGCTTTATATAACAATTGACTAATGTTTAGGCACAGCCTTTGTAATGAAAACAACAGTGATGACAGTTAATTAATTGATAGTTAAAGCTTGCAGTACCCGATTTTTCCACAGCCAACCCTTATGTAATTTCTTTTTGAATACTTACTTTTCCCGCGATAAGTTTTTTTAAACTATCTATAGTTTTTCTATCTGCGGGTCAAAGAGTTATAAAAGCACGCCCAATTGCAACTTTCTATTTTTACAGTTTCTACCGATCTAAGTTTATTTTATTTTATTATTATTATTATTATTATTATTTTCTTATTTTACATGCAATGGTATATTGTTTAATTTATTTTAATAATCGCAGCAAAATGAGCCAAAATGTTTTAGAATTTGTTAATTAACTTCATACCTAATAATAAAATTTACATAATATCGGTATTTATTGAAAATTAAATGTTACAGAGAAATTAATGGAAGATTTATGGTATTTTTATAATAAATGAAGACTTACCAAATCAGGATTTCGCCTAGCTAATAATTTAACATCGTCGCAATTAATAGTTGATCTCTT